>CM035414.1:15290683-15320683 GCA_020310875.1 Ceratopteris richardii | reverse complement strand
AATTTGTGTGATGTGGAATACCTCCAGGCCATTTCCAAAGACCCTTGGTATAAATGTACCTAAGGTGGGGAGGATTGTCATTTATCTTAAATGGGGAAACATGGTCGGGTCCTGCTTCCACTGTGGCAACTTAGGGCATTATTCGAAAAATTGCCCCACCTTAAAAAGTGAGGGAGTGAATCTCATTCCGGCTTGTCTTGGCAGTAAAATTCTCGTTCCAGAGGAGCAAGTTTTTGGTAGACCGAGGAATACTCCTAATATGCTGAATACGCGTAATAATGATGCCCTTAGACCTACAGTTTCTCATGATATAGGCAATAAAGGAAAAGAAATCGCAGTCGGAAAACATGTGTTTCCTGCAACTTCGAATGCGCCTGTAAAGCTTAACGTGTATAAGAGAAGAGAGGGTGAGACTGTGGTAAAGGATCCTCCTAGAAGAAATGGGGAGGAAGCAGGGAAGAGAGTGGTAGACAATGACGGGTTTACTCCTGTGTCCTATAAAAAGGCCTTGCTTCGAGGAAAGCAGAGCAAGTTTCAATCTGGTTACTCAGCTGCTACTTCTGATGAAGCCAACTTTACTTCTTATGCTGATGATTGTATGACTGATTATTATGAGAACATGGATATTGTGCTTCAGGATTTGGCTCCGGCATTGGCTCACTTGGACTCTTCTCATAAGGCTCCGTCAACGTCATGAAGTTAGCTACTTGGAATATTCAAGGGTTAGGACAATATGGGAAATGGACTAGGCTCTGGAGATGGATTATCAGGCATCAATTGGATATAGTGGTGATCCAAGAACATAAAAAGCATGATCATGCGGGAATGTTGATGCACACTAGAGATTTTCAATTGCGTTACAATGGTCTTAATAATGGTTACTCAGGATGCCTTTTTATTATTAAAAAGGATATCCCTTTTCAAGTGTTATTCGATGACCCTCAGGGAAGATTTCTAGTAATTCATTTACTCATGCAGGACATTTCCTATATCTGCATCAATGTCTATGCTCCGAATTCTCCGTTGGAAAGAGTTAGGACTTGGAAAAATATTTTGCAAGCCGTTCGTTCTTGCGAGCAGTTACAAATGTGGGACAATGCTCGTATCATGATGTGTGGAGATTTCAACATGGTTGAGAGAGCTACAGATTGTACAACTGCCCCTTCCCTGATGTCATTGCAGGAAAATAGGTTTTGGAGTGAAATTTTGGACTCTTTGAATTTTAAGGATTTATGGGGATTTATTGGAGGCCATACTTTGCGTTATACTTTTCACTCTAGGTCACATAAGAAGGCTATGAGTAGATTGGACAGGTGTTATTATTCGCATACTTCTACTCTTTCTCCTGTGTCCAAAATGTGGATTGATGCGATAATATTGCTTTCAGATCACAATCCGCTTTTGTTGTCCCTCTATGACTCTAATTGGACAGCCTGTATCCCTGATAAACTTCATAGGATTCCACTGAGAATTAATCATGCTTGGATTCGAACAACGGTGTTTAAAGCAAAAGTCGATGATCTTATTCAGCAAGTGCTTGCATTAAAGTTTTCTGCTTCTCTGAAATGGGAAGCCCTGGTGGTGGGTATGCAAGGTGTAATTCGAGATTGTGGGAAATATTTCTCTAATGTTTTGGGAGCGGCGAAAGTTGAAGCTCATTATATTATTCTTTCCTTGACTGAAAAGGTGGATATGGGGATTTTGCTCTCTCAGAAGGAGTACTCGCGCTTGTGTGATGCTTACAATTGTTTGCATATTGCTGAAAATATGGCTATACATTCCGCCAAAGTTCGAGTTAGATGCATGGAGGTGAATGATTTACAAGCTTCCTCGAAATGCTTTTTTGACTTCATGCGTGCTAAGCGGGTTGCAAATTCCATTTCCTTGCTGGAGATTGAAGGCAAAGAATTACGCGATGGGAATTCCATAGCGTATGCTTGTTCGAATCACTTTAAAAATTTATTTGATGCCTCGTATTCTACCGATGACTCTTGGTTTGTGGCCCTTAATGATGCTCTGATGCACACTCCTCAGTGTCTGGACTCGCGGATGGCTGCTGCTTGTGAGACCTCCATAACGGAGGATGAAATCTTCTTGGCTCTTGGATCTCTTAAAAATGGAAAGGCTCCTGGTCTGGATGGTCTCACTAAAGAATTTCTTCTTTCGTTTTGGCCCTCCCTTAAAACACTACTCCTTGATGTATGTAATGAAATGTGGATGACTCAAAGGATGCCTTATTCTTTCAAACAGGGGAAAATTAAGCTCATTCCTAAGGTGGACATTCCTAAACGGATTGGGGACTGGAGACCGATCTCAATGATGAATATTATTTACAAAATATTCGCCAAAATTTTTGCTCCTAGGCTTAAACCACTTATCCATAAAATAGTGCACCCTGCTCAGATAGGATTTATTCACAAGAGATCGATTTATGATAATATTCTTACCACGCAATTTCTGATGGAGCATGCTTTGGACTCCGGCCAAGAAGTAGTTGGCATACAAATTGATTTTGAAAAGGCTTTTGATCGTGTGCGTTCGGATTTCATTGCGGCGACGCTTGAGAAGCTTGGATTCGGACTCAAATTATGTCGTCTTATTTATATGCTAGCTGAGGATAGTGTTTCCCAAATAGAAATCAATGGAAGGCTTTCTGCACCATTTCCGGTCCAACGGTCAGTGCGTCAGGGTTGTCCTCTTAGCCCTCTCTTTTATGCGATGGCCTCTACGCCGATGTTCTATCTCCTACAGGCCAAGATGGAATCAGGATTTATTCATGGTGTTTCTCTACATGAATCCCAGCACATTGCAGTCGGATTTGCAAATGACACTTTCCTTTTTGCAAAAGCATGTGAAGAGAACATTCAGAAAATACTGACTTCATTGACTCCTTTTTCGGAGGCATCTTTGCTAAAGATTAATATGGGAAAGTCGGCCCTCATCAATATTTCAGCGCAACACTTTCATTTCCCTTCTTGGCAAGGGCGTAAAATTGAATGTGGTAATATTTTCCGACATCTGGGCTATCCATTGGGCATTAATGTCTCGACTAAGGATCAAATACAGTGGGTGCTATGCAGGATCAAAAATAAATTGAATTTGTGGCATGCATCGCAATGGCCACTCCATATCAGGATTAGGATAGTGCAATCCTTTTTGCAGCCTTACATCATGTATTACGTCCTGCTGTTAGATTGGAAGAGTCATCTGTATGCCTTTGATAGTTTGATTAAAAATTTCCTCTGGAATAAAGCACATAACCGTGCTCTGGTTTTCTCCTCATGGGACTTTGTCTGTCAACCTAAGAGTAGAGGAGGCTTGGGTATTCTGAATCTTCACTCCCATATGATGGCTAGACGGACTGCTTTCATCATGCGTATCACTTTCTTTTATAAGCCTCTTTGGACAGAGATATTCTGGAAGATCATAGACAACAGAGAAGTTTACTACAGGGGCAAATGGAAATTGATGTATGGAATAAATTTTTCTCTCACGCCCCGCTTCGAACTTTGTCTCCTACACTTTCCATGTTGGTTAGGAGTTTTACGTAGTCTGCTTCTCTTCTTAAATGGAATGGGCAGCAGAGATACTTAGGAAACTCTTTCGCCTCCATGTCTCCATACTGGTGCTTCCTAATTAATCTGCCTTTGGCTTATTCTATGGGCGCAGCAGCACGTTATTTGAACAATAAAGGGATTGACAATATTGCAAAGTGCTATGATTCCAAATGGGAAATTTTATCCTTTCCTGCCGTTCGGAGGAATTATGCAGTGGGGCCTGCCTATAGAGCCAAATGGTTTCACTTAGTTCTCTTCTTGCAGCAATTTCAAATTCCTCTCTCGATTGATGCATCTCAACCTTGGCGTGACTGGCTCTTTGCTAAGCATACTCGTTGGTGGAATGGTGCAGCTAAAACATTTTACCTTTCTCTTCTTGATGATAATGATATTACTTTCCAATGCAATCTCAGGTGGAAATTGGATAAAACGCGAGCTTGGTGGCATGCAAGATCTTCGACTATTTGGGATTCATATCTTACTTTCAGGATGAAGGTTTTTATGTGGAGGATTTTGGTGGGGCATTTCACGTTGGCGGCTTTTCTTTCCAAACATGGTATACAAGGAGTTTGGTGTCCGCATTGTGTTTCTTACAATGAGACCATGCGGCATGCCTTCTGGTCATGCTCTTATATTCAAAGATGGTGGAATAGTCTCTTCCTTTTCCCCATTTGGGATAGCAAGCCGTCCAAGTTTTGCAGTACATTTCTATTATGGGATTCGAGCAACGCAGCGTCTGACTCGGACAGAAAGAGATGCGTCTTTTATCTTCTCTCGAATATTTGGCAGCTCAGGAATAAGAGGTTGTGTGGGAATAAGGGCTTGGTGCCTCATTTTTCTTGGACACTCTGTAAACTGAAATTGAGACGGGATATGGAGGTCATGTCAGCTGAGCATAGATCGGGAGTTATTTCTTTCTTGGGCAGGATCTGATGTATTTAAGGGGTTTCTGATAGTAGGATTTAGGCAAATGCAGGGGAGGAATCGCCTTCCCTGCCTTCTTGTAAATTCTTATCATTAATACAAAAGTAATCTTTTCACCCAAAAAAAAATATATATATATATATATATGTATATACACATATATATATATATATATATACATATATATATATATATATATATATATATATATATATATATATATATATATATATATATATATATATATATATATATATACATATATATATATATATATATATATATATATATATATATATATATATATATATATATATATATATATATGTATATATATATATATATATATATATATATATATATATATATATATATATATATATATATATATATATATATATATATACAATAGATATGTATATATATATATATATATATATATATATACATATATATACATATATATATATATATATATATATATATACAATAGATATGTATATATATATATATATACAATAGATATGTATATATATATATATATATATATATATATATATATATATATATATATATATACATATGTATATATATATATATATATATATATGTATATATATATATATCTATATATATATATCTATATATATATATATATATGTATATATATATATATATATATATATATATATATATATATATATATATATATATATGTATATATATATATATATATATATATATATATATATATATATATATATATATATATAGATATATATATATATACATATATATATATATATACATATGTATATATATATATATCTATATATATATATATATATACATATATATATATATATATATATATATATATATACATATATATATATATATATATATATATATATATATATATATATATACATACATATATATATATGAGTCCGCAGTCTGCGTCTGTACATATTCGGCGATTTAGGGTTTTCGTCACTCTGAAACTCGATTCCTGCTATTCGAAGGGTCGCGTGAGCGATTTCTGTTCGCAAGGGGCATGAGAGTTCAGCGCAGGTCGTCGACAAGTATTTGTAGTTAGGGTTTTCAGAGTTTGGACAGGTCTGTGATGGAAATTTATAGCAGGTCGATGTTCAAATCTTGAAGAAGTAATACAAAACTGTCACTCAGATTTTCTAATAGGGATTGTATATCACGATAGTAAAAAAATACATAAACTGTAAATTCTGAAACAAGAAGGTTGCTATGGCTGCAATCTTGAAAACTTAGGATGATGTCTTTTCATCTACTGAAACGTTGCAATAGGCTTCTCAACCGACTGAGGTGGTACCTCAGTCTCCTCTGTTAAATGAGATGGATTTTGCGAAATCGAAATGTATGATGGATGAGGCTCTTACTCATGATGAAAGTGTGCACGCTCATTTGAAGGTTGATGTGGACCCATCACTAATCTGGGATTCCACACTTATGTTTCATGAAAGAGGGCTACTTCTTTTTTTTACCACCCGCATTCCATTGGCCGTAGATGTGGCTTTAGCCATAAATGCCAGCGTGGATAAAAATGTTGTTGATAAAGTTTTTTACCCCGGGCATGGCCTCTTTGAGGTAGTTTTTACTGAAACTAATATCATGTCACAGTTTTTGGAGCAGCAAACTGTGTTTTTGTGTGGATTAATGGCCCATGTATTTCCTTGGAAGCCGGTTAAAGCCATGAAGGAGGAACTCCTGTACAAGTGTCCGGTGTGGGTTGAACTCATTGATCTTCCATCATGTCTGTGGGCTAGTATTGGACATATAGCCAAAGTTTTGGGTAAGGTGCTCTACACGCCTTCTATTTCAGCTTCGAATAAGAATAGGATATGTGTTCTCTGGAATACCTCGAGACCATTCCCTAAAACGTTGGCCATTAATGTACCCAATGTTGGTAGAACTGTAATATACTTAAAGTGGGGTAATATGGCAGGTGCTTGTTTTCATTGTGGTAATTTAGGTCACTACTCGAATAATTGTCCTTCTCTTAAATCGGAAGGAATTAACTTTATTCCTACTTGCCCGGGTAGTAAAATATTGGTTCCTGAGGAACAGGTCTTTGGCAAGCAGAAGAGTTTTGCTAATATATCTGCTGGAAATCTAGTTGCGCCCAAGCTTCAGACGGCGTATGCCTCTGGTAGCACGGGTAAAGATTTGGCAAGTGATAAACAAGTGCACCCTGTGCCTCCTATTTCTTCAACTAAACTCAATGTGTATAAGAGAAGAGAGGGGGAAGGAACCAACAAAGATACTCCTGTGGAAAAAGGAGGTGAAGTTGGAAAACGAGTTCTGGATAGTGATGGATTCACTCCGGTCACTTACAAGAAAGCTTTACTTCGCGGTAAACGAAGTAAATTTCAATCAGGTTATTCGGCATCTCCGTTGGATGGCGCTAATTTTGCTCCTCAAAACAATGATCTCTTCACATATGGTTTTGAAAATATGGATATTGTGTTACAAGGATTAGCTCCTGTGATGGGGCATGATGATTTCTCACATGTATCTCCGCAGAATTCATGAAATTAGCAACATGGAATATTCAAGGCATTGGGCAATATGGCAAGTGGACAAGATTATGGAGGTGGATTGTTAGGCATCAATTAGATTTAGTGGCGATTCAAGAACATAAAAGGCATGATCATGCTGGGATGCATCTGTATACAAGGGATTTCAAGCTTCGTTATAATGGCATTAAAAATATTTACTCAGGCTGTCTCTTCATTGTTAGAAAAGACATTCACAATCTTATTTGATGATCCTCAGGGCAGATTTATTACATTGCATCTTCAATTGCATGGTGTATCATATGTTTGCATTAATGTTTATGCTCCAAACTCTCCTGTGGAGAGGATAAGAACTTGGAAGATTCTCTTGCAATTTATTCACCAAAGTATGCACTCCAAAATGTGGGTTGATGCTCGTATCTTGTTGTGTGGAGATTTTAATATGGTGGATGCACAATCTGATTGTACAACATCATCATCTTTACCTTCGGTTCAAGAAAAGATAATCTGGCAGGAACTTTCAGATGAGTTAAATTGTAAGGATTTGTGGAGTCTCATTGTAGGGCATGCAATTCGTTATACGTTTCACTCGAGATCGCATAAATCTGCAATGAGTAGGCTAGATAGGTGTTATTACTCTCATGTATATACTTTAAATGCTACATCCAAGATGTGGATTGACACTACGATGCTTCTCTCTTATCATAATCCGCTCTTGATTAACCTTCAGGATTTGCATTGAGAGTCTTGTACCCCACGTAATTTTCATAAGATCCCTTTGAGGTTGAATCTTGCTTCGCTTCACACTTCATTATTTAAATCCAAAGTTCACACCCTTATTCAGCAAGTTCTTTCCTTGGAAATCTCGGCATGTATGAAGTGGGAGTCTTTTGTGGAGGGTATGCAAGAAGTGATTAGAGAATGTGGTAAGTGCTTTGCCGTCGCTCTAGCTAAAGGTAAATCTGAGGCAAAACAGATGATCCTCTGTATGTCTGCAAAGGTTGACTCTGGGAAGTTACTCTCTCAAACAGAGTATATGAGATTATGTGATGCTTACAGATAATTGAAAATAATGCTATTCAATCTTCTAAAGTTAAAGCAAGATACACTAAAGTAAATGATCTTCATGCAAACTCTAAATGTTTCTTTGATTTACTCCATACTAAGCGTCTTCAAGATACAATTACCACTTTAGAAGTAGATGGTTTGACTCTTTGTGATGGAAACTCTATTGCTGAGTTCTGCTTGGTACACTTTAAGAAGTTATTTGCGGCTTCCTTTGCAGCAGATGATGCGTGGTTTTCATCTCTTCGGGACTCTCTTGCCTTTACTCCGCAAATGATTGATCCACATATGGCGGTTGCTTGTGAAAAGGGAATAACTGAAGAAGAGGTTTTCTTAGCCCTTCAGTCTCTCAAAAATGGGAAAGCTCCAGAAATAGATGGTGTTACAAAAGAATTTGTGGTTTCCTTTTGGCCTTCTCTTAAAACACTGTTGTTGGATGTTTGGAATGAAATATGGAAAGATCAAAGAATGCCTTATACATTCAAGCTAGGAAAGATTAAACTTATCCCCAAAGTGCAGGTGCCCAAAAGGATAGAGGATTGGAGACCGATCTCTATGATGAGCATTATCTACAAAATATTTGCCAAGGTCTTTGTTTTGAGACTTAAGCCGATTATGCATAAGATTACGCATCCCTCGCAAACGGGGTTTGTGTATAGTAGATCAATTTATGACAACATTTTTCTTACTCAAATTCTCATGGAACATGCCATTTCTTCCAACCAACAAATAGTAGGTATGCAAATTGATTTTGAGAAAGCTTTCGACCGTATCCGATGGGATTTCATTGCTGTTGTGCTTAAAAAACTTGGGTTTGGAGTCAAGTTCAATCGATTGATTTATGTTTTAGCTCAAGATAGTGCATCTCAAGTAGAGATAAATGGAAGGTTTTCTGATCCTTTTCCTATTGAAAGATCGGTGTGCCACGGATGTCCATTAAGCCCACTCTTCTATGCTTTGGCTTCGTCACCAATGTTTTATTTGCTGCAAGCTAAGATGAATTCTCACTGTATTCATGGTATCTCGGCTTTTGGACTTGAGTAAATTGCAGTCGGATTTGCGGATGACACTTTCATTTTGCAAAGGCAGAGCAAGAAAATGTTCGAAATATTATTACTTCCCTCACCTCTTTTTCCAATGCATTGGCATTGCAGATTAATATGAAAAAATCAGCGCTTATAGATATTTCTGCACAGAATTTCCACTCTTTATATTGGGAAGGACCTAAAATTCAAAAAGGTAATGTATTTCGTCATCTTGGGTACCCTATTGGGGTCAATGTTTCTACCAAAGACAAAATTGAATGGGTATTAAACAGAGTCAGATGTAAAATGGGCCTATGGCATGCTCCACAATGGCTGATACATGCCAGGATTAGAATTGTCCAAGCTTTCTTACAACCTTATGTTATGTATTACCTATTGTTGCTTGACTGGAGGAAATCTCATCTCCATACTTTTGAATGCTTGTTGAAGAATTTTTTGTGGAATAAAATGCACAATATGGCCTTGGTGCTTTCTACATGGGATTATATTTGTCAGCCTAGGTCAACAAGTGCTCTTGGAATCCTCAATCTGCTATCTCATTTACATGCTAGAAGGGTAGCCTTTATTATGCGTATTACAGCTCTTCCAAAGCCCTTATGGACTGACATTTTTTGGAAGTGCATGGAAAATGCAAAGCTATGTTATAAAGGAATTTGGAAGCTGGATCCTTGGAATAAATTTTTTACGCATGCTCCAATACAAACTTCATTGCTCACGCTTAACTTTCTATTGCACAGCTTTAAGATGACACTTTCTCGATTGAATTGGAATGGGAGACAACGGTATTTAGGCAACTCATTTGCTTCATTGTCTCCTTATTGGTCTTTCCTGTCCAATCCACCACAAGCTTTTTCCTTGGGTGCGTCGACAAGATACCTTAACAATAAGGGTATTGATTCCATTGCAAAGTGTTATGATTCTAAGTGGGAAATCTTGCCGTCTACAGTAGTTAGGAAAACTTATGCAGTAGGGCCTGCATACAGATCCAAATGGATTCAATTGGTACACTTCTTACAGCAGTTTCAGGTGCCCCTCTCTATTGATGCTTCTGATCCTTGGAAAGATTGGCTTTTTGCGAAACATACCAGGTGGTGGATTGGGAAGGCAAGCAATTACTACTCTTCTCTTCTTTCACATGAGAGTATTGCCGGACAATGTAACATTGGATGGAAGCTAAAGAAAACCCCGGCCTGGTGGCATGCAAGATTTCGTACACTTTGGGATTCCTTGTGCTCTTTCAGGATGAAAATTTTAAGTGGAGGATTTTCACGGGTCACTTTACTTTAGGGGCGTTCCTTTATAAACATGGGTTGCAAGGGGTTCATTGTCCCCACTGTGCTTCTTATCATGAGAACATGCATCATACCTTTTGGATGTGTCCAACAATTCAAAGATGGTGGAATACTCTTTTCCTTTTCCCTATATGGGATGTGAAGCCCACTAAATTCAGCTGCACCTTTTTTCTTTGCTTCGGAGGATAATGTTTTGAATCGGATCAGAGTGACATGTGTTTTCTTGCTTTTATGGAACATTTGGATGCTTCGGAATTCAAAGGCTTTTAATAATAAGGGCTCAACTCCTTGCTTTTCTTAGAGTTTCTGTAAGGTTAAGATTAAGCTTCAGATTGATGTCATGTCTCCTCAGGACAGACAGGCCTTCACCTCCTTCTTGGATGCAGTTTGACTTCCTCAGTTTCTTTTAGCCGGACATGTATTAGCCGTTATGGGGATTATGATTTGCAATATGCAGATTGTAGGTTATGCGGGGACTTTAAATACTCCGTACTATGTTAGATTGTAGGTTATGCAGGGAATAGGGAGAATACTCTCCCTTCTCACATCATTGTACAGTATTCTTCATATGAAATAAAGTGAGACTTCCCACCAAAAAAAAATAATAATTAAAAAAATAAATAAATAAATATATGGCTTATTTGTTGTGTGAACCATCTTGTATCCAGCTTAATACATGATGCATACGTGGATTGTTGCTTGTAACCACCGAGTGAATTCTCCAAACATTGTTGACACACATCTTGACACTTTGATCTATTATTGGCAAAGTTCAGTTATATGGGCAGTAAATTATTATTTCTTTATCAATTTCCATAAATCATTTGACACACTAGCCAAAGCCGAATTCATGTGATGAATGCAAATAATGAAGTACCCATATAGCTTATATGGGAGGTTATGGGCTTCACATTAGAGGCTACTTCTACATTGATCTACTCCATTATAGGGGTGAAGCAAGGTCATCCGTTGTGTCCTACCCTTTTTGCTATGCATGTGGATGAGGTCTCTTCTTGCATTAAAAGATTTTGGGATAACTTCCCAGCTAATAGGGACATGGATTTCTCTAGTGTTATATGCAGATGATCTCATGTTGACTTTTGACTCCCTAGAGGGTATGCAGTTATATCTACATAGACTTTTGACTTCCTAGAGGGTATGCAGTTATATCTACATGGATTTCTCTAGTGTTATATGCAGATGATCTCATGTTGACTTTTGACTCCCTAGTGGGTATGCAGTTATTTCTACATAGGGGTGAAGCAAGGTCATCCGTTGTGTCCTACCATTTTTGCTATGCATGTGGATGAGGTCTCTTCTTGCATTAAAAGATTTTGGGATAACTGCCCAGCTAATAGGGACATGGATTTCTCTAGTGTTGCATGCAGATGATCTCATGTTGACTTTTGACTCCCTAGAGGGTTTACACGTGATTAGATTGTCTATCAAGCTTGGAAAAACCAAGGTTATGGTGTTTATTACCAAACGATAGTGGTCAATAGGTCAACCCCGATTTCTACTTACATTCAAGGGACTATTGATCATCCAGATGCATATCCATAGCTTAGAATGGTATTCAGCAGGCCAATCTTCTCAATGACAAGAGCCACAGAAACCCAATTAATGAGAGCATATGCAGTTTTGGGTGGTTTGCAGAGGATGTGTTTGCAGCTTTGTTTTCAAAAACCTTGAACAATGTTATAGCTCCTTTACACTCTTCTCTTCCATTATGCTATATATGAAGTGCAGATCTAGTGGCACTTGATGGGTGGTAACAGTAGAGGAGATAGCACACATGGATGGAGAAGATTAGAGAGACTCCTAATTTCTATGAGTTCTCAAATGATCTGAGCCAAGACTTCAATCCCTCATGAGATTATCACATCAAAGATGGCTGTATCGCCTTTAGGGATTGAGCCTCTTACCAGTTGGTCTGCTTTCTAAACAGCCTACAGCACTTTTCCAACGAGAAATATGCTCAGTTTGCTCTTGACTCTCAAAACTTAGCCCTACATGAAGTCACTTCCTATTGGTATAGCCAAACGAATTCATGGTTTCATATGTATGAGTTTAACATGAAGAGAATGCCTCCGTTCCATTATTCTGTGGATCTGTCCTCTCTCATTCTCACACAGATAGAAAGTACTACGACTCATAGAACAGGAGTCAGGACCTGATTCAGTTGAACACCTAGTGGACTTGGAGACCAGCTCAGGTGTTGGGTACAAATATGGCTTTCTATCAGATCATCTTCTCCCACTCGAGGAGGATAGATTCATGATCAGGGCAAGCTATATGGACATACATTCATCCCATGGAGCAAAATGAGATGCAGGCCAGACATGTACATCTTCACACCAGCTACAGATTGAGACTAGTATATATGGAATACCAGCTGAGGTAAGAACATGCCGTGTATGCTACATGGAGCCAGAGACAAAGCTGCACTAGACATTTCATTGCTCCAATTGCTATTGGATAAGTGATCGGTGTTATTGCCTTTTCCAAGAGATTTTTGGACCATCCTCTAGGATTATAGAATATCATGACCAAAGATGTTTGAGGTTGATCTTGCTCGAGATGGAAACATAGAAATAGCATGCTCAATCAGCCAGAAAGACAAATTTGGAGACATCTTATAGACTACTTTACACCAGGCATCACAAAGCAGTCAGATATACAGGTTATGCAGCAATGCCCACACCCCACCTATACCAGAGTCACATTCCTAAATCGGGAAATTCAGGTATCCACTATCCCAGAGGAGAACATCCATGTACAGACAAGACAACATAGTACAGAGAAAGATTGAGGTTATTCCAGTGTGTCAGGTGCAGCATCCAATAAAGGTGTTGACTGAGGGAGACATTGAGGAGATTTGTTAATGGTTGATGCTGGACCTATTGAGGGACGGCTCATCCACTTCTAATTTATACTTGTGCTTCATTGTATCATTGGAGAGGACTCCTGCCTTGTAAAACTGCCCAAAACATCACACTAATACCATTGTATCATTTAGTAGACCAGCACTCATACTTGCAATGTCTGGATTTCCTTTTGCCAACTGCTCCCTGTAGTTCTTTATTGCCATCATTCTTTCACCTCCTAGTAGTACCCTTTCCTCTTCAACAACATTTTTTTGAGGACATTAATATACCTTTCACTCCGCACAAACTCAAAAGACAAGGGTTGTTAAATTAAAGTAGCATTCAACATGCATAATCCTTAGGCTGATCTGAAGCCTAGCTGCACCAAATATGGGCATGAGCAACTTAAGAGTTCTTTACTTATTGCATGTCGCTCAATGGTTGCAGAGAGGAGTCACACCACACAATAAGTTGAATCACTCTGGATTTCGAATAAAAGACACTGCAACTTCTTGCCGGAGAATCAATTCACATGGCTGAAGCTATAGGGTCTCAGTTTGAGAATGGAACAAACTGCCAACTGAGCTACTTGTAGAGGTCGTGCAGCTGCTTTATTGCTAAATATCACTGATAAGATTCCCATATTGCAAAAAGAATGAGTTTCCGCCATTGAGAAGTTCACTAAAGAGCTGTACAGAGATATAGACAAAGATTCAGGTTATTCCAGTGTGTCATGTGCAGCATCCAATAAAGGTGTTGACTGATGGAGAGATTGAGGAGATTCGTTAATGTCTGATGCTGGACCTATTCAGGAAGGGCTACAGACGAGAGCATCCCTGTACAGACGGGACTACAGAGAAAGATTCAGGATATTCAAGTGTGTTCGTTAATGTCTGATGCTGGACCTATTGAGGGAGGGCTCATCCATTCTAATTTATACTTGTGCTTCATTGTATAATAGGAGCGGACTCCTGCCTTGTAAACCCCCCCCTCCCCCCCCCCCCCCCCCAAAAAGAAAAAAAAAAAAACTTCACACTGGTATCATTGTATCATTTAATAGACCAGCACTCGTACTTGCAGTGTCTGGATATCCTTTTACCAACTGCTCCCTGTAGTTCTTTACTGCCATCTTTCTTTCACCTCCTAGTTAGTACCCTTTCCTCTTCAAATACATTTTTTTGAGGACATCAATATATCTTTCACTCCCTACGCATACATAAAAGACAAGGGTTTCTAGATAAAAGTAGTATTTAACATGCATAATCCATAGGCTGATCTGAAGCCTAGCGGCACCAAAATGTGGGCATGAGGAACTCAAGAGTTCTTGGCTTCTTGCATGTCACTCAATGGTTACAGAGAGGAGTCACACCACAACAACGAGTTGAATCACTCTAGATTTTGAATAGAAGGTGCTATAGTTTCTTGCCAGAGAATTGATTCACATGACTGAAGCTATAGGGTCTGGTTTTGAGAATGGAACGCACTGCCAGCTGAGATACTTGTAGAGGTCGGTCATGCAGCTGCTTTATTGTTAACTGTCACTGATAAGACTGGCATTGCAAATGCCAAAAAGAGTTTCTGCTATTCAACTGTAGAGAGGAGATTTGAGAACTTGATCACAAAGCTGTAGAAAGAGGATCACAAGCTCAGTGCTTTATGCATTTATTGTTGGCAAAAAGGTTTGCAAGGCTCTAGAGAGGGGAAAGAGGACAACAAAATTTGGCCCAGACACAAGAATTTTTACACAACTGTGTTGCTAATTTTCTTCCCTGAAAACATCAAACAATGATACATTGTTGTGCCCATCTTGCAGAAAACCCAACAATCACCGGCGTCCCAATGTTCACAAGAAAGTTTACTACCAGAAACAGAGGTGATATGTGCAAGGTAAAGCCTCCAAAAATTCATATGTTGAAGAGGAAGATGATCCCATGAAAAGATAACTACAATAGTGGATTCTCGATCACATTTTTAATGAAATTTACAGTCAAGCTCAGAAAACCACCAAAGGCTACCACAAGAATGGAAAAGTTGCCACAGATGCCTACACACCACCACAAAATGAACCACCAAAGCAAGGAGAAAAAGGGATAAAATGTAGTAAAAAACCCCACAAATAGACCAGACCACATGGTTTGGAAAGAACATTCAAAAACACATATCAAGCAAGCCCTTCTAGCCTGTCTCAGTTTTGTGTTTTTCTTAAGGAGCATGCCGTCCATCTACTGCAATATGGCAATATGATGGTTTAAGAAAAGCACTGTAATGTTCAAGTCTTTCCTATTCAAAAAGAATGCTGGATAGAAATTCTGCATGTGCTGTCCCCTAGTAAATATGTAATTTTCTGCAAGTACAGCAATAGGTTTCATAAACTTGAAGTGTGCTCAAATACAAAATACAGTGTGGCCTAATGGAAAGACTTCAAATGCCTGGAGGATCTACCCGGGTTCAAACCTGTCCGGGATGTTGATGTTCAGGCAACAATACCTTGGCAAAAGGCTGCCAATGTATGTATGTTTCCATAATTTCTTTTGGCATTCAACAAATATAAATAAATGTAAATAGAAATAAGATAAAATCACAAATAAGTTGTAAATCATAATCCTCTCACCTGGTCATAGGGGTTAGACTCCAATGTGAAGCCAAACATAGTTGCTAAGGCATCATTACCATACTTTCCATAGTTGATAAAAACCTACACCACAGAAATTAGAAACCAAATATTTTCGGTTATTGAAAAATCCTGTTTTCCATTGACTTTCCATAATTATTTAATGAGATTATACATCAAGTTTATAGCTCATGAACATAATCAAGGCCAATCACAAGCTCAAAATAAAAGCAGAATTTCGTTTCTGTGAAAAGCAATGAAACACTCCGTGATAGGAGCCACATGGAAAAAGACACCTTAATCAACTATCCATGTTAGTGATACTGCATCATCAAGTGTCAATAAAACATCAACAATGTAAACTATTTTTACTTGTGTATGTTATGGATGAAGAGTCAAGACATTGACATAAGACAAAGTAGACATGTTATCCTATCCCCTTTACATCAAAAAGTTCCTCAATAACAACATTAGCTCTGTTTTTAGGCTTATGTCTCTTTTTCACTGAGATATCTCTTTGGAAGTCTATTCCTTATTACTTGCATTCTTTTCTGCTTTTTATTCTTTCTTGTAGTATCCACACTCTATTTTCTTGTGGTTTTTCCTATTACAGTGATAAGATGCCACATCAATTTTCTTGCTTTTACTTCTCTATTGTCATTCATTGCATTTTACATTGCTCTTTCCATGCATCCTACACTTCCATACATCAATGTTCATAGTCTCATAAATAGGCTTCACATCATTAGAAAACCCAACCATTTTCACCCGAATATGTGTAAATATGGACCTCAAAAACTTACAAAAGGTTTAAGTCTTCTCTCAATTAGGCACCCTCAGTTGAGAGTTCCAATTCATTTACCATCTGAAATCTTTCAACTATTAGTGCAGGTTATTCCGAAAGACAAAAGGAACGAAGACACACAACATTTCCAACTAAATTGATCTAGCAAATTGATGTGAAACACATGAGATTCAAATCCAAACCTCGTTTCGCATGGAGACTCTCCATGAGGATGAAAATTAAAATGTATAATGTCACAATTAGTAAATTCATGTGCTTTCATAGATCAAATATACTATAGAAACTCATACTTTGTACATAAGCACATAGCGATCACTATTTATTATTTGAATACTGTACAAATGCAAACATATGATTTAACAATGCATCTTTGAAAAACTATTCTTTACATTTCGAAGACTTGGTTGACCATTATGGAAGATCTTGTGAAGATTTTAAAGTACATGTCCGCAAGGATGCTTTGACAACGCTTTTGTATCCATGATCTCTTGTATAAGTAGGGCCAAGGCTTTGTCACAACAAGAGACACTTACAAAATTTCTTTTATTTATAGCTCATTGGATATCCCCAAAGATATTCATGCTTGTTTCTCCCTCAAGTCTCTTGCATTTATGGGAAGATAACACCATTGTTCCAAATGCATGGTGTATCATGGAGTCCAGACTCCTTCCAATACATTGTACTCCTTGCAAGCATGCTCTACTACATCCACATGGCATTGGAAGTGAACAAGGCCTAATAATAATATTCACAGGTTTACAAGATCTTCCAACACATGAACCTTAGCATACACACCTTCATACTCAAAATTAGATGAATGAGAAATAAAGGGAGAATACACAATTTGTCAAAGTGTCAAAGTAAGTTGAATGCTTACTAACACTATCTAGTATGAATGTCAAATTACAATGTGTGTAATGATACAAAACTAAATCTAGGCTGAATTTAGAATAGAAATAGTTTAGAACTGTTTTACAAAAAACCCTGATTCTGACATTAGGGTTTCAGAAACCTTAAATCAGAAATTGACCTAAATAGCAAGATAATCTCCTCCTTGTGTTGAAGTAGAAGGGTAAAGCCTTAGAACATCAACAACAATAGAAGTACTGAAGTTGGACTTGCTACCTACAAAACTCAGTAGAAGCTGATGGTTGGCAGCCAAAATCTCCTCCAAATCTGCACCATATGTTGGGAACACCTCTTCCAAGTGGTAGAGCACTCAACACTTCTTGAGCTAATCTTACATGATCTTTGATGATGCTTAGAAGTGACCCCTAAGCCCTCTCTATATAGGATTGTGAAACTTTTTGCGAAAAAAATCTCTCAAAAGCTCAAAAAGCATTTTTGTTAAAAATAAAAACGA
Source organism: Ceratopteris richardii (assembly GCA_020310875.1). Lineage (NCBI taxonomy): Eukaryota > Viridiplantae > Streptophyta > Polypodiopsida > Polypodiales > Pteridaceae > Ceratopteris > Ceratopteris richardii. Next base: position 15,302,601 of record CM035414.1, on the reverse strand, counting down.
TCAGCTTTTGGAGGATAAAATACCTGTGCAAGAACCTAGATACTTGAGAAACTGCAAACTGAATGTCAGGATGTGTATTATATAAATAGATTAAGCAAACAACTGCTTGACTATACAAAGTAGCATAAAAAGATTTTGAGTCTAATTTTGTTTGTAATGACACATTAACAATCCATAGGTATTTGCATAGGTTTGAATTTTGTCATTTCAAACCTTTCCAATAATTTCTCCATTTGTGTTATGTAGATATACTCATTCTTGTATTGATAATTGTTTCCTAACGTGTCAGAAACGTTTTCCTAACGTTTCTGATGTTTTGTTTTCGACACAGGTTTCTGAGGTGACTTTTTCAGTCATAGAGAATATTATGTATTATTCAAAAAATGGTATATTTTTCAAGGATTTTATTGTCTAAATACTTGAGTTTGGAGGGAGAAAGAGGGAGGGAACAATGGAGGGAGGGAAGGAGAGAGACGGAGGGGGGAAGAGAGAGAGAGAGGGAGGGGGGAGGGGGAGAGAACATTTTGTAAGCTTGACTTGCCTTATTCTCTAAGCATGAGTATGCATGCATGTATGTATGTATATTCTAGCAAGATTATATTGTGTTTTGGAGAAAATCATATTTCATGAATCCTAAAGATATGTTGAAGTTGGAAGAGTACATATGCACACAAAACAACACGAGAAAGAAAAAGCTTAAGAGCACAATAAATAATCAAATCAGTAGTGTGCAATATATCAAGATATGTAGCCTTTGGAGGTTATGGGAAAGGAACTAGTGTTGTCTACTATTTTCTTTTTTATTCTTTGTAAAAATTTTAGGTGGCATCAGATACCATCAGAAACGTTTTACCTTACCCATTAGATGTTGGCTAAACATCAGAAGTCACAAGTCAAAAACACAACAGAAATAAGTATGCCTGTATTTGAACTTAATCCAAAAATAATAATGTAAAATACCCAAATCATTCACATCAAATATATGCTTAAGTTTTGCTTAAAAAAACAGAAGGTATGAATCCTTGGGACTTGTCATAATCATATCATCAACATATATGATAATAATAATCAAGACATCTTTTTTTGCTTTAACATAAAGAGTAGGAGAAGCTTTCGAGTTTTCAAAATTAATAGATAAAGAATAGAGATGTATCTTCTCATACCATGCTCTTCGCGCCTGCTTTAAACCATACAATGCTTTGATAAGCTTGCATACTAAATGATCTTTACCTGTCTCTTCAAAAACTTCTGGCTTCTGAATGTAGACATCTTCATAAAGATCGCCATTAAGAAAGGTTGTTTTGATATCTAACTCGTATACATTCCAACCAAAGAATGCAACAAGAGAAAGTATTATTCTGACTACTGTCATTCTAGAAGTAGGTGCAAAAGTCTCATCATAGTGAATTCCTTTCTTTTGTGCATAACCTTTGACAATTGACCTTGCTTTATACCTGTCAATAGTACCATCTACTATTCTTTTGATGTTTAAGATCCACTTAATACCAATTACTTTTTCATCTTTTAGTAACTGATAAAGCTTCCATGTTTGATTCTTATGAATAGATTTAATCTCTTCTTGCATAGTGTTCTTACAAGTAGGACTTTGTAGTGCATCTTTAACATTAGCCGGTTCATTCTCAACTAAAGTTATTGCTAAAATGTTATGAATCTTAAAATGTTCTGTGTAATTTACTTGATCTTCTTGTTCTTTCCTTGTCTGACATCTTTGTTCTACCTGTAAAGTTCTTTATACCACTGTCCTTCCAAGTTTGATAGAACCACCTCGGAGTATTCTTGAAAATTGATGCAATAACTTCTTGTTCTTCAGTAGTCTTCTTCTAGAATTTTGAAACTTTCTCAAACTTCATAAGTTGGAACTTCAACAGATACTGATGACAGACTAGATATTAATGTAGGAATTTGGAAATGAAACTTTCTCTTCACTTTTATTAAGTACAACTTTTAGGGTTTGAGAAGGTTCATCATCCGCTTGTATGGTTGAATGTAAGAATCAAAATTCCTTCTAAAAAATGCATAGTCATCTTCTTTTATGAAATCTGAAACAGCTCCCACCTTATCATATATCTGACTTTCTCAAATATATGCATTGTGTGAGAGTAGGATATCACCTGTTTCTCGAATATAGAATCTTTATCCTTTGCTTTCAATTGCATAACCAATAAAACAGCTTTGATGGCTTTTACATCAATCTTATCATAATTTTTTTTTTCTCAATGTGAACATAAGCTAGAGAACATTGAGAATTTGAAGTAGGTCACATTGGGTTTCTTACCATAATAAGCTTCATAAGGAGTGATGACTTTAAAGCTTTTGTGGAAGACATGTTCAGAATGTCATTAGCTGTATCTAGAGTATCAAACCAAAATTTAGGAGAAAACTTTTTGGATGGCATCGTACTACACATCATCTCAACAAGTATCCTATTCTTTTTCTCTGCAACACCATTTTATTCTAGAGTGCAAGCAACAGTGAGTTGATGAGAGATATCTTTGCCTTCAAAAAAAAAATTGAAGTCCTTTGACATGTACTCTCCTCCTCTATCCCTTCTCAAAATCTGAATGTTTGTCTGACTTTCATTTTCAACCATAGTTAAGAATTTTTTGGAAGTAGGAAAGACCTCTGACTTTGCTTTAAGACCATAAATCCATGAATATCTCAAAAAATCATCAATAAATGTGACGAAATACATGTAACCTTGAATGGAATCTGTTCTCATAGGACCATTCACATCTAAATGTATGATCTGCAACTTCCTTCTCGCCATGATGTATCCATATTTTCTGAAAGGAAGTTTGTGAAGCTTTCCTTCAAGACATCCTTCACATGATTTTGCATCATCTCATAAAGCAAAAGTAGGCAAACTCTCCACCATTTCTTGATCTTTGATGTGCTTGAGAATTGTGTAACCAATATGACCAAACCTAACATGCCATAACTTCCTGTTCTCCTTAGGTATAGAAGACCTCGCGACATTCGAATGACAAATGTTTGACCGTACAAACATGTCACTTCTTTTTTCACCTTGAACTAGACAATGCACCTCATTAGATGAGAGGATCTGACATGAATCTTTCTTAAAAACAACTTTATGTCCATCCATCAAGAAAGTAGATATTGAAAACAAATTGTTCTTCATTTTTGTAGGATAAAGAACATTAGAAATTATGAAATTTCCACCTTCTCTTGACTTTAGGTTTACTTCTACAACACCTATAACATCCAAATCATGACCATCTGCAATGGTCACTCTTCTACCTGAAGAATTAGAAAGTGAAGCAAATACCTTCCTACAACCTGTCATATGCTTAGTAGCTCTAGAATCAAAACTACAAGGATTATTAGAGATTGCATTTGAATTATCTTCAACATTATTACCTAACCATCACTAGGCAGCCAAGTGGACAGCTATTGCATTAAACCTCCCATGCCAAAGACATGTTGCTTAGCTTTTCACTAGGCTACAACAAAGTAGGTATCCTTGAGTGGGAGAGGATTTCAACAATAGAAATTCCATAATTCAAATCTTTCTAGCTCATCGTGTGAAATTCTTGAGTCCAAGTATACACCATTGTGGATATCAAGAATTTTGTCAAGGAGAAACATGGGGCATCCTATAAAATGGTAGACATCCTACATTACCTCTAAGTATGGAGGGCAAACCCAGACATAATGACGCTACGCACAAAATCCAGAAAAGGATAGGACAAATTACAGCATTACATGAATACAATACATATACATACATAACCAAAACTAAACATAAACAAAGATTTCCTCAAAATTCCATGCATTTTCCTGATTAACCTTTTCGCTCTTCATGGTGGCTGCAGGTTGACTAAATAGATCTTCTCTTTTTCTTTTCCGATGAAAGAAGAAGAAAAAGAATGCTTATGGAAAGTTCTATGAACACTACTAGATAGAAATCATAAGAAAGATGAAAACGACTTGTCATTATAGCATGCAGCAACAAACTGTATTAATTTTAAATCAGTAAACAAAACCTAAACATTCAAATGCTTACTTGTTCTCCAAAACCATAGTCTCTATCTGCAAAGACCTGCACATGAGCACAAATATTTGAGACAATGTGATTAGGCCTTGACAGACCTGCATTAAGATCATTGTTGTGCGCACGTACATAATCACTGCATGTTTTGTTGGGGCCTTGATCTCATTCTTTAACTTCAGAACATTGACTTGTAAAGGTAAAGAAACAAAAAAGCAGACTTTGTTTGCTAGAAAGATCGTGATATACATGAACATTTTTGTGATTGTTTTAGTCATGTGCACACGTCATTGTCAACTGTCAAGCCAACTTGGCAAAGCTTGGTAACCTTGAAAGTAGACTAGCCTCAAGAAATGTTCATAGCCACATGTATCAGTGCCAATCATAGAGACTACAAAGAAACAAGACTTACTTCCGCGTATTTGAGTTCATTATCGAAAGAAAGAAATGATTGACACCTTGCATCATGATTAAGGAAGTCAACAAAAGGAACCTGACATGAAACGACAGTGACTTATTAATGTAGGCAAACCAACCCGATATACAGAATGAGTTTAACGTTAGTTGGGACAAGATGAGATGCTCTACCAAACCAGTTGTATTTTCTTCATCAATCCCCCATGCCCGCGATTTCACTGTCCATGAAACATCATCAGCTAAATTCATGATGCAGTATTTGATTTATACAATGTCACATAGATATGAGATCCTGTAATCTATGCAATCATAAGATAATGCAACTGAACAAATGTTTCAAACTCCAATCGCAGCAATTTGGAAAACACTCAGTTTCATAGCATTGTAATGATGGAATGTTTTGCATCTATGATAAATTCATTTCACGCTAAAAGCAGATGACATAAGGCCTAGACATTCTAATAAAATATGAAGTTCGACCAATATAACAATTTATGGAGAGTCTAAATGAGCTATGATGAAATAATATTTACTACCTGCATGGATTTGTCTTTTTCTTTTGATCATACTGTTTAAGGATCGATGTCCCTATGAATTTCATAGGCTATGTTCGGAATCAATCTGGTGAATAAAATCTGACTGGTAATGTATATGAGAAGGCATACCACCATTTCCGTGCCGAGTATGGTCTATAATAAAACTTCAAATCTCCTTTCTGATGCATACATTTTCTGCAGAAAAAAGATCTCCATTATTTCTTTTCAACAGTGTATGCAAGGATCATATCTGCCTAGAGAATCATGTCTAGTACATAATGTGTGAGGGCAATCGTCTCCCTTTTGACATGTTTGGCATGATCTATAATGCAACTTTTTCTAAGTCTTTGAGACAAAGCATTAGAGAACATATGTTTCCTAAAATTTTGCAAAATCAAAAATTTCTGGTCTTTTAGGAGGAAACCTAAAATTTTAGTTTCAGGCTCTCTTCCGGGTCAGATTTTCAGTCAAACTTAGTCAAATATATATGATTGCAGCCATCTAAGCCTGTCCCATCTACTGATATGACCATCTTGGTCAAGTGGTGGTCAAACATCAGACTTGGTCAAAGTTGGTTGATTGATCAACAGCATCAATCTGAGTCAATTGCTGGTTGCTGACCAACCTGTGAATTTGCTGGTCAAACCTTCTTTTGAAGGTTACAGAAGACATGCTTCAACATTCACGACTTCTAAACAAAATATAATATACACAAACACACATTTTGGAGCAAAACTCTATTGATTTACACATATTACAAGGAGCTTGAGGGCAATGCATTTATAAGACTCACCAAAGCCCACTATATGAATGTATGAATTATCAGTGAAGTAGACATGTGAAGCGGTTCTTTCAATTCCAAAGAAGTGAGAAGTCTTTGCTGCTGTGTAGCCTAGAGAATATGGTGATTGAACAAGGTCTCCTTCTCGAAGATCAATGCATAGGATTGCCAAATGAAGAATAATTTCCGAAAACGCAATTGATCAAAAACCCAGGTAATCACAGAGTCTGTAAATGCGTGGAGGCCAAAAGTGAAGAAGATGTGCTTAAGAGTTTCTCTTTCATGACCTGATCTTGGGCATGGGAAATTTAATGGTGAATGATGGGCTCGAAAATCTCGAATTCGAAGTCCACCTATAAGTAATCTCTAAGGAAGACGTGATAATGAAGAGGTAGACGATGCACCATATGTGACTAGTTCTTTGAACCCACCACACATTGTCACCTTGAAAGCTCCATCTCAGATTCCAGTTGTTGCAAATACCAAACACCAGAGAATGAGGGCACAATTATTATGTTTTGTAGAACTCTCAGACCAATTATTAAGAGTATTGCACCTCCAATCAAGGTGCCTATCTTATCTTGTCAGTGTTTATATGTTGGGAATTGTATATCTTGAAATTGTGTTTAGAGCAATCATCGAGAGACCTGATATCCAACACCAATGGCGTGTTGTCTTCTTGCTGAAGGAAAGGAAAGTCAAGCTCCCCTATCATCAAAATAGTGTACTAGTTTTGTGGTTTTCAAGCAAGCCATTCAACTTACCTGCTTATGTACAGATTGCCTCATAGGGCACTTCTCCTAACATGTAATTATGTATGTCTAGCTATAAATGCCATGGTTCATACATGAAAAGAATAACCGTGATGTGAAATACTGTGAAATAAGACAACATTCATGCACAACAATATTATTATATCATCCTTGAAGCAACACCCAATACTCAGTGTAAGAACAGAAAAGAAAAATACATAAAAGGTTGGTATGAATAACACCCCAAAATAATCAATACTAGCTGCATGGAATACTGCTTTTATATTGCTCATGAGAGCATACTTAATCATAGTTCTACATACCCACAGCATATGCATGAAGAAAGTCTGAATAACTGATGCCACGACCAAATAATTCTGGACATTGTTGAATGACCTGGAGGATAAGTTATTTCAATTAGAGCCATTAAATTTTCGAACTGCACCGGGAAATGAATTCAGATGGCAGTGTATCATGATTTGTGCCAAATCAAACACTCAGAAATAACATGCTCACTCATTCATTCACATGTTCATTCATTCATCCATTCATCCATTCATCCATTCATTCATAGATACATACAGGGAAACAGACCTCAAATCTCCATGATCATCAACTTGAGAGTGGTCAGATATTTTCTGGAGTCCACTAGCTCAATCCTCAATGGACGATCTGCATCCTTCCATTTGAGGAATCACTAGGCTGTGCAACACCCAGGGAAATCAACTTCTCTACATTTCTATAACCATTACACTCATGCATGTAATCTACACAAATCAAAACGCTCAGTTATATCTCATGCAATGAGTATTGTACTATTAACTACCCTGTAGTGTGCTTCCATACCCATAATCCATGAAGGGTGATGGTCCATATGATGTAGAGCACCTTAAAGAAAGGGCTAGCCATTCCATATACGATTTTTAGAATTCCTGGAGCTTAAAGTTCCCCTAAACCATCATCCCTTAATGTCCTTCAAAAAATAGCCCCCCAAAAGGCAAACCATGCTCCAGGATGCCACATCCCTTGACAACAAAACGAGATTGAATTATATGTGCAAGATCCACCCTCTTTGACTTTCAAGTAGATCAGTCCCTTAGTAAGACTTTGAAGGATCCTAGCAGCATCAAGCATCTCCTAATAATAAATTACAGACAAATGTTCTACAGATCTCTTTAAATCGCATGAAAAGCCCAATTGGCAGACCATCTTAATCAACAGATTCACCAGGGGAGGGCAAACAAAGCATCTCTAAGCTCATCTGTCCTTATAGAAAAAACCTAACCTGGTGCATATAGTATAAAATCCCACTCCATGGACGATGCCAATACTGTTTCCTGCACCATAGTGTCTGCAAGCTCTCAAAGTACTCCGCAGTTACAGTCCTAATATTTTGGACATGTCCTGTCACTGTCAAGGCAAACAAACAACTTGGGAACTATCTCCTTTGTTTGCACAAAAACCACATCAGAAAGAAAAGGAGATCCTCTCCTTTTCCATGGGCCTGAGCTCTGTGCTGGCTTGATCCAGCTCCTGTGTTGACTCCTCAGAAGCGAGACCTCCCTCCAAACCCTCATGTCTGACATTGCACTGCATCAGAACTGCAGCTCTCTCCCTCTCATGAAGTTCAAGTATTGTGCTGATCTCTGTCGAAGAAGAGCAATCTGGCTCACAAATATGCAGAGCTCCACTACTCAGTTTAGCCTGCAATTAGTGTACATGACAAGCAATCTCTAGTGCCTTTCAAATGAAATCAGGAACTCTAATAGGCCAAGGTATATCCCTTCCTTCCTTAAGTTCAACACAAGAGGGAATCAGTCCAAGCTTACAAACAGTGCTTTCAAGTACACATGCAGAGCATCCCTGCATAGTTGTCTACTCACCAACAGAAAAAAGATCTATTCTAGGCAAATCAACGTCACACTAACCAACAGAAAAAAGATCTATTCTAGGCAAATCAACGTCACAGTGTCCTTGGGCCCAAACATAAACAATCCCCATGCTAAACATCATTAGGCCTCGGTACAGAACATTATTTCTCCCAAGCTTCCATCCCTGGACTGTGAACAGTAGTGGCCGGCTCCTCAAGGTGATCATTGAGCTCTCAATCCCCTGGAGTCTCCTCTTATAACTCTCAACTCAGCCTGAGGCAAAGAAGCAAGCAAAGAACCCATCAACAATAATATGGGCATGCATAATCAAACGAACAGAATTATATGATCAGGCATCTGGCAGGTAAATACACAGAATATATGATCAACTCATGGGAACCACTTTCCATATGGAAGAAACTACATTTAACAATTTTTAGACAAATCTGAAGGTGGTCTCATACAGAGGCAATAGATATAATCTATGAATATTACATGACACATTATGCATCTGACTTTTGAAGAGCATCAACCTTCCTACTAGAACTCTGGATTTTACAAAACTCGAGCCACACACACCTTGTAGCTGGACACCCCAGGCAGCCACAGTGGCTTGCCTTAGGACAAGGTACCCTTGTATGGCAGAAATGGGGCTATGCACACGAGTGGGGTGCCCTCAACATACAAATAAAACCAAGAATGTACTACAAAAGCATAAGTTCTCTGTTGGCATGGTACACCAAGCTTTACAGTAGGGCTAATGGTTTACACTTCATAAACCTACGTGGAGAGTCTATTACAAGGGCAAGTCTAATACCACAGCAGGGAACAACCTTCAATATTACACGAGAGAGTGCTTAAATGAAATTGGAATCCTTGGATAGACTTTTGGCATGTTTCACTGGACCTGCATTTCACTTCGCTGGACCACTCAAAGAAGGGTCGATTACTGGACCATGGTGCAGCAGATCGTCCAATTATTTGGACTGGCCTAAACTTGGTCCCAGACACGGTCAACTGAATTGAATTGGACTCGACTATGGTCCACCGGCACAGTTCAGCCATCTGTCTTCTTGCCACCTAGTTCAGCACCCAAAATAGAATGCATGTACACAAAGCCACAAGACCACCTACTTGTGCAAAACAAAGAGTGAATACTCTGCCCAGTCACCATTGAAGGAAGTGGAGCTTGCACAAAGACCCCTCTAGTCATGACTCGTCACCAGCCTGTGCAAGGTAGGCCAGCGCCTGCTTCCACTCTGGGCTATCCTTGAAGCCCTCACTGTAGGTACCTCTCATTGAGAGCAAGCTTCCTTCGATCTCCTTCTTCAATAGTATGCCAGGGGTGTGCCAATTGGACACCAAGAGGGTGCACAGCGTTCTCCTCTTCAGGGACTGAGGTGGTGGTGGTGGTGGTGGTAGCAGCAGTAGTAGTAGAGGTAGTGGTGGTGGTGGTGGTGGTGGTGGTGATGGCAGTAGTAGTAGTAGTAGTAGTAGTAGTAGTAGTAGTAGTAGTAGTAGTAGTAGTAGTAGTAAGTAGTAGGTAGTGGTAGTGGTAGTGGTAGTGGTAGTGGTGGTGGTAGTGGTAGTAGTGGTAGTGGTGGTGGTAGTGGTAGTAGTGGTAGTAGTGGTGGTGATAGTAGTAGTAGTAGTAGTAGTAGTAGTAGTAGTAGTGGTAGTGGTAGTGGTAGTGGTAGTGGTAGTGGTAGTGGTAGTGGTAGTGGTAGTGGTAGTGGTAGTGGTAGTGGTAGTGGTAGTGGTAGTGGTAGTGGTAGTGGTAGTGGTAGTGGTAGTGGTAGTAGTTAGTAGTAGTAGTAGTAGTAGTAGTGGTAGTGGTAGTGGTAGTGGTAGTGGTAGTGGTAGTGGTAGTGGTAGTGGTAGTGGTAGCAGTGGTAGTGGTAGTCGTGGTGATAGTGATAGTGGTAGTAGTAGTAGTAGTATGTCTATGTTTGCTTCTATTCCTATCTCATCCATTGTATCTTTCATGTCTCGTCCACCAATAGTTACACATGCATTGCAACATAATCTTTCTATTTCAACTCATATGCATGCGAAAGATGCATTGGATGTAGGATTAAAGGGTGTAACTACTCACGTTCAAAGAACCATGATTCAAGGGGAAACATCAATGTCAGACATTGGTCCACACACACATGGAATGATCCATGTGGACCAATGTCCAATGGCGGCACTAGACCATTCCAGATCATTGCTATTGAATACCTTAGGATATCGCCTGAGCTTGGGACCTTGGCTATGGCTGGCCCTTGTCCCACACACACATGGAACGATCCCTGTGGACCAATGTCTGACAATCAAAAACTTCTAACGAGAAGAAAGGTTTAGAAGATAGATTATTGATGTTAGAGCAAGGCCTTGGACACGCCCATTATCCAATCGAAGGTTGTAGAGCTTTGCCAATCCTTTAAAAGAGTTCAAGTTCAATTTCAAGCTATTTTAAGTTTACTCCAAAGACCCTGTAATAGAGTAAGTCTATGATCTAAGGATCCAGCCGGTTCAGACAGATCTGAAATCGGACACCGTTTGGTCATCCATATGTATGACCAAAGATCTCAAGTCTACACTTACTAGAAGGTCATTTACTCTTGTAACCAAGAGTTCCACTTAGCCTGGTGGTTAAGTCTCAAGGGTGTGAAGGAGGTGGTCTTGGGTTCAACCCCCATGGGGTACATGGGGAGAGTGTTCTACCCAAAGAGCCCTAGAACCTTCTAGAAGCATCAACTTGAGTCAACTCTGATTAACCGGGACACTTGGCGCACATGTAGTTACATGGCTGACACTTGGATGATTAGAATCCACCTATCCAAGAAGGCAGACCCTTGGAGAGAGCTATATATAGAGACATAAGGTGGGGAAGAGAGTCATTCATTCATGAGCAATTCCTGTGGCTATGTTGTTGCAAAGCTAAGTCCTGCCCAACAAAACTACTCTATCTATGAGCGAGAGATGTTCGCTATTATAAATGCTCTAAAGAAATGGCACCATTACCTGTATGGATCAAAGTTAACCATAGTCTTTGATCGCGAGAGCATCGAGTGGTTTGCAAACCAAACAGATTTGAGAGGTAGAAAAGCAAGATGGGCCGAACAGTTACAAGAGTTCGATTATGAATTAAGGTACAAAAAAGAAAAGTTCAATACAGTGGAGGACACCTTAAATCGGATGTCTGTGTTGAACAACCTAAAATTTGTACAAATTCAAAGTGAATTTATTTCAACTTTGAAAGGAAGCTGCAAAGAAGATCCAAGCTTCAATCAAGCATGGACAACAGTTGAGCAAGCCCAACAGAATGAAGCAAGTACTTCTGAAAGAAAGTTTAAACACTATTCTCTCCAAGATGAATATTTGCTCTATAAACGTAAGGTTTGAGTCCCAAGTATGTCGGACATATGAAATCAAGTAATTTTTGAATGCCATGATGCTCCAAGTGTTGGACATCCTGGTATCGACCGAACCTATGAGTTAGTTAAAAGACATTTTTATTGGCCTAGTTCACATCGGGATGTGAAA
>CM035414.1:14925683-15283183 GCA_020310875.1 Ceratopteris richardii | reverse complement strand
AAACCAAGCCAAAACCTCAAAACCCCCTACTGACTCCCATTTGTCTAGATAGTGTAAGTCAAGAAGTGTTGGAGTTAAAAGTCTGCGGAAGCACGCGAACAACACAAGGAAGAAGAAGAAGCTTGGAGCACAACACACAATACTAAATGTATTACCACTAGAATGTACAAAGATAAGTAACCCGTTAGGGCTATAGCCATATATACAAGCCAGGGGAAAAAAACCTCCTACGGAGGGAAAAAAGTGCCCCGGCAGTCCTAGAATGTTCACACAGATCACTACCTAAATATATCAACAAATCTGCCCCGAGAATGATGCGGTGAACAAGGAGCTTGCACTCATGTATAAGGAAGTGTCAAGCTATGTGGAATCAATCCACAAAAGGAAGTAAGCCCAAAGCTTTGCGGAAAGCTTCAAACTTCTCCCTAGACAGAGCCTTCGTAAAAAGGTATGCAATGTTCTCCTACGTGGGCACATATGCCAAGCTGATCTCCCCGGCAGAGAACCTCTCCTTGACATGATGATAATGCACCTCAATGTGCTTAGTGCTAGCATGGGAACATAGGGTTACTCGCAACTGCCAATGCTCTCTGACTGTCAATGAAGATGGTGGTGGCAGAAGATTAACCAACACCCAAATCAGCCATAAGGCGTCTGAGCCACACACACTCAACAGTCACTGTGAAAGCTTCCCTATACTCAGCCTCACAACTGGAAGTGGCCACAGTAGGCTAGGCTGCTTCTTGCTCAACCAAGATATGCATGAGCTACCAAGCATGAAGCAAAAACCACTGGTGGACACACGAGTGTCATAGCAACCAGTACATGTCGCATCATATAAACCCATAACGGGTAGTTGGTACCATCCAACTTATCCTCAATGGCCAACATATGGAATACATCACTTCTTTCAGCCCTGTCAGGTGACTAAAATACCTTGATACAGAAAATTGACGTTATCTCAAAAAATTGAACGGAATTCCCCTGACGCATTCTACTAAACCTGTAGGAGACTTCGAGACGCTTATATTGGCGAACCGAAACTAGTATATACCTTTGGCACAAAAAAACGAAATAGCTTGCACAAGCTCTGAGATAGTATGTTCGAAGGCCAAAATGAGCTCAGATCACGATTTCGACACACAAAACGAAGCTGTTTTGATCTCTTAAACACCCTGAGTATGCTCACCAAAATTCGTGCGATTCTGAGACTGCAATCGGAGAGGTATCAACAATGCCCTAGATGAAGCAGCAACCTGCTCTGATACCAATTGTTGGAGTTAGACGTCTTCGTAAGCACGCGAACAACACAAGGAAGAAGAAGAAGCTTGGAGCACAACACACAATACTGAATGTATTACCACTAGAAGGTACAAAGATAAGTAACCCATTAGGGCTATAGGCGTATATACAAGCCGGGGAAAAAAACCTCCTAAAGAGGGAAAAAAGTGCCCCGGCCGTCCTAGAGTGTTCACACACATCACTACCTAAATATATCAAGAAGAAGCAAATCAAGGAAAATCTGGAAAAAGATTTTATACAGCCAAGTCAGTCATCTTGCGTTGCACCCATCCTTCTTGTACAAAAGAAAGATGGATTATCGAGTCCTAAACAATATAACCATAAAGAATACGTTCCCAATGCTACTAGTTGAAGGTCACTTCAGCAACTTAGAGGAACTAAAGTCTTCTCAAAGATAGATCTACATTAGAGATATCTTCAAATAAGGATTCAAGAAAGTGATATCCCCAAGATCACCTTCAGAATAAAGTATGGAGTTTCTAGTGATGCCACTTGGGTTGACAAACGCATCCCCAACATTTATGACTTTAATGAGTTAAGTGTTAAAGCCATACTTGCGAAAAATTGTAGTAGATTTCCTCGATGACATTGTAGTCTTAAGTAAAGATTATGAAAGTCATTTGGAGGACTTGAAGAAAGTCTTTGAACTCCTACAAGAAAACAAATTTTACGATAAAGAATTGAAATGTGCATTCTTTACTCTAGAAGTTAAGTATTTAGGCCATGTTACATCCGCGAAGGTAATCAACATTGATCCAGATAAGGTCCAAGCGATTCTTGAATGGAGTAAGCCCAAGACTATTCGAGAATTACAAAGTTTTTCTTACACTAACATGATATTAGAAGTTCGTTTGGTAACTTCAGTTTAAAGTTCATGAATCCTTGAGCTTCCTATACCCTTTCATTTTGGAACCCATATATCAACATGAATGGATTGAATTCAATTAATGAATTGTTGGCACTATTATAGGCAAATTCAGTTAGAGGAAGATAATCTTCCCAATCAGTTTGTTTTCAATATGTCTTCCAAAATCTGGTTGAGTTTTCAGTTTGTCCATCCATCTCAGATATTGGGTCAGACTCATGCTGAGTTTAGTTTCAAGTCTACTAAAGACTAGTCGCTAGAAGTGACTTATAAATTTATCATCTCTAGCAAAAATTGTCTCTGAGAAGACCATTTTACAAATATCTTTGTTAATTCTGGGATCTTGTAAGTAGTCTTGACAGCAATAAATTGAGCTAAGTTAGTCAACCTATCTACTGCTGCCCAAATTGAGTCATTGCCTTTTTGGGTCCGAGATAATCCTGTAATGAAATCCATGGAGATACTTTCCCGTTTCCCTTTGGGAATCTCCAAGGGATGTAACAATCCTCGAGTTTTTAGTCTTTAAGCTTAATTCATTTGATATTTATGGCACTTGGATATATATGTTTGTACATCTCTATGTAGAGTTCGCCAATAAAAATGTCGTTCAATTGATTCATAGGTTCAGTTAATTTAACTTGGATATCCCACACTTAGTGCATTGTGGCATTCGAAAAGTACTTGATTTCGTATGTCCAACTTACTTGGGATACAAACCTTACTCTTGTAAAGCAAATATTCATCTTTGATGGAATAATTCTTGAATTTTCCTTCAAAAATGCTTGCTTCATCTCTTTGGATTTTCTGAGCTTCTTTCCAAGATTGACCATAGCTTGGATCATCTTTGCAAGTTCCTTTCAAAGATGAAATAAATTCGCTTCGAGCTTGTACAAAACTCTGATTGTTCAACATAGGCATCCCACTTAAGGTGTCTTCCATTACATTCAACTCTTGAAGTTATTCCCATCTTGCTTTTCTACCCCTTAAGTCTGGTTGGTTTTCAAACTACTTTGGTTCCACTTCTTAAAACCATTTACTATTGTGATCATTTCGTGTTCATAAGTAGAATAATTTTGTTAGGCAAGTCTTAGCTTTCTACTTTCAAAAGATATTGACTAACCATCTTGGCTTAGCACTACTCCAACTCCAAATAAACGGATTTGTTTCTACTTGGAATGGCTTGTTCGGAACTACAATTTGTAGTCGCAATTGAAGCTAAAGCAAATTTCAAATCTTGGAAACTTTTTGCTTATTCCCCTTTCCATTCTAACTTTTTCTGCTTACCCTTAAGTTGATCAGCTAAGGATACTCCTATCTTGAAAAGAGCTCAAGATCGATCTAAAGAATATACAAATCCAAAAAGACGTGAAGTCTCTTTTCAAGTTGGAGATCGAGTTTATCTTCGAGTTCCAAAAAGATTGCAAAAGTTTATGACCGATAAATGCGCTAAGTTATCGTCAAGTTATTGCGGCCCTTTTCCAATTAAAGAAGAGGTGGTATGTGGGGATATGAATTACAACTTCCAAAAGAAAGTTGGATTCATCTAGTCATCCATGTTAGCCACCTTAGAAAGAGTTCGAATTATTCAGATAATCTTGTCGGAAAACAAGTATTGCTCCACTTCCAATAAGTGAAACATTTCCATATGGACTTGAAAGGATACTTCACACCCAAGAAACAATGAGTGCCTAATAAAATGCAAAGATGGAAGTGAGAAGAATTTCACTTTCGAACGAGTCTCCACAATCAAGTAAAGGCTTCTCACTTTCCAATTTTAAGTTGGAAATCGGAATGAATGAATGAATAAATGTTTCTAGGTTAGAACATGAGATTGAGGGGATGACCTACCATTACACACACACACACATACACACACACACACACACACACACATATATATATATGTATATATGTATATGTATATATATATATATATATATATATATATATATATATATATATATATATATATATATATATATATATATATATACATATATATATATATATATATATATATATATATGTATATATATATATATATATACATATATATATATATATATATATGTATATATATATATATGTATATATATATGTATATATATATATATGTATATATATACATATATATACATATATATATATATATATATATATACA
Source organism: Ceratopteris richardii (assembly GCA_020310875.1). Lineage (NCBI taxonomy): Eukaryota > Viridiplantae > Streptophyta > Polypodiopsida > Polypodiales > Pteridaceae > Ceratopteris > Ceratopteris richardii. Next base: position 15,278,853 of record CM035414.1, on the reverse strand, counting down.
TATATATATATACATATATATATATATATATATATATATACATATATATATATATATATATATATATATATATATATATATATATACATATATATATATATACATATATATATATATATCAATTTTTAGGACAAAAATTCTTCAAGGGGAAAAGAATGTTATAAAGAGGCTTGGTTTAAGTTAAGTCTACGATTTTCCAGAGTAAAGTCAAGCAAGTAACTTTGCTTCGTGTTAAGTCTCAAGGATGGGAAGAAGGAGATCTTGAGTTCAAACTTCAAATCCCACGAGAGATGTGGATGAGTGTTTTGCCCAAGAGCTTCAAAGCCTTCTAGAAGGATCCGCTTGAATTAACTCAAGTGGACTAGGACACATCAATGACAAACTAGTGGCCTCTAGAGAGCTCGTATACATGGAAGGCATGTACCTACTTTCTTAGTTAGACTTCCCCTTGAGGGAAGCTATCAAAGTCAAATGGGGACGCATCCTGGGGACCAAAGGATGCATCCTAGGGTCTGAGGGACGCATCCTAGGGTCCTAGGGACGCCGCGACGTCGTCCCCAAGAAGGATGGAGAAGGGACGGGCAATCGGGACGGCAATCGTCCCCCCATATATGTGTGTAATTGTTCGAAATCAATGTACATATGGTCCATCTCCAGCAATCCAACTTAGGACTTAGCCATTTTTTTGTAAGTTTTGAGTAAAACTTTTTTAGGCTAGATAGATAGAGTTTTATGAGAGCTATCTAGTGATATGCATCATTCTGTCATCAGAGGTCAGCATTAGGAGAAAACTGAAACCCTAGTTTCTGCTCTACATGATGGTATGCATATTTCTGAGGTTCTCGATATACAAAACACAAAAAGCTAGGTTAGATTATTAGTGGATGGCAAAAGCAGCTTATTTTAGCGATCAGAAAATAAAGCACTATTAAAAAAAGCGATAGAAGTTTAAAAACTCACGAAAAGCAAAATTTGGCAATAAGTTTTGAAAAACTCTACGATAGCAGCTTTTTTGAATTACGATCGCTGCTTTTTTGAGATGGGGGCCAAAGTTGTATAATAGAGGTGTGGGCAACACTTTTGGACAATCAAGGAGGAGTCACTTCTTGAGTTGATGCTGCTATAGTGTCAGTTTTGGAGTTCTGGAGCTTTGGAGGCTAAGGAGAGGTGAAGAAGAGACTATTCTCTTGAAACAAGGAGTCTTCTACAAGTTTGGAGCAGCTATCTTTTGTAAGTTAATCCTATATTCTGTTTTAGGGTTTCTAAAACCCTAATTTCAGAATTAGGGTTTGCTGATTTTCAGATTTGTTGCACTATTTTGAGATGTTATCACTCGAGACTACAATAGCTTTACTATTCACACCATTATATTTTATGGCTAAGAGAGTATTCTCCTCATCATCTTCGTTATAATCTCCGATCTTATCAAGATGAATCTCATGAATGTGTAATTCTATCCTTATTTTGTCCTTTGGAATTGTGGTCTAGCTTAAAAGACTTGGTCTTCTTACATTCAAAAGCTTCTTCAAAGTCTTCCATGTATTGGGGTAGAGACTGAAAATGACTTGAAGAGTTAAGTCATTTCTCATCAAATCAAGCTATATGATAGAGGTGTGGGCAACACTTTTGGACAATCAAGGAGGAGTCACTTCTTGAGTTGATGATGCTATAGTGTCAGTTTTGGAGTTCTGAAGCTTTGGAGGCTAAGGAGAGGTGAAGAAGAGACTATTCTCTTGGAGCAAGGAGTCTTCTATAAGTTTGGAGCAGCTATCTTTTGTAAGTTAATCCTATATTCTGTTTTAGGGTATTTCAGAATTAGGGTTTGCTGATTTTCAGATTTGTTTCACTATCTTGAGATGTTAGGTTCACTCCGTTCCTCATATGCTTCACACATACTCAGATTACAACAGCATAATCTGAATTCTGTACATCATCTTCTTGTCTATTCTTCCATCTAGTGAGGCCATGGGAGCCTTCCATAGCTCTTCATATGTCCTCCATGTCTCCTCACATGCCCTCCTTGTCTCTTAAGCTACCTTGTGACTTTGTCTCTTCATTGGAGTGTCTTTTTTTGGTTCAATGCCTCTTTTTGGGTAAGATTGTGCCTTCAAACATGTGTTTTGACTTTCCTAAGATTCAAAAGCCGTCAAATGAAGTTATTTAGTGAAAAACATATGCTTGAGCTTGCTCTAAAAAACCCATAGCTTTTAACACTCCCCCTCAAGTTCAAGCTTCTTTGCTTTCAAGTGTGGGGGTTAGTTCCTTCATACTTATCATTACTTTGAGCTTTTCCATCCTCTTTGCATCCAAGAACTTTGTAAGAAGCTATGCAATTTGCTCTTAGTGTTGACATGCTGAATATCCACCTGCTTATCCACAATCTTTTCTCTTATGAAGTGTAATGCACTTCTATATGCTTGCTCCTAGCATGGAACATTGGATTCTTTGCAAGGTAGATACTTCAAATATTATCTTCAAGCAATGGAACAATGCCAGCCTGAATATCCAAATCTTTTAAGAGATTTTTAAACCACATTTCCTCACATGTGAGTTCAACAAGAGCCCTATATTATGCCTTTGTGGAAGACAATGCACTTGTGGGTTGTTCCTTTGACATCCATCATACACAACTCTTCCCAAGCATCATTATTTATCCTCAGGTACTCCTATCATCCTTGGAGCTAGCCCAATCAGCATCTGCGTAACCTTTTAGTTTCAAATCACAATCATATGCATAATAGAGGCCTTCATTGATTGAACCTTTGATGTACCTTAGGATCCTTCTACCTACATTCCAGTGATCTAGTGTGGATGCATGCGTGAATTGTGAGAGCACTCCAACACTATAAGATAGATCAGGTCTAATAATGGTAGCATAATTTAAAGACCCAATCAAACTTCTATACACATTCTCATCCTTGAGCTTATCACCTTGGTCTATGCTCAACTTGACATTGCAATCCATTGGCTGTCTCAATGGCTTACAATCACTCATACCAAACTTGTATAGCAAGTCAAGTAAGTATTTCCTTTGCATAAGATACAAATCGTGCTTGGCATATACAATCTCAATGCCTAAGAAGTATTTTAGCACACCAAGATCTAAAATTTTAAATTCCTTGCCCAATTTGTATAGCAAACTTGTATAGCAAGTCAAGTAAGTATTTCCTTTGTATAAGATACAACCTTGTATAACAAGTCAAGTAAGTATTTCCTTTGCATAAGATACAAACCATGCTTGGCATATACAATCTCAATGCCTATGAAGTATTTTAGCACACCAAGATCTGAAATTTTTAATTCCTTGCCCAATTTGGCTTTGATATCCTTGATATCTACATCATCATCACCTCTTATGATTAAATCATCAACATATATGCATATGTACACAACTTCTCATCAAGCCCTTTTACATAAAGTGAAGGATCAACATCACTTGCTGCATATCCACATCTAATAAGGTACTCAACAAGCTTTTGATTCCATGCCCTTCGTGCTTGCTTGAGTCCATACAAAGCTTTCTTGAGTTTGCATACAAAATAAGGGTTTCTAGGGTTCTCATATCCCATGGGTTGTTACATGTACACAGTCTGTTCAAGATCTCCATTTAGAAAAGCATTCTTAATGTTTAATTGGAACAATTTCCACCTTTTAAAAGCTACAATGGCAATCAATGTCCTAACAGTACTCATTTTTGCAACAGGACTAAATGTCTCTTCATAATCCATCCCATGTGTTTCGATAAAACCCTTAGCTAAAAGTCTAGCTTTATACCTGGCTATGGATCCTTCAAAGTTCCTTTTGATCTTGTAGACCCACCTATTTGTGACCACCTTCATGTCATCTTGCCTAAGTACAAGCTCCCATGTCTGATTTTCATGAAAAGCATTCATCTCTTCTCTCATAACATTTATTCATACCTTATCTTGACATTGGACAAGCTTCTTCATATGTGCACGATTCCTTGTCCATCACAACCTGAGACATAAAAGCATAATGCCTAGCAATGAAGCTATCATATGGTAGCCTTTGAATAGGGTGTTTGACCCTCTCTAACCTCCTCTCATTACCTGTGGTACAATACTTCTTCAAGGCCCTCTTTTGTTTCACATTAAAAGTCACTACCTCTTCAAAATCATCTTCATCCTTACTAGAATGGAAGTCCCTTACCACATTACCCTTATCATATTGGTTGTGGCTGCATGCTCAGCTTGGTTCACCTTCCTTCTCTTTTCCTAAGTGATGGAGGACTCCTTGATGGACTCGAAATGGAGGGGCCACTCAAACTTGTGCTAACCTAAGTTTGTTCTTCATAGACTTTTTCTTCTTCCTCAATATCTTCAACCTGCATTGCATTAGGTGGTTCATAATATGGCTTAAGCTCATGAAATACCACATCCCTTGACACCATACGTTCCGTGGACACGGACACAGGCGTGGACGCGGATAGATACACACATATATACAAATTCAGATACAAATACAAATACACAATGGACATGCCGTTATCTTGGTTAGCATCAAGCTCTCATTGCTTCTTAAGTCTGGCACATACGGATGCAACATGGAGGAATCCACAAGAAACTTTTGTCAACATCTCAACCTCATCATCCAAATGGATAGTTGTTGTATAACTAAGGTTATTTACATGGGTTCCAAGGGCCAAGACTCTTGCATTTCCTATAAGAACCCTTGGGAAACCTTTGGAGAACCCTTTGGTTTTATTTATGAACCCTTGGGAATTGAATGGTTTGAACCTTAGGATACTTATCCTAAAGTGTTGAGCTCTAATTAATTAAATAATTCAAGTCAAGGCCCTTTGAGGGTGTATGTACAAATCTAGAGCTACTATCTTAAGAAACCATGTGATTTTCAAGTGATGCGAGCCCATGTGATTGCTTGACTTAGAAACCCATGTGAAGAACCCTTCTTGTGGAAACCATGTGACTTGGACACATGGAGAGCCTAGATCCCTTGTGCTAAAGGTATTTATATGAGTGAAGTTGGTTGGGTGGATACGTGCAATCTCTTATCCCTTGTGGGCTTAGAGATTACCCTCTCTAGCAGCTTAATTATCTTTTAGGCTAGATAAATAGATCATCTTTAGTTGTTGTGGTGCGAAACCATAACATTGGTATTCAGAGCCCTATAGATATGACCTTGGAGGTTTTATGAGTATTTTAATCCCTTGATGGGTGATGATGGATGACGGAGCCCGCGTGAAGCTCTTGTGCATGAAGCTCTTTTTTTTTTCAGAAAGAACTTTAGCTCCTTTTAGACTTCAGAAGGAGTTACTTGCATGACCTCCCCACACGAAGGAGCCAACACCTTATGAGAATGCCCAATAGTGGGCTATTTCATACAACAAGCAAACTGGACACGTACTCATGCTTATCCACGACATTGATGAACTCGCGAGCTCCTTATCTTAATAATGCTAAGAAGCATGCACATTCTATCCTTTTATAGGCCTCTCTCATCGTCCAAACGCCTTATGTGGGATTATTTTGCCTCTCATCTATGAAGCTTGTGAGTTTTCAACAGTTTGAGCTCACATTGGTGAAGTCTTCCCACAAACGTAATCTTTCGAGATGAGCTTTTGCCCACGTGGCACGGACATGCTGTCACTCACAATTTCATGGGGTGCATCCATAATCCTTAGAGTATATATAGAACGTTTGCTATCTTATAGGATATTCTAATTTGCTTGCCATCATACATGGGATAGAAGGACTTCTATGTAGCCTGTTAACAAAGTTCTTCTCCTATTCTCAGCTTTCCATGAATTTTGTAGCATGTGCATCATTCTTTTTGGTCCCCCCCTTCTCATGGGATAAGGAGCCTAAGAGTTATACTTACATATATATTAAGTATTGAGAGCCCTCCTTAGGCTTATTTCCGTTGTAGTTTGAGGGTCCATGAGCCCCCAAAACTTATTCCTTCATTGTTTATGAAGGACTTAAGAGCATTACTCTAGTTCCATTTCAAGAGAAGAATTGAAGCCACTTCTTGTTGGGAGAAGACACGAGGGATGAAGGGGATATATCAAGAAGGAGGATGGCTCTCCCCAAGAGATAAAGGAAGGACGATGCTTATTACGAAGCTAAGTATTTTTTTTAGGTTGATGTTTGATGTTTATTTGCCTTCGTCTCCATTATTTTTGTGTATATATTTATGATTGAATCATAGAGTAATACTTCCATTGTGGATATAGTCTAAGTGTACATGTGAAGATAAGGTAGTTGAAGTTAAGAATACACATCAGCATGGAAAGGGAAATCAACCACCTCAAGTACTTGCATGCCTCTATGCACTGAAAAGAATGGATGTATGTGCATTTTCTTATAACACAAGATGGTTTCAATGCACAAATTCAACTTCTAAGCTTTCCTTTGTGCACATGTTAAGTTTCCTTTTCATTAGAAATGTCCTAAAGATATAAAAGCATGTGCATTAACATAGGGATGCTTGAAAGGGAAGCACATTTGTGCACAAGGAGCATATGAGCATAGAATGCATGAATGCTAAGCAAAGGATTATTGCTTGAATCGTAGATGCCATGCAAATACATGCATTTTCATGTGAGCACATGCACTTACATGAATAGCATTCACTTTTTATATAATGAAAATTGATAAGTGAACATAATCTCCACTAGAAAGTTCATGCAAGCAAGACACTTGGAAAGAAGTTAAGCCAAAGTACTTGCAAAATCATGCTAGCTAGATTTTTCAATACAAGTACTTGGAAATTCCTTTCCAAGATGATACTAAGGTATCAAATACTTCATGCAAACTTCACATTAAGACTTAAGTATATCTTGCTTAGAAATGAAGTACATTAATACTGATTATAGAACCCAAGTTCAAGCATCTTCTTTGCCACAGAAAATCATCACATTTCTTTAGTATATACATTCACACCTCCCACTGTCACCTTATTTCATGGCATTTATCCTATGCTTTCCATTCATTATATCTCATAACCTACCTCACTTGAGAGTGAGTTGCCATTCTGCCCTACATAAATACTGATTATAGAACCCAAGTTCAGGCATCTTCTTTGCCACAGAAAATAATCACATTTCTTTATAATATGCATTCACACCTCCCACCATCACCTTATTTCTGGGCAACATCCTATGCTTTCCATTCATTATATCTCATAACCTACCTCACTTGGGACTGAATCGCCATTCTGATGTAATATTAATACTGATTATAGACCCAAGTTCAGGTATCTTCTTTGCCACAGAAAATCATCACTTTTCTTTAGTATATGCATTCACACCTCCCAATGTCGCCTTATTTCTGGGCATCATCCTTAGTTCATGGTGTTGAGATCCATGATAAGGACAACATGATGATAAATGCTATTAAAAAGCATCAGCAGCTCTAACAATAGATGGACTCTGAAAAAACAACTTTAAGAGTCTTACACTAAACATTTTGGAGTATACCTACATATAACGAATTCATGAGTTACAAAGTTCATTATTTGCTGCCTTCACGTCGGAGGGAGGAAAAGAAAATTGATCATCTTTTGCATCTTGCTTTCATTGTTCTTAACCTGTGTGTTGCCTTTCTGTATGATAAACAAATGGATATTCCTTTATTTCTTGCAAGAAAAGGAACTTTATTGAACCCTAGGGAAGGGATGAACCATTCAACATATATGATATACTCAAAGACTTTAAAATGAGTATCAGTATGAACCTTATAGAATGATTCAAACATATCTAAAGGTGTATCAATTCACATCTTTGAAATAAGGGGGAAAAGGGGAGGGAGGACTTGAAGGTAAACATAATTTGATTTCAAAAATGAAGAGAGATGCACCAACTTGTTGTATAGCTGCAAATTCTTCATGAATTTTAGTCCTATATTCCATGCTTTGACGAAAAGTGCCTGAACTTTGGCGTAGGAACTCTAATTCTTCCTCAGACCACAAGATCTGTAGAGATATTGAAGTTGATTACTGTCTGTGTCAATCTAAACGTAAATATAAACTATTTCACATTACAAAACATGAAGGAATTAGTGCATAACCAATGCAAAATATGATATTTTGACACCATCAGAAAAGAAACTCATTTTCCACTACAGTGATCATCTTTTATAGATTCTCAACATGAGAACTCCCATAATTCTGTCAAACCATCTCCATAAAATTTTTATGACACTCCGGGCATTCCACCTTAAGAAAGGCAATGCATGGTGATCTCAAGCCTCAAATTTTCTACATGAAATGCATTTAGCTTAAACTTTCCAGATCCATACACTTCACCACCAGGTTATAGCTTTCGCTGGTTCAAGACTCCAGTCATCCACTATATTCAATCTGCCCTGCCCATCTACGTACCTTGAAAAATGAGAAAGCAATATCCTTACAGACTCCTTCCTAAAGTATGCCAAGGGTTGAAATAGATCCAATCCTATCCATATCCACTAACATTTCATGGAGCATGGACACATAGCGCATCACTTACAGAGCTTTCCAGGCATCACGCGACATGGCGCTAGCAGATGACTCCTCATGGTACGCACAGACACAGGATTGACTAGCCCATCATGTATTTGATATAGACAGACTACCTCCAGTACAGAAGGACTCCCAGACCCCCATCTATTCACTCTCCCACCAGGAGAGGAATAGGATCGTTCGCAAGGAGATATGGCATACATACATACAGAGGACATGGATCAGCCCGAGGGATACATTGCCATCGAAAATGCTCCACTACCGTGAGCATTTTCTACAGATCTCAGACCAGGGCTTCATTGATACTAAGTGCTACATGCAGACATACCTACCACACCACCTTCGAGTTGTCATTGGGCAGCTTCAAGTTTCATCACAGAGGCTCGAGATCGAGATGGGTCGGGCCAAGGGAGTCCCTCGAGAGGAGAGGTGGTGCCCAATACGCCATACAGAGATAGAGAGTCGGGAGCACTTGGTTACCGGATGCCCAGCATACTCAGACCTATGAGCACAGTTCCAAATAGAGGGGTCACTCCCGCAATGTATGACCACTGGACACCAGCAGAGGATGGGACACTTCCTCACGGTGGCATATGAGAGATGCAAGCAGATGCTACAGCCCATGCATCAGACCCGGGCGAGTACCCAGTAGACTATTACTCAGTTCTTTCGGCGAGCTTGGCCACATCAAGCGGACCCCCCCCCAAGAGGCATAGGGCTCACTCTCAAGCAGGCACCAGCACAAAGAGAGACGCCGACCATGTATGGTTGGGTACCGACGACCACAACTTCACCAGGAGGATATCTCACGCGTCAAGGTAGTCCAAAACCACATGATGGAGCGCGGATGCGCACCACCACCATTTGGACAACCTTCCTTCTCGAGGTACTCAGACGGCTGCCGATGTACCACATACTCCACCCACCTCCACCCATCATATGCACTTAGGGTATACACACTCACAAATGGGTACCCAGCAGACTATTACCCAGTTCTTTCAACGAGTTGAGCCACATCAGATAGCCAAGCCTTCCAGAGGCATAGGGCGCACGCTCGGGTAGGCATCGGCACAGAAAGTACGACAAAGACCACATATGGTTGGGTACTGACGACCATGACTGCACCAGGAGGATATCTCATGCATCAGGATAGCCCATGACGACATGATGGAGCACAAGCGCACCACCACCACTTGGGTAGCCCTCCTACAAGAGGTACTCAGGCCGCCGCCGATGTACCACATAGTCCACCACCTCCACCCATCATTAGTTGTTAGTGTGTACACATTCACTCCCACATGGGTTCCCACTCTACTAGGTGGCCATTATCTGCAGAGTCTGAGCCACTCTCCCCACCCCCATGCACAACTACTTTATCCCCACTACCCCCTCATTACGAGGTACACCATCATCGTTATGTTTTCAGCCTACACAGTTTTGTGTAGCAAGTATTTTCCTTTTCATTTCTACACAGAGATGACCAGAGTTGTACATGGTTTTGTCTCATAAGCCAAGTTTGGCCTTTTGGAAGACGTTAATATGACCTCCCTCCTTTTCAGTATGACCTCTCTTCCCCCCACATTACCCTCTCTCGTTCGGAGAGGAACAGGATCATCCGTCAGGACCTACTACAGATACACGTCAGGGAGACATGGATAGCACCACATAGCCTCTTCCCACAAAGAGGCAACACTACAAAGAGCACTCCCTGACAATGACAGCAGATGGTTTCATTCAGAGACCACACTACATGGATATATACATAGCACCAGCAGAGAGAGTGGCCATTGGGCAGCTCAGAGTATCATCACACCAGCTCGAGATTGAGGCCGGGCGAGCGACACAAACCCCCAAGGACAGGAGATTATGCAGGATATGCCGGAAGGATGTGAAGGACGAGGAACACTACACATGTAGATGCCAGGCGTATGAGGATATCAGAGGCCGCTACCCGCAGCTCTTCAGGAGGCCGCTCTTCAAGGGGCCTAGAGAGATCCGGGCTTTATTGGAGACCGAGGACCAGCACCCTCTCTGTCGTTTCCTAGTAGAGCTCTAGCACTGCCGTGCGTCACTTCTCCGGCAGATGGAGATACGCCCGACCCCCCAGACTCATATTACAGATTTTTTCAGACCCACATCCACCCGGGAGCCCAACTCGACACGGGGGGTCACATTACAGAGAGCAAAGGAGCTTAGACGATAGTGCCGACGACTGAGACCCCCACTCTCGAGAGCCTGTCCCCACCAGAGAGAGATTCAGGCGATTCATGCATGCCATGACATGTAGATAAAAAGACGTAAGCAACGAACCCCTGCCGATCTCGACGTACATAGCATTTTGAGGATCGACACGATGCCTTACCCACCGATGCATTATATCCTACCAGAGGGCTATGTTATTCTGAGAGTCAGAGAGCTCCCCACCAGTCGACTCACCAGGCTTGCATTTGAGAGCTCTAGACATTTGGCAGAGACAGGGCATGAGAGAGTATGGTATGCACAGACCTACCAATGGTTGGAAGACCATGGCATGAGCATTACCAATCTCCCCCCTTTTCAGTATGACCTCTCCTCCCCCTACATTACCCTCTCTCATTCGGAGAGGAACAGGATCATCCGTCAGGACCTACTAAAGATACACGTCAAGGAGACATGGATAGCACCACGGGAGCCTCTTCCCACAAAGAGGCAACACTACAGAGAGCACTTCTTGACAGTGACAGCGGATGGTCTCATTCAGAAACCACGATAAATGGATACATACATGGCACCAGCAGAGAGAGTGGCCATTGGCAAGCTCATAGTATCATCACAACAACTCGAGATTGAGGTTGGGCGAGCGACACATACCCCCAGAGACGAGAGATTATGCAGGATATGCCAAGAGGAGGTAGAGGACGAGGAGCACTACACATGTAGATGCCAGGCATATGAGGATATCAGAGATCGCTACCCACAACTCTTCAGGGGCCCAGAGAGATCAAGGCTTTATTGGAGACGGAGGACCAGCGCCCTCTAGGTCGTTTCCTAGTAGAGCTCCAGCGCCACCGTGCCTCACTTCTCCGGCAGATGGAGATACACCCGGCCCCCCGAACTCATATTACATATTTTTTCATATCCACAGCCACCCGAGGACCTAGCTCGACGCGGGGTGTCACATTACAGAGAGCAGAGGAGCTTAGACGACAACGCCGACAACCGAGACCCCCACTCCGGAGAACCCGTCCCCACCAGAGAGAGATTCAGGCGATTCAGGCACGCCATAACATGGAGATATGGAGACGTCAGCCACGCACCCCTTCTGAACTCGACATGGAGAGCGTTTTCAGGATCGCCACGATGCTTACCCACCGATGCATTATATCCTACACCCGCTCCAGGCAGTTAGACGGATATGACACCACCGAGCCTCCCCTCCCTATGCATATCATATTTGTATCTCACCTATTGAGCATATAGAGTGTATACCCATAGCACCCGACACCCTCGACACCAGCTATTATCCACTCCTTTTATACTCTGTTTTGTACTCACACTTTATTTTCCTTTTGGGATCACAGTGGATTGGATCATACTGATGTACATGTTTTGTCTCATAAGCCGATTTTCGCCTCTAATAGACGTTTAAAAGTCTTTCTCTCTCTCTCTCTCTCTCTCTCTCTCTCTCTCTCTCTCTCTCTCTCTCTCTCTCTCTCTCTCTCTCTCTCTCTCTCTCTCTCTCTCTCTCTCTCTCTCTCTCTCTCTCTCTCTCTCTCTCTCTCTCTCTCTCTCTCTCTCTCTCTCTCTCTCTCTCTCTCTCTCTCTCTCTCTCTCTCTCTCTCTCTCTCTCTCTCTCTCTCTCTCTCTCGTGAGAGGAATGTTGTGCTCAGACAGGATCTCTGGCAGCTCTACATTAGTCAGACATGGCACACACCACACATGGGATCGAGACTATCGCACTATCGAGACCAGTTCATAGACATACTAGCTGACGGTTTCATCCAGCGACCACGCTACATGGATACTCACATGCCTCATAGCTTGAGGGTAGCGATTGGCCAGCTGAGAGTCTCATCACACCGACTCGAGATTGAGACGGGCAGAGCCGCAGACATTCCCAGAGAGGAGCGGATATGCAGAGTATGCAGAGTAGAGATGGAGGATGAGGAGCACTTTGTATGCAGATGTAGCGCATATGATGGCATCAGAGGCAGATACGAGACTCTGTTTGCAGGGCAGCCCACCCTCCGAGAGATCATGGACTCTAGAGACCAGCGACAGCTCGGGCGATTCTTACTAGAGATACAGAGTCACAGAGATTCCCTACTCCAGCCTACTGTAGCACTCCATACAGGAGGGAGACAGAGTCAGCTCACTGACTTCTTTATTCCACGACGTGCTGCAGCCCTCCCCCCCTCAGCCCACATACCGAGCGGGGTGACTCTTCAGCAGGCTCAGATATCTCGAGCTAGGAGACGACCCCGTGATATAGGATATCGGGCCCCGAGACTTCACCGACACCAGATTGCGGAGATCCAGGATTGTGACCATCGCGCCATGGAGGAGAGACGATCCCAGATGATGGCCGATCCCGTTGCAGCCATCAGGGTGGCCCTGACTCCACCTCCACCTATGTATCACATATTACATCCCACCCACTAGCACAGGATGGAGCTAGTTAGTCGTTTTAGATGCATTCTCATGGTTGTTGTACTACCCTTTTGCATATAGACTATCATAGATATCGCACTCCATACACCCCCCACCACTTTCATGGGTATCCCCACATGCACACTACGGAGATCTATATCAGCTTAACCAGTTTCTTTTCAGCACTTTTATCTTTTCTGATTGACAGAAGATACACCCATGTACATCGATTTGTCTCATAGGCCGAGTTCGGCCTCCTAATAGACGTAAAAACACTTTTTTTCTTTCTTTCTTTCTTTCTCTCTCTCTCTCTCTCTCTCTCTCTCTCTCTCTCTCTCTCTCTCTCTCTCTCTCTCTCTCTCTCTCTCTCTCTCTCTCTCTCTCTCTCTCTCTCTCTCTCTCTCTCTCTCTCTCTCTCTGGACCCGCCTTGAGCTATCACATGACAGTTTCATCTACATAGCCATATGCTATTTCGCCCCCATAGGCTCTCGCTTTGCCTCCACTGAGCATGACTCTTCATCAGGGGAGGCCTCACCTTATGCATGTCTATCAGATGAGATCATGGAGTACTCCACGCTTGGTGAAGTCTTCCTCATGGGAGACTTCAATGCTCGCACACGCAGTGAGCAGTGCCAGACGTATGACGAGGAGGATCCACAGGCACCACATGCCCTACGAGAGGAGACTATCATGAGACACTCCGCAGACAGAGCTCCTATCACAGCATATGGACGACATCTACTTAGGCTTGGATCTGAGCACCGTCTCGTCATCTATAACGGGATGGCTCAGTGGCCTACTTCAGGAGGCTTGACTTGCATGCCACATGGGTCTCTTGGGGGAGGAGGGAGCACAGTTGACTATATCTTGGGATCGAGGGAGGCCACCCACCTCATTACATTGCTTACCATCCCACCTATACCCATCAGAGTCGATCACATATACCTCTCTCTTTCCATCGCTGGGGATAGAACTCCACATAGACCTATCACATGTACCCCATACACCACCATTCACTTCACACGTGAGCTAGCCCCTCTATACTCATCTGAGGTCGAGCGTGGCCTATGCCTACTACATCCATCCACCCCCCTCTCAGTTCTCACCTCACATATCTCATCCATCTTATATACCTCAGCTACCTGCTCCTTCCCTCACACCACTCATACAGGACGTATCCCTCCCCCTCCGACTAGACCCCATAACAATTGGTACGATGATGTGTAGAGCACTTTATAGACACCTACATGCGCGACGAGCCTTGGGAGAGATTACAGAGAGAGAGGCCAGTAGACAGATGAAGACACTGACCCGTCGAAAGCGACATCATTCAAGGAGGCACAGGAGCTTGAGCTATACCGTCTATTCATGAGCATGGATAGTGCGACTGCATGGCGCGCTCTCCGCGAGCCTTGTTCGACTACACCCATTGAGGACCCACAGATTTGGCGAGATTATGCAGCGCGACTATATGATGTGCCTCGACAGCCACCCATCCCACATCCACTTGAGCCTCGACCCACACACTCCTCTTTCTTTACTACATCCATGGTGGAGAGGGCCATACGTCGCATGCAGCAGAGGCGGGCCGCCTACCACACTGGTTCACAGAGCGAGAACCTCATCTATGCAGCCTCCACTATAGCCCCGTTGATTGCACATGTCTTCAATCGGGCCATAGGGGAGGGATTCCCAGAGGAGTGGACACAGCATACTATCGTGCCTATCCACAAAGCTGGCGATGCTCTAGATCCGGGTACCTACGGGACTATCATGATTGGCCACATAATGGCCAAGTTATATGGAGCAGTACTTGAGGCAGAGCTTAGCTCATATGCAGAGGCAGAGGGCCTCCGAGCACCACGCCAGGCCGGGTTCAGACCAGGTTTTTCCACTATCGACCATATCTTCATCTTGCGTTGTCTCATTGATGGGACAAAGGCAAGAAAGAAGAGGCTTTATTGTTGCTTTGTGGACTTCGGCAAGGCTTTTCATACAGTTCCACATTAGAGGCTATTCCAGCGCCTACTGAGCCTTCGGATCCCGACAGAGATGATATGGGCCATCTACTCTCTCTACGAGAAGGTGTTTGGTCGAGTCTGATGCCCTAGAGGTTAATCAGAGCCCATTGCTAGCACCATTGGTGTTAAGCAAGGTTGTCCCCTCTCCCCGACACTTTTTGGCCTTTACATTGATGAGATCTCCGATTACATACTACGAGCATACGGAGAGGGAAGCGACCTCGGAGGTACCCCAGTTCACATTCTTTTATGTGCCGATGATATTGTTTTGATTTCATAGTCACATGAGGGGCTCCAATGCCACCTCGGAGCCTTGGATGATTTTTGCTCACATAGAGGATTGGTTGTGAACCTTGGCAAGACCAAAGTCATGATCTTTCAAACGTCCAGTGCAGTGAGGAGCGCAGCCATATTCATCGTAGCAGGAGGGCACATCGAGGTGGTTACTTCATATGTCTACTTGGGAATTACTTTCACCAGTCTACCAAGACCTTTCACCATGAGGCAGGCAGCTATTGACAGACTCACCCGAGGGTATGCAGCCCTAGCCATGCTAGAGCGGAGGTGTCACCAGGAACACTTCCAAGAACCGCCCACGAAGGGGTGGCTTTTCGACACACTAGTCGCCCCCACCTTGATGTATTCAGCGACAGTATGGGCACCAGGCTTTACGGTCGATCAGTGGCCATAGATTGAGAGGCCCCAGGTATGTATGATCTCACGCTTGTTCCGTAGCAAGCAGACCATACCACATGACATCATCCGAGCAGAGCTCTCAGCACCACCCATGGTCCTCGAGGCACTATTCCAGACAGTGAGTTTCATACAAAGGGTGAGGGAGTTACCACGCGACAGACTCACTCATAGAGCTTTTGAGGCAGCTATACAGTTATCTCAGAGTGGACATGATAGAGCCTTGTACTCACAGGTCACAGCTTGGTTCGCTGACACATGGGCTCGATATGGAGAGTTTGCCACCTTTTCAGTAGGACTCAGACTCACTTTACTATCAGCTCTCTCACAGCGAGAGGAATCTCGTGATCAGACATGACTTATGGAGGCTCTACATCAGGAGAGTATGGAGCTCACCCAGTTTAGAGGGGAGGATGTCAAACTACAAGGATCAGTTTCTCACCATTATGTCAGATGGGTTTATACAAAGAGCACGCTATATGGACATCTATATGCCACAGAGTTCACGAGTAGCGATTGGACAACTCAGGGTCACATCAAGGTCACATCACACAGACTAGAGATCGAGAGTGGGAGACACAATGGGGTCCCGAGAGCAGAGCGGATCTACAAACTATGTACAGAGGAGGTGGAGAGTGAGGAGCATTTCGTATATCGATGCAAAGCATACACTCAAATTAGAGACAGATATGAGACTTTGTTCAGAGGGCAGCCCACCCTACGAGAGATTATGGACTCCCGAGATCAGAGACAGTTAGGACGTTTCTTGATAGAGATTGAGAGGCATAGAGATGCACTCTTACCACTGAGACACACAGCTACACAGGTAGAGAGGAGACAGCTAAAGCTCACTGGTTTTTTCCAGAGGTCTAGAGTCCCCTCCCCACCTGATTCCCAAGGAGGAGTGACACTCAACAGGCTGAGGTGAGTCGAGCTAGACGACGACGACCACGAGTCAGAGCACTCAGAGGAGTTAGGCTATACCATCGCCAGATAGAGGAGATTCGAGCCCAACATCTCGAGGCGACTGCACAGCGAGTAGCCCTGATGAGAGGAGATCCTATAGCTTTCATACAGAAAGCTCTAGCACCGGCTCCACCTATGTATCACATCCTCCACCCCTCCATTACCACTGGATGGAGCTAGTAGACAGATGCATCTTCATGATTGTATTGCCCTCGGCATATAGACATGCATATACCCCCAGGGATAGGGCTCCATCAGCCTTAGTATTTTACCACACATGTTGGAGACTAGATTGTATTAGCTTTTTATGCTCTTACTTTAGTTTTGTGACAGCCGAATGACATCCGTATCATGTATCTTATGTTTTGTCTCATAGGCCAACTTCGGCCACGTCTCCCCAGCCTTTTCCAGCCCTATATAGCTTTGTGTAGCGATATACTTTTTATTTCATTTTATCTTCTACACAAGGTTACTACACTTGTACATGGTTTTTGTCTCATAGGCCAAGTTTGGCCTCCAGAAGACGTTAATATGACTTTCTTTCTTTCTTTCTCTCTCTCTCTCTCTCTCTCTCTCTCTCTCTCTCTCTCTCTCTCTCTCTCTCTCTCTCTCTCTCTCTCTCTCTCTCTCTCTCTCTCTCTCTCTCTCTCTCTCTCTCTCTCTCTCTCTCTCTCTCTCTCTCTCTCTCTCTCTCTCTCTCTCTCTCTCTCTCTCTCTCTCTCTCTCTCTCTCTCTCTCCACCCATCACCAGTAGCTAGGGTGTTTTACTCACATTTTGGATCCCCCCATGTAATAGGTGGCCACTATCTGCAGAGTCAAAGCCACGTCTCCCCTGTTGAGATGAGGAGATGTGCTCAGGTGATGCAGCAGCTGTGGTAATACCCCCCTTGGCTGAGTAGAAGGGCTGGAGGTGCAAGGAGCAGCCCACGCAGCAGATAGACAGAGATGGAGAGAGAGAAATTCGAATTTGGAGAGAGGCAGCTTGTTTGGGGGCTTCACTAAAGAAAGAAGTGAGCCCTAAGTTTATTTGAGTTCACTTTTATAGGACTTGGCGAAGTTCACATTGAACTTGGCCAAAAGAATAAATAATGAGTACATTAAGCCTTATAAAAGGCCTATACAAATGTGTACAAATAAGGGGATCATTTAGGACCTTTACCCCAACAACCTCCCACTTAAAGGCATAAATGACGCCTTTAAGCTACGTGACTCCCACCATCTGTATACATAGCTCATGTTGTGCTTTAGACAAGCACTTAGTGAGAACATCTGCAGGATTCTGTGATGTATGAACCTTAACAAGTGTGATAAGGCCATCCTCAAGCACTTCTCGAATGAAGTGATATCGCACATCAATATGCTTAGTGCGTGCATGAAACATGGCATTCTTTGCCAAACATATGGCACTCTGGCTATCACAGCCAAGCATAGGTGCCTTGTTTAACAAGCCAAACTCACTGCATAATCATGCAAGCCATATGGCTTCCTTGGAAGCTTCAGTGGCTGAAATGTATTCAGCCTCTGTAGTGGACAAAGCAACAATTTTTTGCAGCCTTGAGCACCAGCACCTCCAGCAAGAGTGAATATGTATCCACTTGTGGATTTACGTGTATCCACATCACCAACCATGTCAGAGTCACAAAAGCCTTTCAGCTCCAATGGGTCTTTGCCATAGCAAATGCATTTATTTTTGGTCCTCTTTAAGTACCTCAAAATGGACTTTATTGCTTTCCAATGAGCTTTGCCTGGATTGGCCATAAACCGGCTCACAACTCCCACTGAATGGGCAATGTCCGGCCTAGTTGCAACCATAGCATACATAAGTGAGCCACAAGCTGAAGCATAAGGCACATTTTGCATGTCATTGATTGCTTCTTGTGTTTTGGGACAATCTTCCTTGGAAACTTTAACATATGGCTGCAATGGCACTCCAAGAGGCTTTGCATCAGCCATGTTAAATCTGTCCAGCACCTTTTCAATGTATTTTTCCTGCGACAAATACAATATGTGCTGGTCCCTTTGTCTTCTAATCCTCACTCCAAGGACATGCTCTGCTGCCCCAAGGTCTTTCATTGAGATAGCAGATTTCAGCTGCTGTTTAAGAGCATCAATGGTGTCTCTTTTCTTACCAGCAATCAGCATATCGTCAACATATAAGACAAGAATAATAGGGCTGCCATCTACATCAGTTTTCGTATACAAATAGTGATCAGCATGGCTTCTTTTATACCCTTGTTTGAGCATGAAAGCATCAAACTTCTTGTACCATTGTCTAGAAGCTTGTTTCAGCCCATACAAGCTTCTATTGAGCTTACATACCAAATGTTCCTTTCCAAGAATAATAAACCCCTCTGGCTGTTCCATGTAAAGCTCTTCATCAACATCACCATGCAAGAAAGCTGTATGTACATCCATTTGGTCTAATTCCAAATCAAGAGCAGCTACTATTGCAAATAACACTCGCAAAGTGGTCATCTTCACCACAGGAGAGAATACTTCTTGGAAATCTATGCCTTTGGTCTCGGCATATCCCTTTGCAACCAGCCTTGCTTTGTACTTGGGTTTTCCATCAACTGTTTTGATTTTATACACCCATTTGTTAGGAATGGCTTTCCTTTCTTTGGGTAATTCAACCAAATCCCAAGTATCATTAGCATGCAAAGCTTTAATCTCTTCCTGCATAGCAAGCTCCCACTTGCTTCTGTGTTCACATGCCTTTGCCTCTTTGTATGTGAGAGGCTCACCTTCATCTGTCAACAAAATGTAATGCAATGAAGGATCAAATCTACTCACATTCCTCTTAAGACGAGTAGATCTTCTCACCCAATGATCCACATTGTCAGGCAATGGGTCTA
Source organism: Ceratopteris richardii (assembly GCA_020310875.1). NCBI lineage: Eukaryota > Viridiplantae > Streptophyta > Polypodiopsida > Polypodiales > Pteridaceae > Ceratopteris > Ceratopteris richardii. Next base: position 15,259,207 of record CM035414.1, on the reverse strand, counting down.
CATCAGGTGGTATGATCAAATCATTATTATTAGGCTGCTGTCCATTGTTTCCAGCACCATTTTCAGCATTATTATTCGGCTGCATATTCCCTTCAAGAGCCTCATTTTGCTGTCCAACATCTTCTGGCTCAAAAACCACTGGATCGTCAACATTTTCAGTCCTTTGTGGTGCATCATGAGGGTTAAAATTGGACCTAACAGGTGGCTGGTCATGTTGAAATCTTACCCTTTTATGGTTATCTTTTGAGGCACAATTGTTTTGAAGCAGCCTTGCCTCATTAAAAACAACATCCCGGCTGCGTACGACCTTCTTGAGCTGAGGTATCCAAATCCTGTAGCCCATTTCACCTTCTTCACCATATCCCATGAAGAGGCCTTTAATGGACTTAGCATCAAGCTTGTTTCTCAGCTCAGGCCTTATATGCACAAACGCCTCGCAGCCAAAGACACGTAAGTGATCATATGAAGCAAGTTTGCCAGACCAAACCTCTTCAGGGATGTCACCTTTTAAAGACATGTGAGGGGATCTATTGCACACATGTACTGCAGTTTTGAGTGCCTCTCCCCAAAATCCATGAGGGAGATTAGCTGTGGACAGCATGCATCTCACCCTCTCACAAAGTGTCCTATTGTAACGTTCAGCCACACCATTAGAAGAGGGGCTGTATGGAACAGTAAGCTCCCTCTTAATGCCCAAATTTTCACAAAATTTCTGAAATTCAGCACTTGTATACTCACCACCATTGTCCGTACGCAAGCATTTCAGCTTTCTACCTGTTTGGGTGGTCACAAATGCATGAAAACGCTTAAACGCAGCAAATGCTTCATCCTTTGATTTAAGCAATTGAACCCAAATTTTTCTAGAAAAATCATCAACAAAGGAGATGAAATATAAAGCACCCCCCATAGATTTGGTGGGCATGCTACATACATCAGAATGAACAAGATCAAGTACACAAGACTTACGAGACACACCAGAATAAAAGGAACGTTTTACTTGCTTTCCATATTGACATTCATTACAAAAGTCAAGCTTTGTGCCTTTAGCATCAAGCTTCTTTAAGTTACAAAGCCTAGTGAGACCCTTTTGGCTCATATGGCCAAGTCTCTTATGCCACAACTCCATATGGGAGTGAACTTCAGCCAAAGCAATGAACTTGCCTGATAAGGCCTTTCCATGCAAGCAATAGAGAGTTCCCTTCTTTGTGCCTTTCACAATCAGCCTTGAACCTTTAGTCATTTTCCATGATCCTTTCTCAAAGAGAATGCTATAACCATGCAAATCCATTTGACCCACAGAAAGCAAGCTCTTCTTGATCCCTGGTACATAACGCACATTATGCAAGACCAGCTCATTAGTGCCATTTGTAGCGAAATGCACTGTGCCAATACCCTCAATGGAACATGCATGATTGTTTCCAAGGTATACATGGCCATGGCTGCCTGCAATAAAAGTAGAAAAACACTCCTTGATAGGAGTCACATGGAATGAAGCACCAGAATCTACTATCCAAGTCTGGGCCAATGCATCATTGACAGTCAGCAAAGCATCTATGACATCACTCTTAGTGATTGACATGTTCTGTGCATGAACATTTAGATGAGGATCAAATGCATGAGTGTCATCAGCTGAGAAAGTAGCGCATAAAATGTCCTCTGCATCTGACAGCTCCTCTATGACTACACTAGAAGCCACATTGGCCTTCTCTGCTTTGTAATAGCGACAATCGGGTTTCTTGTGACCTTTCCTGCCACACTGATAGCATGTCACATCATTGCTTTTGCCTTTGCTTCTATTCCCCCTTTCCCTGCTTTTACTCTTATTCCTCTGTGCATAATTACTCTTCTTATCTGTCCTGCCTCTAACCATGTTGGTTGAGCTTCCTCCTTCTCCACCTGCTTTTCTCCTGATCTCTTCATTAAGAATAGAACCCCTAACACCATCAAAAGTCAAGTTGGGGTTATTGGACAATGAGACTACCAATGTCTCCCAAGAGTCAGGCAATGTCATAAGCAAGAAAATGGCTTTAAGCTTATCATCGAAAGGAGGCATTCCTGAGTCCTGCAACTGTGACAAAGTACCTGTAAACGATGACAAGTGTTCAGCTGCACTCTTGGACTCATCAAGCTGCATGCCAACAAGCTTCCGCTTCAGGTGTACTTGGTTAACAGGCATAGTATTTTCATACGTCGCCTTGAGTTTTGCCCATAACTCAAAAGCAGTAGTCAAACCTTTGAGATCTACTAGAATCTCATCGGATACAGCCATCTTAATGTATATAATGGCCTTCTTGTTCAAAGTAAACCATGCATCTTCCGACATGTCCTCTGGTTTCTCTGCCTCCAATGCCCTGTCACAATCCTTCAAGAAGAGGATTCCCTGAATTCTCTCCTTCCATAAGTCAAAACCTATTCCCTCAAACCGTCGAATCTCAAATAGATTCTTCACATCTGAGGAGGATGACTCCATAGTTGCACAATGAAAAAAAAAACTGCTGGAATTTTGGGCAAATGCACCAAAATCAAAGTGCGGCCTCCAAAAATGATGCACTACAGCTCCAAACGGTCACAGGAGCAATTTGGGACAAAAATGGAGTGATTCTGGGCACAAAACTGATCTCTGAATTTTTTGCGCAGAGATTTCAGAAACTCAATTTATGCTCAAAAACAACTAATTTTGTTGTTTTTAACCTCAAAGAATGTACATAAGGCTAATACTCAGCCTTTAGATGCATGTAGGAGCAAAAGCCCCAATTTTTGCCACTGTTTTACAAGAAATTATGGCAAAATACTCCACAACTTCTCATACATAGGTCAATTTTGCTGAAACTATAGAAATTACAGCAAAATGTATCTCCCACTATGTGTGCTCAGCCAGTTGAGAGTGAGAAGACCTGCAAAAACTCAGAAATTTGCTGGAAAATCTGATATTTTGCTGAAAAACACCTGTTCTTGCTGGAAACTTTGAGATTTTGCTGAAAAACACCTGTTCTTCGCGATAAAATCAGAGAAAAATCACTTTCTTCGCGACAAAAAGCTGGAACATCACTGAAAATGATGGTACAGCAGATTTTGGACCCTTTCTTCGCGATGAAACCTGATGATTTTGCCAAATGGTGAGTGTATGCTGCTGTAGAGAACCTGCACAGCAGATTTGAGGCCCAATATAGGCTCTGATACCAGTTGTTGAGCTGAGGAGATGTGCTCAGGTGATGCAGCAGCTGTGGTAATACCCCCCTTGGCTGAGTAGAAGAGCTGGAGGTGCAAGGAGCAGCCGATGCAGCAGATAGACAGAGATGGAGAGAGAGAAATTCGAATTTGGAGAGAGGCAGCTTGTTTGGGGGCTTCACTAAAGAAAGAAGTGAGCCCTAAGTTTATTTGAGTTCACTTTTATAGGACCTGGCCAAGTTCACATTGAACTTTGCCAAAAGAATAAATGATGAGTACATTAAGCCTTATAAAAGGCCTATACAAATGTGTACAAATAAGGGGGTCATTTAGGACCTTTACCCCAACATCCCCAGCCTTTTCCAGCCCTATATAGCTTTGTATAGCGATATACTTTTTATTTCATTTTATCTTCTACACAGGGTTACTACACTTGTACATGGTTTTTGTCTCATAGGCCAAGTTTGGCCTCCAGAAGACGTTAATATGACTTTCTCTCTCTCTCTCTCTCTCTCTCTCTCTCTCTCTCTCTCTCTCTCTCTCTCTCTCTCTCTCTCTCTCTCTCTCTCTCTCTCTCTCTCTCTCTCTCTCTCTCTCTCTCTCTCTCTCTCTCTCTCTCTCTCTCTCTCTCTCTCTCTCTCTCTCTCTCTCTCTCTCTCTCTCTCTCTCTCTCTCTCTCTCTCTCTCTCCACTGTCAATGTGTGCAGAAACCCTAACAGGATCCTTCCGCCTCCCTGCTGTTCCTCTCTGCTCCTGCCACTGTCGATGTGTGTTTACTAGCACACTCTCAGCCAACATTGTGAGGCTACAACTTCTTGAAGAAAAGAGAAGGATAGGCAATGAAACTCTAGTAGCAGTTCAGGAAAAAAGAAAACAGGATCATGATGCAAACCTTTGGAAATCAAAGATTGAGAAAGGAAGCTTAGTTTTGCTGTACCACCCGCGACTCTTTGAGAAGAAGGCTAAGAAGAAGTTGATGCCAAGATGGAACGGACCTCGGACCTTTTAGGGTCATACGCACACTTCCAAAAGGCGCAGTACAAGTTTCCACATTGACTGGCACAATACTGCCCCTAGTTAATGAATCTAAGCTAAAACCCTATGTGGAGAGATAGGAAAGAAGGGATTTGCCCTTGTATATAATGTATATACCCTTATGTTACTTCCTACTAGCTTATGTCGCTTTTTTCTCATCTATCTTCTTCATGTATCCCATTCCCATTTATCTATTGTCCTTCCCACCCACTCCCACACTACTACCTCCCTGGCTACTCATAGGCATTATGCTAACCTCTTCTATCTTCTCCCTTATCCTTTTGATGCCACCCCTCTAAGCGAAGATTGCCACCCCTCTAAGCGAAAATTGCAAAAGACTATCTCATCCACTTACCTGGGCGACCTCTCATCCTTCCCCCTTGACAATTTGGGCGACCTCCTCTCCTCCTTTCTCTCAACATGGGCGACCTCTCCTCCACTTTCACCTTGGCCCTTCCTTGGGCGACCTCACCTCCTCCTCTCCTCCTTTCTCCCAACATGGGCGACCTCTCCTCCACTTGCACCTTGGCCCTTCCTTAGGCGACCTCAACTCCTCCTCTCCTCCTTTCTCTCAACATGGGCGACCTCTCCTCCACTTGCACCTTGGCCCTTCCTTGGGCGACCTCACCTCCTCCTCTCCTCCTTTCTCTCAACATGGGCGACCTCTCCTCCACTTTCACCTTGGCCCTTCCTTGGGCGACCTCACGTCCTCCTCTCCTCCTTTCTCCCAACATGGGAGACCTCTCCTCCACTTGCACCTTGGCCCTTCCTTGGGCGACCTCACCTCCTCCTCTCCTCCTTTCTCTCAACATGGGCGACCTCTCCTCCACTTGCACCTTGGCCCTTCCTTGGGTGACCTCACCTCCTCCTCTCCTCCTTTCTCCCAACATGGGCGACCTCTCCTCCACTTGCACCTTGGCCCTTCCTTGGGCGACCTCACCTCCTCTCCTCCTTTCTCTCAACATGGGCGACCTCTCCTCCACTTGCATCTTGGCCCTTCCTTGGGCGACCTCACCTCCTCCTCTCCTTTCTCTCAACATGGGCGACCTCTCCTCCACTTTCACCTTGGCCCTTCCTTGGGCGACCTCACCTCCTCCTCTTCTCCTTTCTCTCAACATGGGCGACCTCTCCTCCACTTGCACCTTGGCCCTTCCTTGGGAGACCTCACCTCCTCCTCTCCTCCTTTCTCTCAACATGGGCGACCTCTCCTCTACTTTCACCTTGGCCCTTCCTTGGGCGACCTCACCTCCTCCTCTCCTCCTTTCTCTCAACTGGGCGACCTCTCCTCCACTTTCACCTTGGCATTTCCTTGGGCGATCTCACCTCCTCCTCTCCTCCTTTCTCTCAACATGGGCGACCTCTCCACCTCCCCTCACCCTCAATTGGGCGACCTCTCCAAGTCCCCTCATCATCAAGTGGGCGACCTCTCCTAACTTAGGCAACCTCTACAGCTCCCTTCATCCTCAATTGGGCAACCTCTCCACCCAAGGTGGTAAGGTTCGTAAGGTTCGTAAGGTTCGGTACGCATTCGGTTCGAGGGAAGAACCTTACCTCGAGGGTAAGGTTCGTAAGGTTCGTCCATTGAATATATATATATATATATATATATATATATATATATATATATATATATATATATATATATATATATATATATATATATATATATATATATGTATATGTATATGTATATGTGTGTGTGTATATATAACCCTTACCTTGGTTGAGGTGATGCGAAGTGATATATGGGTTGGAATATGCAAAGTTGAGGTGATATATGGGTTAGAATATGAAACATTGAGATAATTTATGGGCTGAAATATGCAATGTTGATCTTTACTTTGCCTCAGAGCTGAGTGCTCACACCTGAATGTAGAGCTGAGGTCAAGCCATTAAGGACTAAACCAAGAGCTTGAAGCTAAAGATTATAGCTTGAAAGATAAGTTTGGTTCCCGAAAAATTGAACTTAAAAATACAAAAAAAAATTCCAGCAAAGAACCTTACGTAAGGTTCGTTCGGTTCGGTTCGAACCTTAAAAAACGAACCTTACCTTATCGGTTCGCGAACCGAATCTACCATGTCTCCACCTCCCCTCATCCTCAATTGGGCGACCTCTCCACCTCCCTTCATCCTCAATTAGAGACCTCTTCAACTCCTATCATCCTTCATTTGGGCAAGTACCCACTCATCGGAACCACCTCTTGTTCCACCTCTTTCCTTCTAGACTCTTATGACCAATCCCTCCTAACTCTAAGTCCCTAACCCATATTGGAGACCACCAACCATGCCGCGGCCTCCTCTAGTTATAACTGCATGTTGTTCTCTTGTAAATGTTTTCTTGTTGTAACAATTGAGTATTGTACTCCCTTATCTCTCCGAGACGGAGAGACACTAGTGGCAGGCAATCTGTAGAATGAATTTTTTGAGGAAAAGAGTAAAGATGGGCACCAAGGAACCAAATAACCAAATTGGACGCCAAGACCTCCAAAACTGGAGTTGGGTGCCAAGACGTCCAAATTCTGGAGTTGGGCGCCAAGACGTCCAAATTCTAGAGTTGGGCGCCAAGACGTCCAAATTCTAGAGTTGGGCGCCAAGACATCCAAATTCTGGAGTTGGGCGCAAAGACATCCAAATTCTAGAGTTGGGCGCCAAGACGTCCAAATTCTAGAGTTGGGCGCCAAGACGTCCAAAATCTGGAGTTGGGCGCCAAGACGTCTAGATGGTAGAATTGGGAGACTGCATGCCCAAGGCATGCCCAGACAAGCTGATCTGACAAGGCGGCCAAGTGGGGCCAAGCCACTCATCATTACATGACAAAGTCTGGCACTGGCGGCGGCCAAGCTGACAAATGAAACCGCCTAGTGCATTAATTTCCCATTACTCCCATGTAACAGACTTCCCTATTGTACCGGTTCCTCACCTCCCCTATAAAAAGGGGAAACCTCAAGAGAAGAAGATATGGCATATAGTGCACACTACACGAGACTATAGCTGAGAGTGAGAGCAGGCTTAGCTCGTAGAGACCTTATGCTGTTTGCTTATGCTACTTATGAGAGAATATTTGGAGTTTGAATTATGTTGTTCCATTGCTTTGGTATGATTAGCTGTGGTATGATTAGCTAATGGCTTGTATTCTGATTGTGTTACATTTGGCTTTCTAGTTAGTGTAGTCTTGTGCTCTATTCTGCTCCATGCTTGCTACTTCTGTGACTCTTACTTCTAAGTGCAGTTTCTAGTGATAATATGGAGGCTTGGGGATATGTGTCTATTATGGTAATATGCTTTAATGTGTTCATGGGTTTACATATGCTCCAGGAGTAGTGCATTTTGCATTCCCTGCACCCACACACTTTATTTCACCACCTATAGGAGACCTTGGAGATACGCCAGTACACATCCTATTATATGCTGATGACATTGTCTTGCTTTCAGAGTCACAGGAGGGGTTGCAGTCACATTTACAGGTGCTCGATACCTTCTGCATGGAGAGAGGACTCGTAGTGAACCTTGGCAAGACCAAGGTCATGATCTTCCATATCTCCAGGACAGTACGCCATCGCCCCTCTTTCACTGCAGCTGGAGGGCAGATAGAGGTAGTGGACTCCTACGTCTACCTAGGTGTCACCTTCTCGGGCAGCACAGGGGCATTCTCCATGGCACAGGCAGCGACAGATAGATTGATGCGAGGCTATGCGGCACTTGTAGGATTGGAGAGACGCTGCTTTCAGACACATTTTCAGGAGCCCCGGACAAAGGGGTGGCTCTTTGACACTCTAGTGACACCCGCATTGATGTACGCAGCAGCAGTATGGGCACCAGGGATCACGAAACGATGTGGATGCGGATTGAGAGGCCCCAGTTCACCTGATCTCACGCTTGCTACGCAGCACGCCCTCCGTTCCACATGACATTATACGAGTTGAGCTTGGCACACCACTGTATGCTAGTGGAGGCCCTCTTCCAATTGGTGACCTTTATTCTGAGAGTCAGAGAGCTCCCCACCAGCCGACTCACCAGGCTTGCATTTGAGAGCTCTGGATGAGGAGCACTTTGTTTGCAGATGTAGCGCATATGATGACATTAGAGGCAAAAACGAGACTCTGTTTACAGGGCAGCCCACCCTTCGAGAGATCATGGGCTCTAGAGATCAATGACAGCTCGGGTGATTCTTACTAGAGATTCAGAGTCAGAGAGATTCTCTCCTCCAGCCTAATGCAGCTTCCCAGACACGAGGGAGACAGAGTCAGCTCACTGACTTCTTCATTGCACGACGTGCAACAGCCCTCCCCCCCTTAGCTCACACATCGAGAGGGGTGACTCTTCAGCAGGCTCAGACCTCTCGAGCTAGGAGACGACCCCGTGCTATAGGATATCGGGCCCTCAGACTTCACAGACACCAGATCGCGGACATCCAGGCTCGTGACCATCGCGCCATGGAGGAAAGACGATCCCGGATGATGGCAGATCCCGCTGCAGCCATCAGGGCGGCCTTGACTCCACCTCCACCCATGTACCACATCTTACACCCGCTCACTAGTACAGGATGGAGCTAGTTAGTCGTTCAGATGCATTATCATGCTTGTACTACCCTTTTGCATATAGGCTATAGATATAGCACTCCATTCACTGTCCCCCCCCTCCCACTTTCATGGGTATCTCTACATGCATACTATAGAGATCTAGATCAGCCTTGCCAGCTTTTTTTCAGTACTTTTATCTTTTCCGATTGGCAGAAGATACACCCATGTACATTGATTTGTCTCATAGGCCGAGTTCGGCCTCCTAATAGACGTAAAAACACTTTCTTCTTTCTTCTTTCTCTCTCTCTCTCTCTCTCTCTCTCTCTCTCTCTCTCTCTCTCTCTCTCTCTCTCTCTCTCTCTCTCTCTCTCTCTCTCTCTCTCTCTCTCTCTCTCTCTCTCTCTCTCTCTCTCTCTCTCTCTCTCTCTCTCTCTCTCTCTCTCTCTCTCTCTCTCTCTCTCTCTCTCTCTCCCCCCCCCCCCCCCCCCCCAACCAGCGGACTCACCAAGCTTGCATTTGAGAGCTCTAGACATTGGGTACAGATAGGGCATGAGAGAGTATGGTATGCACAAACCTACTGATGGTTAGCAAACCATGGCATGAGCATTATCGATCTCCCCCCTTTTCAGTATGACCTCTCCTCCCCCTACATTACCCTCTCTCGTTCGGAAAGGAACAGGATCATCCGTCACGACCTACTACAGATACACGTCAGGGAGACATGGATAGCACCACGGGAGCCTCTTCCCACAAAGAGGCAACACTACAGAGAGCACTTCTTGACAGAGACAGGGGATGGTTTCATCTAGAGACCACGATACATGGATACATACATGGCACCAGCAGAGAGAGTGGCCATTGGGAAGCTAAGAGTATCATCACACCAGCTCGAGATTGAGGTTGGGCGAGCGACACATACCCCTAGGGACGAGAGATTATGCAGGATATGCCGAGAGGAGGTGGAGGACGAGGAGCACTACACATGTAGATGCCAGGCATATGAGGACATCGGAGACCGCTACCCAAAGCTCTTCAGGGAGCCCAGAGAGATCTGGGCTTTATTGGAGACAGAGGACAAGCACCCTCTAGGTCGTTTCCTAGTAGAGCTCTAGCACCGCCGTGCATCACTTCTCTAGTAGCAGATGGAGATACACCTGGCTCCCCAAACTTATATCACAGATTTTTTCAGACCCACAGCCACCCGAGGGCCGAGCTCGACACGGGATGTCACATTACAGAGAGCAGAGGAGCTTAGACGACAACGTTGACGACTGAGACCCCCACTCCGGAGAGATCGTCCCCACCAAAGAGAGATTCAAGCAATTCACGCACGCCATGACATGGAGATACCGAGACGTCAACAACACACCCCTGTCGATCTCAACATGCAGAGCATTTTGAGGATCGTCACGATGCCTTACCCACCAATGCAATATATCCTACACCCACTCCAGGCATTTAGAGGGTTATGACACCATCGAGCCTCCCCTCCCTATGCATATCATATTTGTATCTCACCTATTGAGCATATAAAGTGCATACCCATAGCACCCCACACCCTTGACGCCAACTATTATCCACTCCTTTTATACTATGTTTTGTACTCACACTTTATTTTCCTATTGGGATCACAGTGGATTAGATCATATTGATGTATATGTTTTGTGTCATAGGCCGATTTTGGCCTCTAATAGACCACGAGAGCCTCTTCGCACAAAGAGGCAACACTATAGAGAGCACTTCTTGACTGTGACAGTGGATGGATTCATTCAGAGACCATGATACATGGATACATACATGGCAACAACTGAGAGAGTGGCCATTGGGCACTCAGAGTATCATCACACCAGCTCGAGATTGAGGTTGGGCGAGCGACACATGCCCCCAGGGGCGAGAGATTATGCACGATATGTCGAGAGGAGGTGGAGGACGAGGAGCACTACACATGTAGATGACAGGCATATGAGGACATCAGAGACCGCTACCCAAAGCTCTTCAGGGGGCCAGAGAGATCAGGGCTCTATTGGGGACGGAGGACCAGCGCCCTCTAGCTCGTTTCCTAGTAGAGCTCAAGCACCACCGTGCATCACTTTTCCAGTAGCAGATGGAGATACACCTGGTCCCCCCCCCTGAGACTTATGTTACAGATTTTTTCAGACCCACAGCCACTTGAGGACCGAGCTCGACGCCGGGTGTCACATTACACAGAGCAGAGGAGCTTAGACGACAGCATCGACGACCGAGACCCCCACTCCGGAGAGCCCGTCCACATCAGAGAGAGATTCAGGCGATTCACGCACTCCATGACATGGAGATACGGAGACATCAGTAGCGCACCCCTATCGATTTGGACGTTCAGAGCATTTTGAGGATCGCCACGATGACTTACCCACCGATGCATTATATCCTACACCCACTCCAAGAATTTAGAGGGTTGTGATACCATCGAGCCTCCCCTCCCTACACATATCATATATACCAGAATGAATCCAGTTAACCCCAAATTCACCCTCAAAGGAAAGTGCAACTACAAGCTCATGGTAGTCAACCACATGACTACATAGCATATCAGCTCCACTATGCACTTTGTATCTCACCCATTGAGCATATAGAGTGCATACCCGTAGCAACCCAGACCCTTGATGCCAGTTATTATCCACTCTTCTTATACCTGTTTTTGTACTCGAAGTTTATTTTCATTTTGGGATCACAATGGATTGGATCATATTGATGTATATGTTTTGTCTCATAGGCCGATTTTGGCCTCTAATAGACGTTAAAAAGTCTCTCTCTCTCTCTCTCTCTCTCTCTCTCTCTCTCTCTCTCTCTCTCTCTCTCTCTCTCTCTCTCTCTCTCTCTCTCTCTCTCTCTCTCTCTCTCTCTCTCTCTCTCTCTCTCTCTCTCTCTCTCTCTCTCTCTCTCTCTCTCTCTCTCTCTCTCTCTCTCTCTCTCTCTCTCTCTCTCACTTGTATATGGTTTTTGTCTCATAGACCAAGTTTGGCCTCCAGAAGACGTTAATATGACTTTCTTTCTTTCTTTCTTCTCTCTCTCTCTCTCTCTCTCTCTCTCTCTCTCTCTCTCTCTCTCTCTCTCTCTCTCTCTCTCTCTCTCTCTCTCTCTCTTTCATGGGTATCTCCACACGCATTTCACGGAGATATGTATCACCTTTACCAGTTTCTTTTTCAGCACTTTTATCTTCTCTGATAGACAGAAGATACACCCATGTACATCGATTTGTCTCATAGGCCGAGTTCGGCCTCCTAATAGACGTAAAAACACTTTCTTTCTTTCTTTCTCTCTCTCTCTCTCTCTCTCTCTCTCTCTCTCTCTCTCTCTCTCTCTCTCTCTCTCTCTCTCTCTCTCTCTCTCTCTCTCTCTCTCTCTCTCTCTCTCTCTCTCTCTCTCTCTCTCTCTCTCTCAGACATGGCACACACCACACATGGGATCGAGACTATCGCACTATCGAGACCAATTCATAGACATACTAGCTGACGGTTTCATCCAGCGACCACGCTACATGGATACTCACATGCCTCATAGCTTGAGGGTAGCGATTGGCCAGCTGAGAGTCTCATCACACCGACTCGAGATTGAGACAGGCAGAGCCGCAGACATTCCCAGAGAGGAGCGGATATGCAGAGTATGCAGAGTAGAGATGGAGGATGAGGAGCACTTTGTATGCAGATGTAGCGCATATGATGGCATCAGAGGCAGATACGAGACTCTGTTTGCAGGGCAGCCCACCCTCCGAGAGATCATGGACTCTAGAGACCAGCGACAGCTCGGGCGATTCTTACTAGAGATACAGAGTCACAGAGATTCCCTACTCCAGCCTACTGTAGCACTCCATACAGGAGGGAGACAGAGTCAGCTCACTGACTTCTTTATTCCACGACGTGCTGCAGCCCTCCCCCCCTCAGCCCACATACCGAGCGGGGTGACTCTTCAGCAGGCTCAGATATCTCGAGCTAGGAGACGACTCCGTGATATAGGATATCGGGCCCCGAGACTTCACCGACACCAGATTGCGGAGATCCAGGATTGTGACCATCGCGCCATGGAGGAGAGACGATCCCAGATGATGGCCGATCCCGTTGCAGCCATCAGGGTGGCCCTGACTCCACCTCCACCTATGTATCACATATTACATCCCACCCACTAGCACAGGATGGAGCTAGTTAGTCGTTTTAGATGCATTCTCATGGTTGTTGTACTACCCTTTTGCATATAGACTATCATAGATATCGCACTCCATACACCCCCCACCACTTTCATGGGTATCCCCACATGCACACTACGGAGATCTATATCAGCTTAACCAGTTTCTTTTCAGCACTTTTATCTTTTCTGATTGACAGAAGATACACCCATGTACATCGATTTGTCTCATAGGCCGAGTTCGGCCTCCTAATAGACGTAAAAACACTTTCTTTCTTTCTTTCTTTCTCTCTCTCTCTCTCTCTCTCTCTCTCTCTCTCTCTCTCTCTCTCTCTCTCTCTCTCTCTCTCTCTCTCTCTCTCTCTCTCTCTCTCTCTCTCTCTCTCTCTCTCTCTCTCTCTCTCTCTCTCTCTCTCTGAGAGGGAGGGTATCAGGGCTCCAGGACAGGCAGGTTTCATACGAGATATGGCTGCACCCAGTCACGTCAGTGCGAGGCATACAACATGGATCATCCACATCTCATGAGGGGCAAAGATCCAGAGGAGACGTGCACAAGTAGAGTGTCAGCAGATATGGGTCAGGATGTCACCGGATATGGAAGACACCTCCTTGAGTTGGGCAGAAGACACCATCTCTTTATATATAACGGCATGCACCGTTGGCGAGGTTCGGGTGGACTTGCTTGCTTCCCTCACGGGGGAGGTGAGAGCCCAATCGAATACATTTTGGGTACCATTTCTGGAACTTCATTCATCCTCTCACTTAGTATTGGACGACGCCCACTTGGTGTTGACCATACATTTATCACATTCACACTTTCATCTCCTATTCCATTAGACCCTCCCTCACCCACCGAGACGCACACCACGATACACTTCACACACTAGCTCTCACACATTTATGCACACCATTTACACACCCGCTTACTCTCCCTCAATCCACTCTCACCCTTGGACACACTTACATCAAAGATCACCACCATCCTACAGGACTCAGCTCTCCGGAGCTTCCCACACCGTACACATTTACATCCTCCACGCACAGGATCCATGCCATAGAACCGCTGGTATGATGCAGATTGTCGTGAGCTACGAAAGCACCTACGGATTTTAGAGCATAGGGGGGATATTACACACACACACAGAGCGTCGCATGTAGAGACTTACTCGCCCCAAACGGCGAGAATGGGAGAGACAATACTGGGATATTTACCATTTGCTCATGAGTCGAGACAGTGCAGTGGCGTGGCGACATTTGAGAGAGAGGAGACAACAGACACCCATCCGAGACCCAAGCACTTGGCATAGCTATGCACGGAGCCTATACGAGATCCCAGACCAGCTCCCCATTCCAAGGCCGCAGAGCTCACGTCCCACTACCTCTGACTTCTTCACACCCACTATGGTGGGACGCGCTATTGCCCGTCTATAGCATGGCAGGGGTCATGACCATTTCGGTTTACAGGCAGAGCACCTCATCTAGAGAGGCACGACTCTCGCACCGCTCGTTGCCCACCTCTTCAACCGTGCATTGGTTGAAGGGTTCTCTAACTCATGGACTGAGCACACCATAGTGCCCATTCATATGTCAGGTCCTACTATGGATACAGCTACATACCCAACGATCATGATTGGCCCTATATTGGCCAAGTTATATGGGGCAGTACTAGAGACAGAACTGAGTACTCTCGCTGAGAGCAAGGGTATCAGGGCTCCAGGACACGCAGGTTTCCGACGAGATTACTCTACCATTGACCACATCTTCACCCTGAGATGCCTGATCGACCAAGCATGGGTGAGGAAGAGGAGATTATATTGCTGCTTTGTGGACTACCGCAAAGCATTTGACACTGTCCCGAGGGAACGACTCTTTAGACGACTACTTGATATCGGAGCTCCAGAGGAGATGATATGGGGGATCTACGCCTTATACGAGAGAGTATCTGGTAGAGTCAGATGTCCAGGGGGCTTATCTGATCCACTTGCTAGCACTATCGGGGTGAAGCAAGGGTGCCCTCTTTCACCCACCCTCTTTGGTCTCTACATTGATGAGATACATACAGCAGCAGGGAGGTGATGGCATTGAGGTACGCGGGTCCACTGTCCATATTCTTTTATATGCTTATGATATTGTACTGGTTTCAGAGTCTGCAAAAGGTCTACAGCATCATCTACATGGCCTAGATGACTTTTGCAGACACAGAGGGTTATCTCTGAACCTTGGTAAAACCAAGGTCATGATCTTTCATACATCAGCATAGGTGGGCAGACATAGTTTGTTCACAGCAGCAGGCGGACCAATAGAAGTGGTCGGATCATATGTTTACTTGGGAGTGACATTTACAGCAGCATCAGGGATCTTCTCTATGTCTCAGGCAGCCCGTGACCGCATCACACTTGGGTACGCAGCACTAGCTTTGATGGAGAGACAGTGCCACCACGCATATTTTCAGGAGCCCCGCACAAAGGGGTGGCTATTCGACACTTTGATTATGCCAGCACTCATGTATGGGGCAGCCATATGGGGGCCAGGATTAGCTACATCAGTATGGACAGCATTGGAGAGGCCACAGATCCTCATGATTGCCAGACTTATATGCAGCAAGCCTTCAGTACCACATGATATCATTAGAGCAGAGCTCGCTGCACCACCGATGCCAGTTGAGGCACTATTCCAGACAATATGCCTATTACACAGACTTTGGAGCATGGATACAGAGCGCATTGCTTATCGTGCTTTCCATGCATCACGTGATATGGCATTAACATGCAACACCTCCTCATGGTATGCAGAGACACGAGACTTGCTGGGTCACCATGGATTTGACATAGACAGGCTACCACCACTACAGTACGACTTACATGCATCCACCTACTCGCTCTCTCATCAGGAGAGGGATAGGGTCATTCGCGAGGAGAAATTGCATACATACATACAGAGGACATGGGTGAGCCCTAGGGATACATTGCCACCGAAAATGCTCTATTACCGTGAGCATTTTCTACATATATAGGACGAGGGTTTCATCGAGATTCGGAGATACATGCAGACATACCTACCCCACCACCTTCGAGTCGTCATTGGGCAGCTCTGGGTTTCATCACATCAGCTCGAGATTGAGAGGAGTCCGGGTCCAGGGGAGTCCCCCGTGAGAAGAGGTGGTGCCCCGTATGCCAAACAGAGGTAGAGAGTGAGGAGCATTTTGTTATCAGATGCCAAGCATACTTAAGCCTACGAGCAGAGTTTCAGATAGAGGAGTCTCTCCAGTTGTGCATGACTATGGGAGACCAGGGGCGCTTGGGACGCTTCCTCACAGCAGCATGCGAGAGGCGAGAGCAGTCACTACAGCCCACACATCAGACACGGGTGAGTGCCCAGCAGACCATTACGCACTTCTTTCATCAAGCTGAGCTACATCAGAGAGGTCCATCTATAGGGCTCACTCTCCACCAGGCAGCAGCAAAGAGAGCACGACGCCGACCACGCATGGTTGGATATCGTCGACCACGACTACATCAGGAGGATATCTCACTCATCAGGACAGCCTACGACCCCATGATGGAGCAACGGAGTACCACCACCCCTTGGGTTGTCTTCCTTCAGGAGGCACTCAGACCACCAACGATGTACCACATACTACACCCACCTCCACCCATCACCAATAGCTAGGGTATTTTACTCACTCACATTATGGATCCCCCATGTATTAGGTGGCCATTATCTGCAGAGTCAGAGCCACGTCTCCCCAGCCTTTTCCAGCCCTATATAGCTTTGTGTAGCGAGTACTTTTCATTTCATTTCATTTTCTACACAGGGTTACCACACTTGTACATGGTTTTGTCTCATAGGCCAAGTTTGGCCTCCAGAAGACGTTAATAAGTATGAGAGAGAGAGAGAGAGAAATGGATAGAGCAGGATAAGTATGAGCCTGCACAATTGTCTGCTTTTGACTTTTGAGGCCAACAGATACAAAATGTGTGAATCCGCACATCCTTCCTATACCCATTTTAGTAACAATGAATGATAATATAAACAAACTTGTTGCATGGGAACAGATTGCCCTCAAAAATCATTAGGTTATCCATACTGCCTTTGTAACAATGATATGACCCTTTCAACACCGCCGAGCTCTTGCCCTTGCAAGCACAAAAATTATACAAGCTACAATTCTTCTAACCGTATTATGAAGAGCACCACACTGAGGAAGACACTTCATGTAGGGATGCCATTCAGATGCCTGAAACATAAACAGATTGCATATTTGAATACCAAGAGGCATTGCTGCTTTGGAAACAAAGTTGCCATTGAAGTAGTCTAATGGTAAACGTGTTGATCGATAGTTCAAACCTGACCGGCACATTGCTCAGACAAAATAAGTAAAGCAAGTTTTGCACAGTCACTGATAGATTCTTGCAGGTGATCCTTCAACCGGTAGTGTAGTCTGTCAGTTGTAATTACCTGCAGAACAGAAATGCATCGAAATCAAGGCTCTTTTTTTCCAATTTCTCAACATACAAATGACAACTGCCAGAGGCATCTGCCATATAGCACTACATACAAGTTTCCTTGAAATTTTTATGAGACGATCCCCTGCAAGTATTGGACGCAATGCAAAGAGTCCCCTGTAGATCATAAGACTAAAGATTCTTAAACAACCTCAGTGATTAAAACGACTTGTCATGAAACCAAAAAGTGCACAAAAACAGACATGAGTGTAGACTCTTGATATTCAGGAAACTTTTTCTGAAAAATAGACTCGAATTCTGAAAGTAAAATTGAATGCACCCTTTGTCTCCTTTATAACACCAGAAGATATTTTGAGAGTTCAAGTTGTATTTTGACATTACTAAAAAGTTTACCTCATTCTACAGCCAAGAACTCCAGCTGCTTCATAAGTCGTTCACAAAAGGGCTCTAACAATCTATAGAAATTTGCACACTAATTTACGACAGGTAAGCTTCAAAATTACCTTCCATTTGATGACTGCCCTATCATAAGAGCCGTACAAGCTTCATTCTCACCTCTCCTCTTTAACCATCCCTTGAAATCATGATCTTCAACAGCTTCTGCAACCTGGAAGTATCCAGAGAAATCAAGAACTCTCTTACTCTATCCTACCTTCAACCAACCTCCTAACCTCTCCCCTTCTCTCTTCTACACCCTGTGATAGACAAGAGATGGAAGTGTCCAGATATACAACTAGATCGCATTTGAAACCATCTTTAAATTTTAAAAGAAAAGCAAGCCCATCCCACAGGTTCAGAACACTTAAACTGATTCATATGAGTCCAGAGTGCTCTTAGGTACTTTAAATATGTTTTGTTTGAAAGTAATTGGAAAGAAAAAAGGGTCTTAACTCTGTATATTCATCATCATGTAAGCTTGCATTAGCTACCACTTAGAGGTCGTTAAAGCAAAGAAATTGCAAACTGATTGTCACTCAAATTGTGCACATAAACTGTATTGACCTGCATGTAAGATTGGAAGCATGATTACTTAACCATAACGTATGTTGGGGATAAAAGCCCAGACTCTCCTTTTGTATATTTTCACCCTTCCAGGTGAGCTTTCCAGATATATTTTATTTTATTTTTTGGACCCCAAATTAGAGAGTTATAGGCATTTACGTTATTTTTATGATTTTTTTTTTTGTCATTGGACATGTGTGAACATGTCCAAATTCCTAAAAATCAATTATGAATAAAACTTGATCCCAAAGTTGCAGAACTTGAAAGGGACTTCTACAACTTCACTTCTCCAAATTTCTACGTAAGTTTCTCTTTCTACCTTCTCTTTCTTCATTCAGCAGCTCAGTCCCTTGGTATTTGGTGCAACCAAGGACATCATTGTGTAGCTCTCCACAACCTCTTTCAACTGGTATCAGAGCCTTTAGTTGTTGCAAATGCTTTTTTACTTGAGCCTATGCTAAGATAAAGGCATCTTGTGGCATTCGAGAGATTTTCATTGCCAAAAACCTTTACTTTTTGCGCGATGAAAGTGTTGTTTTTGAAAGAGCACTTCAACACATACCAAAGCTGAAGAAATTTCTCAGGTTTTTGGAGTGGTTCAGAGTGGTTCATCATGAAAAAACTTTAATCTCAGGTTTAAATCTCTTTTCACATCTACTTTTCAGCATCGTACTTGCTGAAATTACATGTCACATGTCATTATTGCATCGACACTATCATTTTGAATGACAGCGAATGTAAAACCTGTGTGGTAAGTCTTATTTGCTGGAAATCACATCACAACAGGTAAGTTCAGTTAGCAAGAAAGAAGACAACAGATGCAACGAGAAGAAAAAAAGCAAGAAAGATGCACAAAATAGTTCTAAGGACAAGGAGAAGGCCAATGTGACCTCTAAAAGGCTCTAGAAGAGTTACCAGATATGGAAGTCATTTATGATCTTAATGCTATTATGAGAGCGAATGATGCGTGTGTGCATGATGCTTCTTACATTATTCATGCACACCATAGCAAATCACCAAGAGTGATTTAATTGATGGCTTCCTTATGGTAAATGATGCATCACCTCATACCTGGATTGTGGATTCAACTTTCAAGTGCATCGTTTCATGTGACTCTTATCAAGGAGTCACATGAAATGATGCATGTTTCATTGAAGGTATTAGTACAATGCATCTTTCTGTGGATGGCACTAATGAACTGATTTCGTATGATATGAGATACTTTCTGTTTGGCAGATGGATATGCAGAATATAGTATCATCTTTGAAAGGGGTTATGGAAGCTTATAAAAGGCTCACGGCTGATTGTGAAAGGCACTAAGAAAGGTACACTTCTACTGTTTATTCTCACATAGAATTATGGCATAAAAGGCTTGGCCACATAAGTGTATCCACTAAACTCATGTTGATGGTGACTGTTCCATTTTGTATCGCCCTCTTAGGCACTTTTGTTGTGAAGTCAAACATTTTGTATCCAGACATTTCTAGCACCTTTTATATCAGGTCCTCATATATTTTTGTAAAAGCATTAAAGAGACATACTCTATACAAGAACAAGACATCAAGAGCTTATATCATCACCACTTGGAGGATCTACCTCAAGGACTTGGAGGAGATAGACTTCATCCACTTGTTGGAATTGAAGGTGTGTTTCTTCATCAACAAGGTGTGCAGCAGCTTTATAGCTTATCTAAGATTATCTTAGCTACAGAGATTGTGGAGTTATAGGCAGTTTGTATCTCAAGCACATTTATTATGTTACCTTGTAACCTCATGTGCTTCATTTATACAATGTATGGAATATCTTTGGAGCGTGGCTCCTTTCTCCCTCTCATGTCTTGTCTATTCTCCATCTTGTCTCTATTTCTCTATGTCTTTATATTAATTGTGGGCCTAGAAACCAACAATTGGTATCAAAGAAGGATAAAACAGTGCACATAGAGAATAGGGTTGCATGTAGATTCTAGAAGAGTGAAATCTTGATGGGATCAAGGGCAGTTTTATATTCAGCAACAAGCAATATGATCCAAATGATCATTTATCTTGATGCAGAAGCTAAGTATAGAATTGAAGGGCAATCAACTCTAGGAGGGATCGCAACAACCTTGGAAAATTGCAGCAGCAATCACTGACACTTTTAGCATATTATAGAACAACAAATAATAGTTTATATGTTGGTTGTGCTCGAATTGCAGATGGGGCAGATGAGTTTACAAAGATGAATTGACATCATACCAATGGGCTGCTGTTAGACATTGTTCTACAGAGACCTTCACATGTGTGAGGGACAAGGGATAAACATAGCCAAGGTCCCTAGCTCCGGGTATATCCTAAGGTACCGAAAGAGTAATGGGAATGAGCGTGCATGATGGTCACATGTCCACATTAGAGCATTCCAGATCATTGCTATTTTTGGTGCAAGAGGATATGAAGGATGGGAGGTGAGTTGCACATTGGAGGCTCTAGGTGAGCTTCAGCCTCAAGAAGTCTCTGGCGAGGGTGTCCCGGTTAGAGAGGCTAGATAGAAGCTTAAGGATCTTAAGCCACCACGATATCATGGTTCGGCTAATGCACGTACTACCGACACTACTGAGCAATGGCTCAACGAGTGAGAGAAGTGCTTCCACTTATGCCATATCGTGGACGATAGGCATAAGATACAACAGGCCACTTATAATCTCATGGACGTTGCCCATAGAAAAGAATAAGAAAGAGCCCACTACTTGGGAGCAATTTAAGATCTTGTTCTATAATAACTTCGTGAAAATGTTGTTCTATTATAACTTTGTGCCACCATATGAGAGGTCAAGGGCACTAGACCCTTGTTTTTCATCAAATACAAAAACCAAAAAAAGTTCATTATGCGGATAAAGACTCGGAGTTATTTCTTAAAGTGCCAGACTCCATAGTTCCTCCAAGTCCACAAGTTCATCTTGGGACGGAGAGAAACGATACGACCTTTAGTGAGAAAGGAGAGGTGTCACTCTTTGGCACAGGCCATAGAGATGGCTCTGGACTACGAGGATGGTCAAGATGCACATGATCAAGACAGTTTCATGAGCTAAGAGGAAAGTGTCTTCTCTTGCTCAAAGGACTTTTAATAAGTCTATTCTTAACGCTCAATAGAAAGAAACGCCAATGAGAGGTGGTTTGTGCCATGGGTGCTTAGGACAACATCGATTTAAAGACTATCCTAGGAAGAAAAAGATAGTCGAAACCATAGTAATAAACCCCACATAGACAGGGAGTGATGCAAATGAGGATTTTGGAGATTCCCCATCTCAGATCATCTCCCATAATGGCCATGACGGTCACTAAAAAGGTAACTTCTGTTCCAGATGTCGTGCTTTCACCAGTGGTACAACTTTCAAGACACAAGACTCATTGTTATGAGAGGAGTCTTGGAAGGACAGCCTGTCAAGATCCTCTTTGACATTTAGTCCACACATAATGTCATCAGTTCTCCTCTTGTCCGATGATTGCACTTGGACATTGTGCAATCAAAGTATGCCTACAAATTGGAGTTACCCGACGAGAAGAGCACTAAGATATGGGACCGATTAGTAGTTGGTCTACCCATCCAGATCTAGTCCTATGAGGATAGATTGGATTTCGAGATGGTACAACTCACCCACTTAGTTTCGATGTAGACCTAAGTAAGGAGTGGCATGCTAGGAAACGACCAATCATAGGCTTTGCTTTACATATATACTAGTTTAAACACAAGGGCAGGCGAAACTGATCCGTGGAGAGCCACATCTCCAAGAGATGCGATTGGTGACCGCTACTAGGCTACTCAAGATTGATCAAAAGTATATTTATTTTTTGTATTTTGTGTATTCATCGTGTGTAGCATAGTACAAAGGCAGAGATTTAAATCGCTTATAAAAATCGGGATTTAAACGTTTTGATCGTTTTAATCGTTCCCACCTAAAAAAAAATCGCGATTTTTATTCTTCACCACTTTTTTTTTTTTTTTTTTTTTTTAAAATTAAAACTAAAACATTCTGTATGCAGCATAACATATTAGTAAAAAGACATCCATGACTAAAACCATACTGCATCAATGATCAATCATCATACTGTAAGTGTAATAGTGTATACATCCCGATCATCAATGATGAATCTGATATATGAGTCCAATCACCAATGTCATGGGCCATGGCCCCACGGCTCAAGCCTCATACAAATATCAAAATATATAGACTCTCTAGAGTCTAGACTCTAGAGTCTACATCCTCATCAAGATCCTCATCCTCATCCTCATCGAAAGCGCTAGTCCATGAGGATGATTCTGAGTCAAGTCCAAACTGTGCTGCTATAGTGGCAGCAGCCTCGTCTAAATCCTCATCTGACCGTGATTCTGTAGAGATCTCTTCCCAATCCTGCGGCCCATCAACGTGCCGACTCGTACTAGCACCCCTACGGCCACGTCCTCCGCCTCGTCGAGATGCAAATTTGCGAGGATGACGAGAAGTGGATGCCTCCATGATGTTACCTTTTGCATAAAAGGAAAAAAAAAAAACATATAAGAAACTGAATTTGAATTTGAAACATGATTCATGAATGATGAATCACAAATCACAATGTACTCACCACATGCCTTTGCCCTAGAGGTTTTGCTTCGGGTTTGTCGAACAAACCTCTGTTGCTCTTTAAAGAGCATGGAATAAATGTCCCTTTCCTCATGAGGTATCTCTGGAATATCCTTGACATCTGATATGTCAATAGTATCCACATTTACCTATAATTTAGAAAATTGAAATACATTATACAAATGAAAGATAAGTTACAACTTACAAGTATTAAGTTATAACTTATAACACATTACACAATTAAAGGGATCATGATTCATGATATAATCATATACCTGAAGTGGATGCGTGTAATTGCCTTTCTTTTCTAGCAACTTGAGATTACAATGGCAATACACCAATCTCTCAAGTTGCTCTGAACTCAACCTATTTCTCTTTTTTGTGTGGAATAGAGCCCAAGTGCTCCAATTCCTTTCCGCCGGGCCAGTGCTACAATCTTGTGATAAGACTCTGATAGCAAGCTTTCTCTACATAATACAAAATGCAAAGTTTAATGTTAGTTCAAGTTGTAACTTGTAATTTATAAAATTACAATTTACATAAATGATAATATAAAAGTTAAATATATACCAATAAAGGTGTGCCCAAGCCAAATCTTTCCCACCATGTCACGGGCGCAAGCTGATTCTCCCGTAAGCGTGCTGTGGGGTTCCCAAAATACTTCTCATTCGTACGAAATGCATACCGCTCTTTCTCTAGCTGATCTATCATGTGCACATCATCTCCTGTCCACATTTTCACATATGTGAGCCAATTATCTTCCAATTCATTATCTAAGTATGCCTCCTCATTACGCCATAATGGATGTAGAAGATGTGCAACTGCATGGATTGGTTTATGAAACCAATCCCATCTCCTTCTCACACATTCTAAGAGCTCATTCTTCCTGGAAAAGAAAAACATAAACATCAATCATCAATGTCCATTGTCCATTTAACATTATCATTAATCATGATTTATGAATCATGAACGATGAGTCTTAAAAATAAAAATTCAAGAGAAAAACAAAAAACAAAAATACTTACTCATTCTCCATCAACCCTTCTATCTTCTCAATGCACTCTCCAATACGATCTACATACTCATATATAAGGCCTAGAGTGCTTCCTTCCATGTCCGTGATCCTTAGCACACTATGAAGAGGCTTCAAAGCATGCATAATAATCTCACCCTTTTTCCAAAACTGCTCATCTCCCATCATTATGTTGGAGAACTGAGTGTACAATGTGTCACCTGACTTTACTTCTTGGATACTATACCATTCCTCTGCAACCACTGTGCGTAGTAGACCCTTTCGAACCCTAAGTACTCGTTCAAGAACAAGAAACATGTAACAAAAACGAGTAGCTGATGGTTTCTGAAATTGCAATGAAGAGTTTGCCCTAAATATATTTAAAACTTTGGCTTGCTAGTAACAAATCGCACAATGAATTTTGCTTTCTCAAGCACAACTCTCATCCAAGATAACTGCCCAATATCCTCCATCATCAAATCAAGGCTGTGAGAGGCACATGGAGTCCAAGTTATCTTAGGATACTCTTCCTGTAACATACGGCCCATGGATACACAATTGGATCCATTATCTGTGATAACCTACATGACAAATTCAAAAATCAAGGATCATTTCAAACTTCAATCATCAAAGCTATAGTGTGACATTCACATGTCATTAGTAATTACACATTTGTAATATGGTATACCTGCACCACGTGCTCGGGGCCGATTTCAATAATGGCTTCCCGCACATGTCTATAGATGAACTCACCTGCATCATAATTGCCAATTGGCAATAGCACATTAAACATTTACATAACCAATATATGCATTATGATGCAATGTGCATGATGCTTATGCATCATGCACATTACATGCATGATCATTGATCATTGAGGATTCAATGATACCATAAAAGATGAAATATGAATCATGATTTATAAACTATGATTTATCCAGATTCTAGTTCAAACTTCATAGTTACAACTTACTACAAAGTTCAAACTAGTATCAATAACTAGAAAATATGTATGAAAGTTGAGACATGTGTCATGAATGATGAATCATACCTGTGACAGTAGTACCGGGCTGAAAAGCAGGTATGGCACGAAGAAACATTGTGCCCTTACATGATGATACTAAAATATTGTACACACTTCTTTTTCTTATATCTGACCATCCATCACACAATATAGAGCAGCCATATTTTTGCCATGTCATCCGCAAAGAAAGCAACTCTGTCTCAAGATTAGACTTTTCTTTCTTTAGTAACTTTGTTCTCAATACTTGTGCAGATGGTCCTTGCCATGGTGCACCTATTTTGCTGGTAGCATTTATCAATCTCTTCCATGCAACGGTATTAGCAACATTGAATGGAATGCCACATTGGATGAAAAATTTCGTCATCTCATGTGTGGCCACTTCCGTTGCTTGCTTTTGCAAGCTTGCTTTCATGCTTGCTTTCATGAATATACTAGATGGTAAATCATATGGAGTGTTCACTTGACTTACTTCGGCATCTGATGGTGTGGAGGATCGAGGCCATGAACCTTTGCTTTCAGTTCGTGCAATCTTAGAAGTACCTGCTGAATCATATTCTCCCACTCCCTCATGTTGGTTATCTTCATTCACCTCTTCCACAACATTACCAACTCCTCTATTGACTTGGAGTTTTGCCATCAGCTCATCAAAAACTTTGGGTGGCACTTTTGTGCATTTCCCAATGCCACCACCTTTCAGCCCAAGCAAATGAGCTCTTTGCGTTATCTAAGATAATGTACCGAATGAGCTTTACAGTTCTAGAAAGCTCATTGCTTCAAAAAATAAAGGAATCACAAGTGGAAGATCCACATTTATCACAGATCATTAGAGCCATCAGTGATAACTCTATTATAGGAGACGAGGCACTATCTGTTTCTTCCCCTAGTAAAGGAAACAAGTCGAATCCGTATTCCGGTTCTCAATGGAGAATGGAATAGTTAAACGGAAAGGAAATGTTTGCATACCAGATTCTCGGGATTTGAAAAGAAAAGGCATGCATGATAACCATGATATTCCTTGTGCAGAGCATCCTCGTAGTGACAAAATTGAGTTAGTTAAAAGAACATTTTGGTGACCTCGGTTAGCTAGAGATGTCAACACATATGTTCAACAATGCTTTACATGTCATGTCAACAAGGCAAAAAGGGTTTAGACACCATGTCTTTTACATCCTTTACAAATTCCAAAGCATAAATGGGATAGCGTATCCATGGACTTCATAGTGGGGTTATCGTGGATCCAAAGGAAGAGGGATGCTATCCTAGTAGTGGTAACAAAACATATAGATATGGGTATCAAAATAGATGTTCGCATGATTGCATTTGACATTGATTAGGATCAATATTACACACAAGCTTAAAATATCTTCAAGGTGCTCTCATTGAGCGCCTACCAAAGACAAGACATCAATTTCATATTTAGATGGTGAGAGCTATGTTTACCTTCAGAGGTTCAAGTTCATCAAAAACCTATGAGTTAAAGACAAAGAGTGCAAATACGAATACATAACAAAAAACAACAACAATAAATTGCACAAAAAAAAGACACAAACAAATAGAAAACAAGAATAAAAAATGAAAAATGGAAAATAAAATGAATATAAGTAGCAATTGAACGAAGTGTCCCGGAGGAAAAAACACAAGTAAGTTTTTTAAAATGTACACAATGAAATTACAAATTAAAACATGTAACTATAAAATATTATTAAGAGGATCAAAAATAAACAAATATGAGTAGTCGTAAGTATAAAATGTTTCTTCTACCCTACAAGTTTCTATAAGGGCTTTCTCGGCATGTTTCTTATTTCCAATGTTTGTCTCTTATTTGCAAAGTTACTAGTACTACGTTTACATTTTATTGACCTTTGAGTGATATCACGTGTTATATATGAGAAGTGACTCCAAATAATCCTTCCGAAAAATGTTTCTCCTAATCTTACACAAATCACTTATGACTCTAACTCTTTCCTACTTCTAAACTCTCAAGTTTCTCACTCTCTCTACCTTCTCTCCCCTACATCAACTTCTCTCTTCAAAGTCCTATACGCCAAAGGATACCAATGCAAAACAATCACCACCCTCTTTCAAAGAGTTTCATATTCATCAATGTTTCTCTCACATTAAATTGATGTAACTAACGCCCAAAATACACTTTATTCCACATGCTTCTTGAAGTTGGCACCTTTTATACAAGAGTCTCAGCATTCCATCTTGCAAAAGCTTCATTTCTTCTCACAAATCAAGTGTGTTTGCAAGAATCCTGGCCTATTGCTAGAAATTTCGTTGCGGCAAGGCTTTTTGGGCCATTTCTTATCGAGTTGTGGAAGTTTCTAGAACTAGAAAGCCTAGTTTAGGCATTTTGTCTCCATTTATTCAGTCATGCATGAAACTTATGGAAAATATTACGTGTGTGAGATCCCCTAAATTGTCTAAAATTTTTCACTCCCCCCCCCCCCTTTTTTTTTTAACTACTATCAATTCTAGCAATCCGAAAAGTTCAGCACCTAATGGTAAAGAGAAGAATCTTGTAATTAACTAGAGCTAGAATTTGTTTTAATTATCATGCCGAGATGGCTACATTCAAGGAGAAGCCATATAAACGCTAGGGGCATACCTGATGGAATGATAAGATTCAGTAATGCATGATACGTACTAGGAAGTTGAACAATGACTTGGTACTCACTTTTTGTGTGAAGTGATGTAAGGTCTTATAGGTGTAGGGTCATTTTCAACAAAAGAAAGGCCATTCACTACTCCGCCAAGGACCCTAGCAAAATATATTATAGCTTACAACCCTGCTATGTATATCACCAGACATGCTTCACATTCTCACGTATGCGTATATGATATTGTAATAGTTTTACCAAGAGCCCATAGACTTTCTCAAAATTTGTGTAATCCTTATATTGATTTGTGAGCAAAACACATTTGAAGTGAATAACCTGGGCTAGAGGAAAGCGATTGAAGATGCCAAGGTGAATGCTGCGGACCGCATTGGGTTTAATCGACCACATAAAAGGTCTAGCCTTCATGCGCGTAAAGTTCAGGACATTTGCGAATGAATAAATTTTGATGCTCCACCTGAGATCCTCATGATTCCTAGTGTGGGCCGGAACTCAACGTTCGCCTTCGACGTAAAATTTCGTCAGCGATCTTTTATATACTATACATGAAGGAACTTTGTGTAGCTAAAAATCCCCCCCGCTCCTGACTGATTCAGGAAGCAACTTCGCTTCATGCAATTTACATTTGAGCGACTACTTAGGCTGATTCAGAGTAGCCGAGTGGCCAAATTATCCACTCTAGCACAACGTCAATTGATATCATTCCTGGAGCCCCTTTTTCGCCCTTACGTAAGTTCCGCGATGGCTCTACATAAAAACATTTATTTATTCTGGACCTTCCAAAAATCAAGAGAGCTCTCATTTGTCCCGGTTCGCTGGCCTGGTGGTTGGGCCTCTCGTCTCTTGAGGCGGGGGCAAGGGTTCAACCCCTGGCAGCAACATGTAGGGACATATGAATCCCAGAAATTGTTGTATGTGGCTGTTGGCCACCGTTTGACGATCCTCGCGGTAGTTGTGACCGCCGTTCAACTTAGTTGTAAACTCCTGTTCTTGTGGGATAAGGGGGGTCCCATGGGTACTATGCCCTTCCTTGTACAGTTGCAATTTCAAAGTTAAAGTCCGGGGGAGTAGGCCTTGGCCGAACCTCCATTTTTTTTTTTTTTTTTAAGAGCTCTCATTTTCATGATTATTTTAATTTTTATTTGACATGATTTTTGTCCACAAAGAGTGGAGCCCCAATAAGTTTTTTTGTTGTTTGCATTCAATCTTGTATCTGCATTGTGAGCACATGCACATTGGATTGCTTCAGGTTAAGTCCAACTTTAGTTGGGTTCACGCATAACCAATGGAATAAACATTCAAAAAGCTCCTATTTTGTATGGAATATATTGTGTTTAGTATCATATGTGTACCTATGTATCATATGTGTACCTATGTTTAGTATCATATGTATATATTGTCACAGAAAAGGAGAAGAAAGAGACCTCTCATACACTCGCACACTCAAAGAGAGAAGCACATATAAAGAGACCTCTCACACACTCTCACACTCAAAGAGAGGAGCACACACAAAGAAAGCTCTCACACACTCTCACAGTCAAAGAGAAGAGCACACACACATTGAGACAAGGAAGAATAATACTCTTCTACTTTTTCTATTACATAAAAAAAGATACAAGAATGATCCAATACAACAGTACATCGAACACAATATATAAATAATAATACATAAAGAAAACCTTAATGTCTGGGAGTGAGTGAATTGGTAAGAAACAAATGTACCATCATTATGAGTAGATAGGTTCTATCTCCAAGAAAGTGGAATATCATAAAGAACATTTGGGTGTTATCATTGTATATGAACATTGAAGGACTTTGGAACAAAAAGATTGACATTACTTTAGTGGTTTAAATATAAAAGTTTGATCTACAAAAGAAACAAAAGGAGAATTTAATAATAACAAGAAAAATAAATCAATATGATTGTGTATGATTCTCCGTAGATTGTTCCATGAGAGGGGTGGCAACCAAAAACGTAAATTTTTATCATGAGGTGGCATACGTGAAGGTGTAGTGCCAAATGAAACTTTCTAATTGGTTTATCTTATACTCTCATGTGCCCTATGATCCTCCTTGATTGTTCATGCCCAAAGAAGAGGAATAACATTTTCATTTTCATCCACATCATCATCA
The DNA here is from genome assembly GCA_020310875.1 of Ceratopteris richardii. Lineage (NCBI taxonomy): Eukaryota > Viridiplantae > Streptophyta > Polypodiopsida > Polypodiales > Pteridaceae > Ceratopteris > Ceratopteris richardii. Next base: position 15,229,474 of record CM035414.1, on the reverse strand, counting down.
TTTTGACCGACATCATCATTATTTTCACGTTCACATTGTTGTTTAGCTCTATGTTCGTTCGATATGCACGCACTATTATGACCTTGATCATTGAGGTCCATGAAAACATTTGTAGTGCCTTCTTTTTGTTTATTGGATATTTCTTTATGTAATTCTGTATTCAGTCTAGTCTACAGATAAGCTCCTCTTTCTCTTCCATCTTCTTTTTCAAAGCTTGTGTCTTGTCCTAAAATCCAACGCTATTCTGATACCCTTTCTAAAATGTCTCTTAATCTTCAATCACAATCCACATAGAATAACAGAATTCGACACAACAAGATACAAAAGAGTATAACAGAGTACACAAAAAGAAGATGAGAGAGAGAGAGAGTTTTATTATCTAGTCTAGATTTTACAAATAGTTCTTATATGCATTACAAATTCTATCAAGAAGCTTCAATGACAAGCCTCATCCATCCGACTACACCCGAGCTAATCTAAATCTCAATCACAATCTCATTCATGGAAAGAAAATGATCGTGATCAATGCACGACCATTATCTAAATCCCTAGCTCTCAATCTTCGTCTCTAGATCTCCCCATCGGAATTGTATGAACAATCACGTCTTTCTAGTCATGTGCTCATGGAATCTACATGCTCTAAGATAGCATCTTTTTTTTTTCACGTCTCATGCAAGACTCCTAGACTGACCATGCATTTACTTTTCGTCCACCTTAAGAATCGAACCTCCAAAAAATAGAAGCAATCCCTCCAACACACTCGCACACATGTTGATCACCCCAAATAACACACATACCGATTTGCATTTTCTAAACCTGTGACTATGAATAAGATGAATCATGGCTTCTTCTCTTTTTTTTTTAAGTACCAAAAACAAACACTTTTCCAACCCCTGTAACTCAAAAATAATGAGGAATTAGCTTAAGCTTGTGAGACACAAAAACATTATCTTTTCAAGCTTCACAATCATGTTAGAGATTCTTTATCTAAAAACAAACTTCTTTTTTGGAGATAGTACACACATATCAGCAATGTTTTATGTAGTACACATGAAGAAGGAACTTTGTGTTGCTAAAAATCCCCCCCGCTCATGAGTGATTCATGAAGGAACTTCGCTACATGCAATTTACATTTGAGCTACTACTTAGGCTGATTCAGAGTAGCTGATTGGCCAAATTATCCACTCTAGCACATCGTCAATTGATATCATTCGTGCAGCCCCTTTTTCGCCCTTACATAAGTTCCGCATATATTTATTGCGGAACTTCCAAACATCAAGAGAGCTCTCATTTTCATGATTATTTTAATTTTTATTTGACATGATTTTTGTCCACAAAGAGTGGAGCCCCAACAAGTTTTTTGTTGTTTGCACATGCACATTGGAACATCTATTTTATTCATGTAGCTTACCACTTTGAATGTATGTTGTGCATTTACTACTTTGAATGTATGTTGTGCTTGATGTTAAACCCAACTTCAATGGAATAAACATTCAAAACGCTACTATTTTGTATGGAATGTATTGTGTTTAGCATCATAGTTCCATCTCCAAGAAAGTGGAATATCATAAAGAACATTTGGGTGTCCTCATTGTATGTGAACATTGAAGGTCTCCGAGACACAAAGATTGACATTATCTTATTGATTTAAATATGAAAATTTGATCTACAAAAAGAAACAAAAGGAGAATTTAATAATAACAAAAATAAATAAATCAATATGATTCTCCGAAGATTGTTCCATGAGAGCGGTAGCAACAAAAAAACGTGAATCTCTATCATGAGGCTGCATACGTGCCATTAGAGGGCTACTACCCTATGTGAAGAAGGTGTAATGCCAAATGGAAATTTCTAATCGGTTAAGGAGCCAAATGGAAATTTCTAATCGGCTAAAGTGGAGTTGTGAAGAAGGTGTAATGCCAAATGGAAATTTCTAATCGGTTAAGGAGCCAAATGGAAATTTCTAATCGGCTAAAGTGGAGTTGTGAAGAAGGTGTAATGCCAAATGGAAATTTCTAATCGGTTAAGGAGCCAAATGGAAATTTCTAATCGGCTAAAGTGGAGTTGTGAAGAAGGTGTAATGCCAAATGGAAATTTCTAATCGGTTAAGGAGCCAAATGGAAATTTCTAATCGGCTAAAGTGGAGTTGTGAAGAAGGTGTAATGCCAAATGGAAATTTCTAATCGGTTAAGGAGCCAAATGGAAATTTCTAATCGGCTAAAGTGGAGTTGGATCATTATCTTGCACGACTCACCCGTTGAGTAAGGAGTGGCATGCTAGGAAACGGCCAATCATAGGCTTTGCTTCACATATATATGAGTTTAAACACAAGGGCAAGCGAAATTGATCCGTGTAGAGCCACATCTCGAAGACATGCGATTGGTGATCGCAACCAGGCTACTCAAGATTGATTATAAGTATATTTATTTATATTTTTGTATTTTGTGTATTCATCCTGTGTAGACTATAATGATTGATTCTCACAATCAAGAGAGCTCCGATTCGAATGCTCAAGTACTTTCAGATAAAATAAGAGAAGAATTCCACGAGTTGTATTTAAAAGAGTTACCTTCGGGTTTACATCCTTGCAAGAATATTGAACACAGGATCGAATCAGTTCCACGAGCGATTTCTACTTCTCGATCACCATTTCATATGCGTTTGTAGGAGGAAACTGAAGTCCACAAGGTCATGGACGAGTACATGGAGAAAGAGCTTATCTGACCAAGTTACTTGCCCTTCGAAGCACTAGTTCTTCTGATGAAGAAGAAAGATGGATCTTATAGGATGTGCATCGACTACAAAGCATTCAATAAGATTACCATCAAGCATAGGTACCCCATACCTAGGATAGATGATCTTCTTGATGCTCCAAAGCAATTGTACATAGCAAAATAGATTTGAAAAGTGGCTACCACCATATTAGAGTTAAAGAGAAGGATGTACATAAAACAGTTTTCAGGACCCATTTTGGGCATTATGAGTATTTAATTATGCCATTTGGTTCAACTAATGCACCTTCTACTTTTATGATGTTAATGAATGATATTTTTGTCCGTTCATTGGAAAAATTGTTGTGCATTTTATAGATGGATTATTAGTATATAGTAGGTTTGTACATAAGCATGAGACTCACTTGAGATTGCCGGTGTTATAAAGGAAAATCAATTGTTTATAAATTTAAATAAGACAGAGTTGATTCTTCCATAGATAGAATACCTAGGGCATGTGATATCAGCCAATGGGGTCCAAAGGGATCCAAAGAAGATCTCACTTATTTTAGCACTGCCAACTCCTCAAGATGAGAGGCAACTTTATTCATTTCTAGGACTTTCCAGTTTCTATCAAAAATTCATTTCATTTTATTCGTCGATAGAAGCACCTATGATGAATTTGCTTCAAGACAAAGAACATAAAAACTCTGAACCAAGCCATCTTAGGGGCTCTAATACTGAAAGTGGTGGATCCACAAAAACCAATTGTGTTGGAGACAGAAGCTAATGGCATAGCCGTAGGAGCAATTTTGAGCCAAGATGGAAGGCCAATTAATTTTGAGAGTAAAAAGTTGAGTAGTGCATAGCACAATTGACCAATGCATGAAAAAAAGTTGTATGCAGTGGTGCATTCTCTTAAAGTCTCGAGACACTATCTTTATGGTGCAAACTTTATGATGTATACATATCACCATACACTCAAGTACTTTTGTATTCAAACCATATCTTCGAGGAAGACATGCTCGTTGGGCTGAGCTCATGTAGGAATTTCACATTGAAATCTTGTATAGAAGAAACAAAGAGAATATTGTGGCTGATGCATTATCTAAGATAATGTATCGAATGAGCTTTATAGTTCTAGAAGGCTCATTGCTTCAAAAAGTAATGGAATCACAAGTGGAAGATCCACATTTGTCACTGATCATTGGAGACATCAGTGACAATTATATGATAGGAGACGAGGCTCTATCTGTTTCTTTCCCTAGAAAAGCAAACAAGTGGAGTCCGTATTCCAATTCTCAATGGAGAATGGAATAGTTAAAGGGAAAGAAAAGGTTTGCATACCAGATTCTTTGGATTTGAGAAGAAAAGTCATGCATGATAAGCATGATATCCCTTGTGCAGAGCATCCTCGCAATGACAAGACCATTTAGCTAGATAAAAGAACATTTTGTTGGCCTCGATTAGCCAGAGATGTCAACACATATGTTCAATGATGCTTTGCATGTCATGTCAACAAGGCAAAAAAAGGGTTTAGACACCATCTCTTTTACATCCTTTAGAAATTCCAAAGCATAATTGGGATAGAGTATCCATGGACTTCATAGTGGGGTTATCGTGGATACAAACGAAGAGGGATGCTATCCTAGCAGTGGTAACAAAACATATAGATATGGGTATCAAAACAAATGTTCGCATGATTGCATTTGACATTGATTAGGATCAATATTACACAAAAGCTTAAAATATCTTCAAGGTGCTCCCATTGAGCGCGTACCAAAGACAAGACATCAATTTCATAGTTAGATGGTGAGAGCTATGTTTACCTTGAGAGGTTCAAGTTCATCAAAACCTACGAGTTAAAGACAAAGAGTGCAAATACGAATACATAACAAAAAACAACAACAATAAATTGCACAAAAAAAAAGACAAAAACAAATAGAAAACAAGAATCAAAAATGAAAAACAGAAAATAAAATGAATATAAGTAGCAATTGAACGAAGGGTCGGGGAGGGAAAAACACAAGTAACTTTTTTAAAATGTACACAATGAAATTATAAATTAAAACATGTAACTATAAAATATTATTAAGAGGATAAAAAATAAACAAATATGAGTAGTTGTAAGTGTAAAATGTTTGTCTCTTATTTGCAAAGTTTGTCTCTTATTTGCAAAGTTTGTCTCTTATTTGCAAAGTTCCTAGTACTACATTTACATTTTATTGACCTTTGAGTGATATCACGTGTTACATATGAGAAGTGACTCAAATGGTCCTTTAGAAAAATGTTTCTCCTAATCTTACACAAATCACTTATGACTCTAACTCTTTGCTACTTCTAAACTCTCAAATTTCTCACTCTCTCTACCTTCTCTCCCTTACATCAACTTCACCCTTCAAGTTCTATACGCCAAAGGATACCCATGCAAAACAATCACCGCCCTCTTACAAAGAGTTTCATACTCGTCAATGTTTCTCTCACATTAAATTGATGTAACTAATGACCAAAATACAATTTATTCCACATGCTTCTTGAAGTTGGCACCTTTTATACATCTTGCAAAAGCTTCTAGAAGGTTGCTTCCATACCCATTTTCTTATTGCAAGTCGTTTTTGTCCATTTCTTATCGAGTTATGGAAGTTTCTAGAACTAGATTCAGAGTAGGCGAGTGGCAATATCTCTGGCCAAATTATCCACTCTAGCACATCATCAATTGTATCATTCATGTAGCCCTTTTTACGCCCTTAGGTAAGTTCCACGATGGCTCTACATAAAAACATTTATTTTTTTGTCGAACTTCCAAAAATCATGATAGCTCTCATTTTCATGATTATTTTTATTTTTATCTGACATGATTTTTTATTTTAAATGGAGGTTCAGCCGAAGCCTACTCCTCCGAGTTTTAACTTTGGAAGTACAATTGTACAAGTGAAAGCATAGTACCCGCGGGACCCCCTGTATCCCACAAAGCAGGGGTTAGAGAAGGTTACAACATTACAACTGGTTTAACTGGCCAAAGCCATACATGTCCAGCCCAAGGCTTGAACCCTAGACCTCCACCTCAAGAGGCCAAAGCTCAACCAACTTCCCTATGGGACGTGGACTTGACATGATTTTTGTCAACAAAGAGTGGAGCCCCAATAAGTTTTTTGTTGTTTGCATTCAATCTTGTATCTGTATTGTGAGCACATGCACATTGGAACATCTATTTTATTCATGTAGCTTACCATGTTAGCACTCAAGGTCAGGAACGAGGTGCAAGAACATGTCAAAGAAATGGACACACAAGAAGAAGGAGCAAGTAGGGAGCTCCAAGAAGTAAATGTCAAATTCTCAGAAGGAATCCCTACAAAAATAGTGATTTTCATCACTAAAAGCCATTGTAAATACCATTTAATATTTTTGATAACTCCATTTTGTTCAAGATAAGGAGTCCTTGAGCTTGAGGAGTATTATAAGTATCATCCTACCAATTTTCATAATGTTTAGACTCCATTTGAGCCCCCAAATAAGCCCTAGAACCTAGTTTTTAATTAGGCCGGACACTAGGTCTGTACAGGGCCAAAACTAGTCAAAAGAATATAAAAAAAGCTAGAGAGCTCATTTTTGGAGATTGGCTTGTTAGGGGTTAGCTTATTGTAGATTTGAGCTTTTGTATGAGAACTCTTTTGTAATCGAAGCTTCCATTGTTCCTTTCTTTGCTCTTACCGTGTGCACGTGTGTGTGTATGTGTGTGCATGCTTGTGTGCTTTCACTCACGCACTTGTACCTTCACTCGCTCATGGTCTTCATACCAGTCATCACGTCTCTGCGGATCGACAAGTAAAGGAGGTGGTGCTTATGCCTGAGCTACACCAAATTTTGGCGTCATTGCCGGGAGGAGAGCTTCAAGGACGAGCTTGTGATGGTAAGACGTAGAGTTGCGACATTGGATTTGTAGGTAATTTCTTTACTTTTCCCTAGTTTTTCTCTTCTTACTTCATCTCCATCATCACCATCATCATCCTCACTATCTCCCACCTCCATCTCCATCTCCATTGAATTTTTGGTTCTTTGGTCATATCACCTTCCCCACTCCATTCCCCTCATTTCACTTGTGAGAGAGAGATTTTACAAGTGCTTGTTTGCATTTTTTGGTGCACTAACATTGCAGGGAAGCCTCCGGACATCACGAATCTGCAAGAAACACAGGCAAAAGCTTCATTTTTCTATCAACAATTGTCATCAAAGCTGACCATCGCAATTGTCAGACAAAGGTGAGTAATTGGTTGAAATTTTTGCATGAAAGAGGAGCTAAGGTAAGCGCTTGCACAGATCTATGCTCATTTTTTTGAAATTATACATTTGGCTGACCGTTGCGATGGTGACTCATCACTGTGACTCTGTCTAATCATAGCGACGGTCATTGGCTGTCATGGCGATTGGCTCACACCATTGCGATCGCGTCTCATCATCGCGTTGATGACACACCACTACAATGGTGCCTGACAATCACGATCCCGTTGACCTGTTGGAAATTTAGTAGGCCCATTATTAATACCACAGGTCCAAGTTCCATAGGTCCAAGGTCAACAACATAGATTCAACAATCTTCCAATATTGACAAAACATGAACATACCACATTTAATCATACAAATGATGAGACAAAGATAGAGAAAGATTAGACAACATGTGTAAAGTGTTAGGTAAGCCACTGCTTACTCACACTATCATATATACCAATGTTAATTGTACAACGTGGGAGCAAAACTCTCAACCACTCTATGTGAACAGTAATAGATGGAAGAGTGAATGTACAAATGTAACAAACATATTCAGATGTATGGACATAAATCTGAATATATATGAGATGTGTGACCTAATAGGTTGTAGAAGAGTGAATATGAGTGACAAAAAGAGGAAGGATCAGTCTAAAACTGATAATTAGCAAACCCTCATCTGAACTTAGGCTATGGAAGACCCTAAGTTAGACATGTGTGTGAAAAGATCACATACTTACAAAAGTAGCAAAGAATGCTAACAAATTTGTTGTCCAAAATCCTCAAACTCATATGAATATACCTTCTTGAACACCTCATCCAAATATGCATAAAGCATACATGTACTGATTCTCTTGTACCTATGCCGAATAGGACTCCTCTTGATATGGATGTTACTGCCTCCATAAACTCCAAGTAGTACATGTGTGCATAAAGAGAATATGTACCTGAATTCTTAACATAAGATGCAAATCTTATGTTAACCACCATCCAATGTCTTTGAAGTAAACCGAAATCTTCATGTAGAAGACAATCTTCAAATACATCATGTGAATGGCCGATCCACACCACGAAGCTGCTAATAGCCTCTCCATAAGCAAGAGTGTGAGCACACTCTTCTTTTCTAGGAAGAACTCCATATCCACTCCTCAACATGCTTCAAAATAGCAACATGGTTGTCCCATGTGCTAAGAAGCATCACCTCTATTGAGGTACCAAAGCTCTCCAAAGCTGGTGTTGAAACTAGGTGAAGGATGATTATAAAGAGCCAATGCTCTTCTTATATAGTATTCTTTGTCCCTTGAAAAGTATTATCAAAAGCACAACCAAAAGCAAACAATAAAGATAATTGTAATCGTTTCTTCCAATATCCATCGCGATCCATTTGCTGTTTATCCAAAAACACTAAAAAACTTATTCGCATTTTGGTTGCCACCGTTTGTGGGAATCAATCTTGCGTGGGCTCGATAGTAGACATTTATATCGAGGACATTTAGTCTATCCAAGGCGCCCAACGTGGTTTGGTTGTAGAAGGATTAAAACAAAAACTATACATGCTGAAACTTCTAGAGAATTTTGACCGTGGACAATATACTATATGACATTGTTTTCTAGCAATCCCCCCTGCAATATCATATTGGTACAAACTGGACTGGATATGTAACTTCAAATATCTATAAACTTCATAAGCTTCAAACTTGTACTCGCGAATTGATCTTCAAATCTTTTCTTCAAAAGTCTTCTTCAGAACTGAATTTGACTTTACTTCAAACTTCAAACATTTGAACTTGTTGAATATGAACCATAGTAATTGAGAAAAATATGCAAACTAGATATCCAATAGTATACACATCAAGCAATCACTTGCTTGACAACAAATGTAGCATGTACTAACTCTGAACCTGCTATCTCTTGTCTTCTTAAACCTGAAAACATACACTATGATCCACATATTTGCAGTTACCTTACAAAAAAGGTTTCTCAACGTACTTCTGCTGTGTCATGTAAATACACTAAACATAATCAAGAACTGAATCTTGGGACTTGTGACTGACAACTCACAACTTAGTGTATTATGAACACTAGCTGGTTCACCTCTGACTGTACTCAATTCAAGTCAACTCAACTCAACTGAAATCAACTGAAATCAACTCATGAGTCTCATCAAAATATCATATCTATGATGTCATCATGTCTTCATCTTTGTTCAATTCGTAAGTCTTTCATACCTCTTTCCTTCAGAATTTGGTAATAACATAAATGTGTGCACCTCTTAAACATACCTCTCTGAAATATCAAGCTTCTCTTCAATAGAATTCTTAAACCTTCTCCTGAACAGGAACACCCTAACAGGAACTTTCTCCAAACATTCTCCTTCTTCCTTCTTTCTTCTTCTTTCAAAGCTAGAACATAAAGAGAAACTGACAATGGAAATATAGGAATACATGTAGGTATGACTCTGTATTCTTTCACATATGGCTGAAAATAAGTCTTCATGTTTCATCACCCTCCTGTATGACTTAACACTAGTATTCAGAATTCTTCAAAGATATCAGACTTAATGAAATCTGGAACGTCTTCCTTATTTCAATAAATTTGATCTTCAGTGATCAATACCTGTATCTGAAACAAAAATCTATGAACCCTTTTATTAGAACTGTACATATGCCAATAGCTTTCCTTGTCATTCCTCAGCTTTCCGAATTATAGAATAAGGTTAGCTGATCTATCATAAAAACCTTGCTGAAAGGATTTTAGGATTCATAAGCTTTTGCAACATAACAAGTATCTTCTTCTATTCCTCTGCAACACAAATCTGATAGAATCTGAATCTTTGACTTACTTCCTCCAATGCTAAGAACCTTCTCAAACAAAGGATAGACAATTGACTCATAAATACTCAAGGTCTTCATGATCATACAAGATCATACAAGATTCTTTATCTTTCCAATAAAATATCTACGTAGAATCTGCTCTCATCAAACCTTCATGACTGAATGTTTGATTTGCTACCTGAATGTCTCCAAGTGTCCATGCTTCTCACATAAAGTTGTAAAACTTTTCTTTAACCAAATCCTTTCCAAGAATCTGCAACTCCTACTTGAAACATAAGTGGACAAACTTCTCACCTTGAGAACTCCAAAAGCTGCAAGTTGATAGTTCAGATCTTCATATTCTACTAGGGTGAAATGTGATAGTATCTGCTTGATTTTCTTTTGGCTAACTCCACTTCTCAATCAAGTAATAGGATCTGATGGAACACCTTTTCGAATACAAGCATGTATCAAAAATCAAGACAATCATAGAAAGTAGATTCTCCAACTGACTAGTACATCAAAGATCTGAATTTTCTGAAGTTTTTTAAAAATAGTGAATATGAGGTAACCTTTCCAAACACAAAACCTCAACCCAAGTCTTCAACGTCTTCTACAAAAAACTCTTTTACCTCAAGAGTTAGATAAAGAAGAAATATACTTCTTTGCAACTTGTCATATACCAAGTAGCTCTGTATTGACACTCCAAGAATTCTTTGAGGGAACATATAAGCTACCTGCTTAAAAGCTTCAACTTATATATAACTCATACATATGAGTCAAAACATATAAGCTGTCTTCAAAATCTACTGCTTTTCTTTCTCTCAATGCAATTCTTTTTCAAATCTACTACATCATGACCAGGTATAATGCAAAACAAGAAACTACTTCTTCTTTATACTGTCTTCACACAAGATGTTCTCGTAGACTTGTCTTTGGATGTAGAGGATAAAATAGGAAAAGTATATGAAAAATATATGAGAAAAGGAAGTCTTACTTTTCTTTTGGAAATGTTGAACTTTCTTCTTTTGCATCTTTCTTCCAACTGATGATGTCAACATCTTCAACTTCTCTTCCATACCTTTTGTTCTCTTCATCTTGAAGTAGCAAGCACTCTTGATTTCTTCAAATGAACTTTTTCTCTTCCTCTAGTGCTAAGAATAAGAGATGAAACAAACATGGTATATAAATGGAAGTGAACATAGAATAATGTTTTACCATCTCCTCATATTTCTGAATCAAAACTCTACTGATATGACTCAATTCACCAACCTTTTTGTTTGAATGATGAATTACCTTGGATAAAAATCTTCCAACCAACTTATAAGATTGGCTGAAAACAAAACTGATGCTCTCCACATTTGTCTTCTTAGATGAGCTTTCTTGCCATGAAATAGATTATCAAAACTCTCTAGAAAAAAACTTCTAGATACCTGTTTTGATGTAGCCTTTATCTTTCAAATAATGAAAGTGTACAAAAGCATTCCTTGAATCCTTCAAATCTCTTCATAACTGCTCTTCTAAGATATGACCTGCAAATGATAATCTGATAGTAGAAATTGATACCTGTCATTTGATGTTGATCTGGTTCCTTCATCTTCTACAAACCATTGTTCTTCCTTGAATTTGAAGTAGTCTTCTCTTCATCAAGTCTTGGTCTTCAAACAATACTTTCTATAAAGTATTTTCATACTCTTCCAAAAGTATTCGGCTGCTAACAGATCATCAACTTCATACTCCACACTGATGAATTAACATGTGACTGAATTGTCTAATTCTCAAATCTCTACTCATCTAGATTAAGTGTGTATGTCAAATGTTAGAAGATGCTCTCAAATCATATGTTGTAAACCTGGAAGTCTGGGAACCTGGGAATCTGAATAAGCTTGAATGCACCGATGCCAAAGCCCTAAAGCTCTGATACCAAATGTTGGAAATTTAGTAGGCCCATTACTAATACCACATGTCCAAGTTCCATAGGTCCAAGATCAACAACACAGATTCAACAATCTTCCAATATTGACAAAACATGAACATACCACATTTAATCATACAAATGATGAGACAAAGATAGAGAAAGATTAGACAACATGTGTAAAGTGTTACGTAAGCCACTGCTTACTCACACTATCATATATACCAATGTTCATGTACAATGTGGGAGCAAAACTCTCAACCACTCTATGTGAACAGTAATAGATGGAAGAGTGAATGTACAAAGGTAACAAACATATTCAGATGTATGGACAGAAATCTGAGTATATATGAGATGTGTGACCTAATAGGTTGTAGAAGAGTGAATATGAGTGATAGAAAGGGGAAGGATCAGTCTAAAACTGATAATCAGCAAACCCTCATCTGAACTTAGGCCATGGAAGACCCTAAGTTAGACACGTGTGTGAAAAGATCACATACTTACAAAAGTAGCAAAGAATGCTAACAAGTTTGCTATCAGAAATCCTCAAACTCATATGAATATACCTTCTTGAACACCTCATTCAAATATGCATAAAGCATACATGTACTGATTCTCTTGTACCTATGCTAAATAGGACTCCTCCTGATATGGATGTTACTGCCTGATTGGCTCACGCCATCGCGACTGTGTCTGACCATCGCGACTGTGTTTGACCATCGCGATAGTCACTAACCATTGTGGTGATTGGCTCATGCCATCACGATAGTGACTCACCATCGCGATTCTGTCTGACCATCATGACTGTCAGAAAGAAACCCAAAATTAGGGTTTTTTTATTTTTTTCAAAATTTTGGGGTACTTTTGGTCATTAATTTTGAACTCTTGTGTGCTTGGCATAGAAGTATTGCATTGTAAGACCCAATATCGTGTATCATCTATTCGAAGTACTCCTAGAGAGATCTAGTAGACACTTAGGCAAGGATAGACAAAGCATTAGATCATCTGAGGCTAGTGTCAACCATACAGCTAGGCCTTGGGCACAACAAGTAAGTGGTTATCCCTTCATACTAAGTTCATAAATAAGTGACTCAGAAATGTCTTTTAGCATGGAGAGACCCACATGTACCTCAGGAACTGCCTATTTACAAACACGAGAAGGTCCCTATAATACACAATTAGAGTATATTTCGGACCAAACAATTAGGTGCTCGCATCTATGAGGATGGCCTGAGGCGATCAGTAGTCCAACTCATAAATCTTGATCAACCCTTTGGACTTGAACACCCAGTGGTCAAATTTGAAGAGGTTTGTACATTGACAAGGAAGGAACTATGTATGTGGTGATGAGCTTAGCAGACAGGACAAATGAGTTTGGAAATGTCATTCCCGAGAATGAGATAGGAGACCTAGAGCATGGAGATGTACGATGAGAACCCAAGACTCCTAGAGGTAAGTCAGTCTTAACCAGAGGGATCACTCGAGAGTGGATCCCTCAAGACAATAAAAGTATAGAACTATTTTTTAATAGAGGAACGGAGGAAGCCTTTTGGAGATTCAAGCCATATGAACCTCACTCAATAATCACCATCTACAAATTCAAAGATCCTAAGACACCAAGCAAAGTTGTCTACCTAGATAACACATCAGAGAAAATGTTCTTGGTAAAAGAGCACGACAGGCACGCATACACTTGGCAAGGGGAATTGATTTTTCCTCCATCAAGATCTAGTGTTTCCCATGGTCTCCAAGGAGTAGGATCATCCCAAGCTAATGAAAAACAGAGAGAAAGAGCTAGAGAGAGACTTGAGGTAAGCTTTGCACACAATGTGGGTAGAGACAGATCAAGATTTGAAGGTGAAAGGCATGAAAGAGAGAGACATCAAGCACATAGGCATCAAAGAGATGAACATGATTTTACATTGCCTAGACCCCGAGAGTACACAAGAACCCTTGGACCCTCCCAAGTGGTTAAGGCAATGAAGAACTACTTTGACGGGTGAGGAGATCCTTATGATCATGTGGCCAAGTTCAAACAAGTGTTAAGAGCTGAATAGGTCGAGGACTTTTTCACTCAGTTCAAGGCATTTGGTTTGACTCTCAAGGGTACTACATTAGCTTGGTTTCAACCTTTGAACAACCATAATTACAAAAACATAGGTCAATTGCTAGAAGGATTCATTTTAGAGTTCTCCAAGAGTGGCATCAGGCATAATACATCATCCCTAATCCACAACTTCAAGCAGACACCTCAAGAAACAGTGCAACTTGCAGGAAGACGATTCATACAATACTAAGAAAGATGCCCTGTGATAGAGCTACCCACACCTGCCAAACAAGTGGCTTTGTTTTTAGATGGCTTACTAAGCACCAACTTAAGATCATATGTGTACTTGAAATCCATAGAAGAGTGTGTGCGGATGTGCATTGACATAGGAGACAACTTGGGTGAGGAGTTAGAATTGTCAAAACTCTATGAGGATTTTGACAGTTCTACTAGTCACACCTCCAGAACCTGCACAGAGATAGATGACATGGTTGAGTAGGTTGCCAAGAAGTTAGGAGTCCAAAATAGACAAACAACAAGGGTCACTACATTGAAGAGATGTTATACTTGTGGAGGAGACCACATGGCTAATCTATGCCCATTGCAAAACCAGAACGAGAATATGAGAGAAATGAATGCTCCACATTGCACTATTGAGAGAAAATACACAAAGCACACAGCTCAAGATTGTCCATATAATACGAAAGCTGTCAGAAAAACATATCAACAACCTTATCAATAAGGTAGGTATCATAACCAATACCAACAACCAAATTATAGGCCACCACAACAAAATCAGCCTCAGTACCAACAACAATATTAGGTACCATATAGGCCACAACCAGTCCTAGGAAACTAACTGCCAGCTCCTGCCAACATGATTCAAGTTAAGTATGCAGTGACTGAGGAGAACCCAAATAGAGCACTGGTACCAATGACCCCATTAGTCTCAGAAAATGACCCTCGTTCTCATAGCTCTGACTAAACCCATGAAGATAGTCCATGAGCTTATTACATAGAGTCATCAGAGAATAGTGAGATTTACTCATATCAATATGAGGTACCACCTATGGAACAAAATTGGGAGCCAGAATACTCCAATGTCATTTATATGAATCCAAACCCCAGGCCCCAATTGAGACAAGTAAGACCACAAGCCCCTAGATGACCATGTTTTAGATGTCGGGGCCCATTTCATTCATGAATGTCCCCACCTACCGTCTCCGGGTCAAGGACAAGCCATCACAATACAAGCTTTTTGTCCTGAGTGTAGCAAAGATCATCTCTCGAGAGATTGTCCAAGGAAACCCTCTAGTGTACCCAAGGTTACACCAATTAATGTGGTAGGCTTAGTGGTGGATTCAAGTTCAAGTAGCAGTAATGTGGCTCCTATAAAGGTAGTTATGAGGGCACAAGCCTTAAAACAAGATAATCCAGCCGAACAATCAGAATCAAGTGAATCAGGAGAGCTGAGTAAAAGGAAAACAAGAACATGGAAGGATACTAGAGAGAATGCCAATCGCAAGTGGAATAGAAATCTGAACTCAAAGAAAGCCTGAGAGATGCAAAAAGCAAAATAGAAAATATCACCTCTCACAATCCCTTGCATGACGAAACTCCATCCACTCCACTTCATCCCACCCCACCACCCATTGTAAATAAACCAGAACCATGGTATATTCTTGTAGATCCAACCCCTGAAGACTTGGACATGATGTTCAAGGTTTATCAGGCTCGACTTCAAGAAGGGTCAACAACTTCAAACCTAGACAAGAGTTACCCTAGAGCAGATTTAGAGATTCAACGGACAAAAATGTGCATGAAAATGGTAGAAATAGCTCAAGCTATGCTTGAGAGCAAATCAATTGTTCAATCAGACAAATTCTATCAAAACAGGTTTGCATTTCCAAGGCTTATTAGAAAGATTAGAGCAATTGGTAAAAAAAGCCGCAAGTTTCTTTACCTCCATAGGCTCAACCAGTTGTTGAAAGAGAAAGCTCACCACCAAGGGAAGCTTATGTTCCTAATTCCACGGATGCTGGAACACCTCTTTCAATTCAAGAGTACTCTTAAGAGTTCTTGTGGGAAATACAAGAAGAGAAATGGGCCAAGGAGAAGGATAATCCCCCTCCTATTCCTGAGATTGATGATATTCACGACCAATTTCCCCAAGACGTTCCATCTATTATGGAGACCAAGTAGAGCAACAAGAAGACGAAAGATTGGATTTTGAATCTTATTCTTTACAAGAATTGCCATGATTCATAGGCCCATGGGAATCCGTATCTCTTCAGATCAGAGCTTCCATAATATTGGTAAGACATGAAGACTCAGTGGTTCCAAGGAACACGGATGTCGTGAAGAACACTAAGGTTCAGTGTCATCTCACTGTAGAAGAGCTGCTCAAAGTAGAACCCGAGCTATGGAAGCATGTGGCGAATCAGGTTCCTGAACTCGATTCCAATGTGTCAAAAGTAGGCTCTGAGCAGGAAGTACCAAAGATACCTCTAGACAAAATAGGAGACATGAGTGAAGGTGAAGAAGGTAATACTTATCTTCCAATCACCTACCAATGTTACACAACCAAAGCGATCATAGATTGAGGTGCAAGTGTTGCAATTGCAAACACCTCCTTGTGGAAGGAATGGGGCAAACCCGCATCGAAACCAACTAAAATGAAGCTTCAAATGGATGATAGCCATGTTGAAAGACCTCTAGGATTGTTAGAAGGGATCACTCTAACCATTTGTGGTGTAGACTTTGAACACACCTTTGCTATATGTGACTTTGGAAAAAATGATGTCTATGAGATAATCCTAGGAATGCCCTTCCTATGACAACTTCAAATAGTACAAGATTGGGGAACCAACTCCTTGTACTTGCAGCACTTAGGGGTCAAAACTAAGGTCAATTTGAAGGATTACACCTTCAGAGATGTACCACCCCTACAATGGAATCCTATCCACAAAGCACAAGAAGATTCAATCTCTGTGCATTCTGAAAGTTCAGCAGATCCATCTTGGATGCATGATGATACTCATTTGTGGATGTGCAAGGTCGCAGAGGAAGAGGAAAGATGCTTGAAAGCGAGAGAGGAACGAACTCCTCCAGAAGAGAGACTGGTTAGAGACTGCGAGCCACCGGAATGTAATATGGAATGTAATATGAACTAAAAAGTCGCACGCATACCGAAAGGGTGTAGCGCATTAGTTGTAACCTTTGATTAATAAAGGAAGCGTACGTGAAACAGAAGGTAGGTCGCCGGACTGTGAGTCGAGGCGAATGCCTGAAGTAGAGCAAAACGTGTATTCTGCATATTCTGAGTACTCTGTTATCTATCTTTCTGCTAATTAAGTTAGGTGATTAATTAAGTCATTGATGAAGTGTTAAGTGATATTTCGGTGATGTGACGAAGTACGTGTTTATGTGTCTGGTGGTGAAGAACATTGTAATGTGCAGTTAACTATCTTGGGTTGAAGCAGCGCAGATAGATAGTAGTTGCAGGATAATCTAATTCAGTGCATTAAGTCTATAAAGTAGTATATACCTGAATCTGTAGAAGTATATACCTGAATCTGTAGAAGTGGGAAAATACAAACAGGGCCTTTGTTTTATAGACCCCTAACCATCCCAAGAACCCAGAATTGATAATAGATTAAACAATAAGTTTAACGTTTAACAAGACCCAGCCTACACATCGATGATCCTTCCAGATGAGGAATTTGAGCCTCATGGTTGGGCAGAAATTCTAGCCACCGTGGACATTTCTATCAATGAAGAACAATGGAGACCTCATTGTGATGAGGAGGGGTATGATATTTCAGTGTTCATGTGTCAGCCCTTGCTAGAGGAATGTGAGCCTAGTGATGTCATAAAAAGAGGAAGAGGACGATGATGATCTAGAGTCCATTGTGATGGATAGTTGCTTTAACTCAGAGGCACACTATCTAGAAGATGTAGGAGTATTTACTCAAAAAGAAGAAGAACCTCTCACAAGCATTAAAACGGTAAATCCAAAGGAAGGAAGTGACGGTGGTCAAAAGAAAAAGAATAGAAAAGCAGTGAAACAAGAAGATGAGGAATCATTGTTTGAAGTACCAGAGAATTTCAAGAAATATGAAGTTGAAGACCGAAAAATTTTGGTACGAATGCCTAAGAGAGAGGCCATCATAGGAGAAGCATATGATAATAAAGAAAAGTTGAAGGGAATGAAGAGTGATGTATGTACATAGGAGAAGACCTAAGTCCAAAAGAAGAAGTAGAGCTTGTAGCTTTACTAAGGGAATATAGGGACATGTTTGCATGGCACTATAGAGACTTCAAGGGAGTAGATATGAAATTATGCTCTCATATGATCCCCATGATGGCTGATGCCAAGCCCACCAAACAAAAGCATCAAATTTATAATGATACTTATGCAACCAAAATAAAAGAAGAAATTGACAGGTTGATTGAAGCTCGATTTCTAGATTTTTGGGTTTAGTCAACTATACAGTGGTCGATTTACTCCTTGATACACTTATTCATTGGTGTTTGGATTCTTCTAGCTCCATTAGCATTCTATTCAGTTCTCTACCTTCATGGCATCAGAGGTCTCAAGCACATATGGTGGATCAAGGTCTAGTGCCAGTGTTTCGAGGAGGAGCTATAACTTGTAGGGCAAAGACCATTTTGAGATCCGAAAAGTTGATGGCACAAACTTTGCTCTATGGAAAGAATCAAATTAAAGATGTGTTGATTCAAAGGAGGCAATGGAAGGCAGTAAATGGAATTTCAAAGAAGCCTACTGACATGGATGAAGATGATTGGGATGAGTTAGATGAAATGGCCAGGTTTATCATTCACTTATGCTTGGCAGTAATCTTTACCTTATAGTGTTAGACTATGAAAGTGCAGAGGAGCTTTGGAAGAAGTTATGCAGTACATATGAAAAAGAGACGACATCAAATAAAGTGTATCTGCTGAGAAAATTATATGACCTTTGTATGAAGGACACAGATAGTGTTGTTGCTCATCTAAATGAGTTTGATGCTATATTCTCCCAGTTACTGGCTCAAAAAATGGATATGGATAATGAAATGAAAGCAATATTGTTGTTATGCACACCTTGCCATCATCATGGGATACGTTTTGCACATATATTAGCAATAGTGCACTTGGTGGTAAACTCGTCTATGATGACATATGTGGAGCACTCTTGAGTGCGGAGATTCATAGAAAATCTATGGTTGGCACTCAGAGTGGAGATGCATATAATGTTTGTGATTCTTACCGAGGAAAGAATCAGCAATGTGGCAGGAGCAAGAACAAGGAAAAGAATGGTTAACAGAGTAAGAGTAGAACTAAATCAAGGAAGAGGGATATTGAATGCCATAGGTAAAGGACTGAATTTTGATGGGCATGTTAAACAGTTACCTGCACCATCTACTTCGACTATGAAGATTGAAGAAATTAAAGCTATTTCTGATGATGTTGATGTGTTGACACTTGATAGTACTATGCCAACTAAGGCTCTTATGGCCAATTCTCTTTCCCACATGTGGCTGCTAGATTTTGGTGCCTCTTTCCATGTGACACCGCATAGAGAATGGTTCTCTAATTATGGAGGAAAGTCTCTTGGTATCGTGAGACTTTGTGACTCTTACTAGTGTGACATTGTGGGGATTGGAGATGTGGTTGTGCAGTTCATTGATGGTTCACAATTTACTATGCATAATGTACACCATGTACTTCAATTATCACACAGTCTGATGTCATTTGGTCAACTTGATGACGTTGGTTACAAGGTGGCCTTCTATGCTCAATCCTTTTGTATATCAAAGGGAAACATGGTTATTGCAAAAGGAAGCAAGGTTGGCTCACTTTATCCTTTATTTGTATTACAGAAAGAACACTTTTATCTCTTACTGAACAACCTATGGCTTGTATTTGGAATGCTTTTTTGGGCCATATATCTCATAGTGGAATGGAAAATATTTCTCATTCTAGCTACTTACCTATGTTATCTTTCTCCAATTTTTTCACTTTGTGAGCATTGTCAATATAGAAAGCAAACCAGAAATGTGCAAAGAACTAGGCCCTTAGGTGGTTCTCTTTACTCTGTTGGTCTAGAGGGATTTGTAGAGACTTTATATGTCCTCATACCCCAGTACAAATTGCTGTAGCTGAAAGGATGAATAGAAATATTCAAGATAGAGTAGTTTCTATGTTGCATCATGCAAAACCCTCACAAGGCATTTGGGCAGAAGCAGTATTGACTGCAGTTCATGTGATTAACCTTTCACCTAGTACTACCAAAGGTTTGAAAGTGGCACAAGAGTTATGGACAGGGAAGGCACCATATTATGATCATCTTTGAGTTCTCGGATGTGAAGCATATGTTCATATACCCAAGAATCTTAGACAAAGTTGGACCATAAGTCAAAGAAATCCATTTTTCTTGGATATGGTCGAGAAGGACAATTTTGATATTGCTTATAGGATCCTGAAACACGGTCAGTGATCAGAAATAGTGATGTCATTTTCAATGAGTCTAAGATGCATAAATAGTCCAATAAGGAACTTGAAGTGAGAAGAGTGGTGTTTGAGGATACTAGTCCTCTAATTAGCATGCATAAAAATGTTGCACATACGGATGTTCAAGAGAATGGCCGATCAGATCAGTCTACACATGTTCCTGTTCAGCAACCATTGAGATGCTCTAGACATGTCTCACATCCACCTGATAGATATGTTCCAAGTTTAGATTTTGTTATGCTAACAGATGCAAGTGAGCCTTCTTGCTACAAAGAGGCTATGCAAATAGAGGATCATGTCAAGTGGGAGCATTCCATGAAGAGTGAGTTGGATTCTATTCACAAGATGGGATTTAGTACATTTGCCAAATGGTAGAAGCTTTACCATGTAAATGGATATATAAGCTGAAATTCACATCAGATAGTGCTTCTCCAAATTATAAAGCATGATCTGTTGCAAAGGGTTTTAAGCAACAACATGGTGTTGATTTCAAGGAAATCTACTCTCCAGTGGTCAAGATGGCTACCATGTGCATGTTGCTTGGATTCGTTGCAATGGAGGACTTACAACTAGTCCAAATGGATGCGAAAAGTACTTTCTTGCATGGAGCAACACCACTTCATCTTTGAAGACTATCCACCATCTCCTCCAACACCTTTCACAAGAGTTGCAATTGATGTTTGCAGCCCTGCCACAAACACCACCTAATCACCATGCTCCTATTGTATCACCACACCCTTCTCAATCTCATAGACTACAAGCATGAGTGAACATTTCCTAGTAACCTCTCAGCCAGCCACCCGTGTATCAACCACACTTGTGACCACAATTTCTATGCCACCAATCGTAGTTACCTTCCCACCTCCCATTTAACCTACATTAGCTCCATATCCCCCTCCACTCCATCCCATTACCCCTCTGTCCTTTGCATCATTAGACCCACCATCCACACACATTCAGTTATGGGAAAATATCTTTTCACCCCTAGTCAGCCTAGGTCCTTTCTCCAGAACATTCTCTACCCACTCTATCAAAATTTCATCTTCATTTTTGTCTAGTTTCACAAGTACATCACCACGCACAACAAAAACATTGGAACTATTCACTATCATCTCCACACACACACACAAGCATGTCCAAAACCATAGACATATCACCACCCATAGGACCATCACCACCACCACTTCATGCACCACCCCCTATCCCCCCTCCACCAACATCATCTCCAGTCACCAATGTGTT
This sequence comes from Ceratopteris richardii, assembly GCA_020310875.1. NCBI lineage: Eukaryota > Viridiplantae > Streptophyta > Polypodiopsida > Polypodiales > Pteridaceae > Ceratopteris > Ceratopteris richardii. Next base: position 15,207,967 of record CM035414.1, on the reverse strand, counting down.
CGCTTTCACATCCATACTACCCATCCCCACCCCATCCCCTTTGCATCTAACCTAGAATACTCAACATTCATGCATTACAACCCTATGTATACATCATCTGCTATTGATAATGTCATTCAACAAATGGTTGCATGTATGCAACAATTTCATGATGAATTTGCAAATTAGGCAAGCACACACACGCCTGCAAGAGCACACACTCAACTTGCAAGTGCAATTGAATTCATTGAGTGTCAAGAATGCTTCATTAATGCACGATACATAGAGCTTAAGGAGACTCATCATTGGCTTGGATTATAATTTGAGAATCAAAATAACCAGGTTGTCATAGATATGGAAGAGCAAATGGATAGGAATGCATGCTTAATAAGAAACAGGGGATTATTATGCTTCCACCTTGCTACAACACGAGAAAAGAACTAGCGGCTACAAGAACAGAACAAGGATAGTTTTGAAGTTACAATGGATGCACCAAACACACCAATTAGTACCTCTCATTTGAAGTTGTGTCACTAGAGACAGTCAAGATCATACTAGAAGACTACACCACCTTGCTTGATGCTCATGATCAACTCACGACAAAATTTGGAGCTCTGAGAATGACCCAAGCGACCTTACCAATGCCCATTCAGAGGATTGCCCCACAACAAAACCTATCTTCCAGCGTGAAACACTTGCAAAACTTGATAATTTGTGAAATCAAGTCACTACTTTGTAATCAGAGATCATGGCATCACACAAAATGCAAAGATTCACCACTTTGTGGCAAAGGTCCTTTTTTTAATCTTCTAGGGCAATGGCTACTTGGTTGTAACCTGAAAATCCATCAAGGAAGCTATAAACGTCCTTGCTTGCAATGCGCTCCAATAAATGTTTGGTGATCGGAAGTGGATAGCTATCTCTTATCGTAGCGGCATTAACTTTTTTAAGGTTAATACACACTCACAACTTTCCATTCTTCTTGGGCACCACTACAATGGGGGATACCCATTCAGTATGCTCAATCTCACACATGCAGACATGCAGACATGCATACATGCATACACACATGCATATATCCCATATTTGTTGGACTAAAATTTGCACATAATTTTCCACTCTAGGGTTTGAGTTGGAACTATTGCTGCATGAGACAACCACTCCACTCAAAACTTGAGATTGTGCACTTGCATTTTCAACATTACCTTTGTCATTTGAGTCAACATTAAGTCCTTCTTTTGCATCAACATCAAAGCTTGACATTTCATCAAACAAGACATCTTTGCTTACCTTCATCTATTGTGTAAGTGGGTTGTAACATTTATATCCATTTTGCTCAATGAAGTACCCAATGAAGATACATTTCTTAGCTTTTGGATCAAGCTTCATCCTCAACTCATCTAGAGCATGTACATATGCAATGCAACCAAATACTTTCATGTGTGATAAGTTTGGCTTTTTACTTGTAAACTTCTCTTTTGGGTGTTACTTGATGTAAAGAAGGAGTTGGAGTTCTATTCATAATTCATATATTAGTGTGCATAGCTTCTACCAAATAACAATGAGGCATATACTTCTCAACCATCAAGGCTCTTTCCATTTCTACAATATTTCTATTTCTACATTCATCAATGCCACTCTGTTGTGGTGTGTAACTGCATGAACATGAACTTCAAATTCCATGAGTTTTTAAAAATTACTGATTCATTTGATATGTATTCACCTCTTGCATCAAATGTTAATGTTTAAATATACTTCCCTATTTGATTTTCCACCATGGCCTTGAAATTATGAGAGTGGCTAAACATCTCAATCGTCTCCTTTGTGAAGTATACTTGTACTTTTTTGTGTATGGTCATCAATGAATGTGACATAAAAAACTACAAACTTCCATGGATGTGGTCTTTGTAGGACCCCAAACATCTATATGTACTATCTCTCTAGTACATTCTCAGTAATATGCTTGTCATGCATGTTGTTGTGATGACAAAACATTTGAAGAAGATAGAGAAGTTCAATATGCAAAAGGTGAGTAGATCTAGATTCATCTCAATGAGCCATAAACCATAGAGATATGCTGGAAAAGATTATGAATAATTCAAAGAAACTTACATGTCACTCTAGAAAAGGATGAGTACCACATCAACGAGCTTCCACCTCCTTAATTTTCAATCCATGGAGGTGTGAGGATGATATGATAATCGTGAATGAGTGATGTGCAAGCAGGTGAAGGTTAGAAGCACACTAGATGCACACACACATACGTACACACAAGGTAGAGAAAAGAAGGAGACAATGGAACGAAGAATGCTTCTATTCATCAAGCAAATCTCTCTTATAATCAATCTCTAAGAATCTAAAATCTAGAATCTAACCCAAAAATGAGCTCTCTAGCTCTTTTTACAAATTTCTATGAACTTTGGTCGATTTCAAACCTAGTGTGACTTAGTTAAAATTTAGGTCCTAAACTACTTTCGAGGCATCTAACGAGCTCTAAAAATCATGAATTTTGGTGAGTAAATTCTACCTAAGCTCTTCAAACTTGATGATTCCTCAGCTTGTACAAAATGGAGCAATATGTTACAAGATTGGTGATTTATGTTACAAGAATAGTGATATGAATCATTATTGAAGGCTTAATGACAGCTTTGTTAAGATTGAGTGGCATGATATCTTTGGGAAATTTTGTGGTTCAACCTCTTGTACCCTCGCACACACATTTCTTCACATGCTTCTTTGTCATCTATGCCCACTTTGTCCTCCTATAGCTGGATAACATTGCATAGTGCCAACACTCCCCTCCCCCTCATGTTTGACATCCTTGATAGACTCTTGTTGTAGGGGCTACTTTATATAATTTTGCAAAAGATCATGTGCTAATGTTTTCTCGTTCAACCAATTATGCTCACATGCAAATAGTTGCACTAAGTGTTTGGGCCGTGAGATGAATAATTTCAAATGATATTCACCAAATGCAGTGAAAATTTCTTCAAATGTTTAATAGGCTAGGAGATATTTTATGTAACTGTGTTGGGCATTATAAAATCATCGAGGGCATTGTGCTCATGTCCTAGACTAAGTCTAAGTTGCCATGCTCAAAACCAGGTGTTGAGATGTGTAGGGCCTTGATTTTTATGAATACTTTGAGTGTCATTTGCATCAGATAAAAAATTTTCAATTTCATGTGGGCTGCCACATTTGTCATGCGATACATGTCACAAGGAAGGAGATAAGGAAGAGAGCTCACACACACACTCTCACAATCAAAGAGAAGCACACACTCAGATTGAGGCAAGGAAGAATGATCTTCTTCTTCTTCTTCTTCTATTACATAAAAAGGAATGTACAAGAATGAACTAAAAACAAGAATACAAAAAGTGCAATATATAAAGACCAACACATAAGGAAAAACCAAATGTCTGCAAATTAGTGAGCTAGCAAGAAACAAATGTGGCATCACTCTCGATAGATAAATCTAGTACAACTCAATGAAATATCCCTGACATATACCGATGTGACCACTATACATGTGAGAGAAACAAAAATCTGATACGTGTCATCCTGGATCATCACATGTTGAGCTTGATATCTCAACACTCCCCCTCAAGATCAACATCATGTCCTCTAATCCAAGCATCTTCGAAAACTTCTTCAACTTCTGTGCTCCAAGTGCTTTAGTGAAAATATCAGCAACCTACTCATCTGTTCTCACATAAACAAGATCAAAATCACCTGTTCTAGCATGAAAAACAGGGTTCCGTGCTAATTGTATATTGCTAAGATTATCACAATAGATAGTGATAAGCTTTTGCACTTCCACACCTAAATCTACAAGTAGCATCTCTAGCCATGATGCCTCACATGTTGCCATTGCAGCACCTCTATACTCATCCTCTGTACTTGACAAAGCAACCGTGGGTTGCTTCTTGCTGCTCCATGTAATAGCTGCACTCCCAAGTGAGAATAGAAAGCCACTAGTAGATCTTCTACCTGGAATGCTACCAGCCCAATCTGCATCGGTGTATCCATGAACCTGCAAATCTACACCAGCTTCATAAAACAATGCATAATTCAAAGTAGCACTCACATAACGTAGAGTGTGCCTTAGAGCATCCAAATGTGGCTTCTTGGGAACCTGCATAAATTGACTTTCAAGTCCAATAATGTAGCTAAGATCAAGCCTCGTAATTGTGAGATATATCAAACTTCCCACAATTTTCCAGTACATAGTAGTATTTTCTAATGCTTCACATGATGTAGTATCTAACTTCAAATTCTGATCTAATGGCATAGAAATTGGCTTACAATAAGCCATACCATACTTTTGCAGCATATTCAAGGCATATTGCCTTTGTGACATCCATATACCTGTTTCTGTATGTATAACTCAATGCCCAAGAAATAGCGCAACACACCAAGATCTTTCATGTCAAATTCTTGCATAAGAATTTGCTTTACCTCTTTGATGCTTTCTTCATTATCACCACCTACAATCAAGTCATCAACATAAATAGCCACAATTTATGATGCCATCATCACCCTTCCTTGCATATAGTGAATGATCTGCATCACACATAGAAAACCCAATGGTGGTTAAGTAATCAACAATCCTTGCATGCCATGCACGAGGAGCTTGCTTCAGCCCATACAAAGCCTTTTGCAACCTGCAAACATATTTTGGATGCTTTGAATCTTCATATCCTTGTGGTTGGTCCATGTATACTTCTTCCTGTAACTCACCATGTAAGAAAGCTTTCTTCATATCCATCTGATGCAAAGTCCATCCTTTTGCTGTACCTAATGCAACAAGTGTCTTGACAATATCATAATCAATGCCATAAGTTTGTGCATATCCTTTTGCTACCAAACGTGATTTATACCTGCTTATGCTACCATCAACATTGTGCTTTACCTTGTAAACCCACTTGCAACCTATGGGTTTCTTTCCTTGTGGCAATGGAACCAGCTTTGTATCGTTTCCATCGAGTGCAACCATCTCTTCATCCATAGCTTTTTCCCAATCTGCATTTCCAATTGCATCTTCAAAACAACAAGGTTCAACATCTTGTATTACCTTTGTCATCTAGGCACAATGGCAAGCCATGTAACTATCATATGATAATCGTTGCACTGAATTCCGTATCCTCTCAGATCTTCTTGGTCTTGGGTCACTTCTCCTTGTATCATCTGCATGTGCCTTTCTTACTCTTGGAGTCTTCACAGAGGGCAATCCAAGTTCCTCATCAAGACTCTTTTCTGAACCACTTGAATCTCCATCAACGTCTTCAAAACGTGCACATGTTTTATGACCAGAAGAAAGCTTTTCTTTACCTTTCTTGGATGTATTTGATGAATTTGCTGGACTAAAATTTCCACGCAATCTTCCACTCTATGGATTTAAGTTGGAACTATTGCTTGGTGATGCATCCGGTCCAATCAAAGCTTGAGATTCTGCACTTGATTTTTCAGCATTTTCTTTGTCATTTGGTTCAAGATTCTATCCTTCTTTCGCATCTTCATAGAAGCTTGACATTTCATCAAATACCACATCTCTGCTCACATTCACCTGTCGTGTGAGTGGGTTATAACATTTATATCCCTTTTGCTCAAGGGAGTATCCAATGAAGACACATTTTTCTACTTTTGGGTCAAGCTTCGTCCTCAACTCATCTGGAACATTTACATATGCAATACAGCCAAAAACTTTTATATGTGATAAGGTTGGCTTTTTACCTGTGAACTTCTCTTCAGGTGTAACTTGATGTACAATAGCAATTGGAGTTGTGTTCATGATGTATACAGTTGTATGCATAGCTTCTGCCCAATAACAATGAGGCATATTCTTCTCAACCATGAGAGCTCTTAATATTTCTGCAATATGTCTATTTTTGCTTTTAGCAATGCCATTCTGTTGTGGTGTGTACCTGTATGAAAACTGACAACTTTCTAGAAAATTGCTGAACTCATTTGACATGTATTCACCTCCTCCATCAGATCTTAATGTCTCAATATACTTCCTTGTTTGCTTTTCCACCATAGCTTTAAAATTCTGAAAATGAGTGAATACCTCACTCTTCTCATTTACTGCACATGCCAAATCATTTACAGATCTTTCATAGTCTATGAGCTTATATAGCCCACAACATCAAATGCCAGAAGCTATAATCACATCGCCATTTGACATATCATGAACTGTACACCTATCATCAATAAATTTCACAACCAAGCCAATCTTGGCTAATGCAGAAACTGATAACAAGTTCTTCTTGATCCCTTGCACAAATAAAGCATCTGACAAAGTGAAAGAACTACCATCAACAATAGTCAAAATGATCTTACCAACTCCCATAACAGGATAAGAGGAGTTGGTGGCGCATGTAACAGTATTCCCTGTAGGGGCAGGCTGGAGTGAAGAGAAGAAACTACACTGCGAGGTAATATGTCTGGTCTCCCCACTGTCAAAATACCAAACATCTGACTCTATTGAAGCAGATGAGTCAAAACTGCAGACAATAGTAAACACCCATTCTTCTTTCTGCACAAGATTGGCAAACTCTGTTTTTGTTGTAGAGGCCTCTGCAACAACCATTCCAACCTCTTTCTTCTTTGCCTCTTTAGCAACCAGTTTTGGACAGTTCTTTATGATATGATCATTCCCTTTACAGTACTTACAAAAAAAATTTTGCTTTTCTAATTTCTTCTCATCTTTATCTTCCTTCTTCGAATATGCAGAATTAGCAGATTTTTGCTTACTAATTGAAGAGCTCCATTTTCCTTTGCCCTTCTAACTAGTGAGGAAAGCTTGATCTACAACTCGCATAATGGACCTGTTCTGTCTGGACTGATCTTCTTGCAACAGAACAGAGACTAACTCCTCAAATGATAAGGCATTTGGATTGCCTTCCATCATCAACCAAAGAGTAGAAGAGAAACTCTGATTTGAATCAGGAAGACTATTCAGAACGGTCTGCACAAGTGAGCTATCTGGTATAACCTCATCAGCAGAAATCAACTATTCCTTCAAGTCTTTGATCTTCGTTAGGAAACTGACCATAGAATCACCTTCATTCATGTGCTCACTCTCCAATTCTTTTCGGAGGTGAGCAACACGAGCCTCATTCGTAGCTTGGTACAATGTGGTAAGTGTATCCCAAGCATCCTTAGCTGTTCTACAAGAGCGAATGTGAGGAATAATGGCACGTTTGACAGACAAAGCTATCAATGCATGTGCCTGGGCATCTTTGCCATCCTAGCGAATCTGCTCTACTGTAGCAGAAACCGCAACACGAATAGGAATATGCAGAATATCATCATCTTCAACACCTTCTGCATCAGCTTCAATACCTGCAGTTGTAACAGTTGCAGGTATGATAGGACGTTTTTCGACACCCTACACAATGTTCCACAGTCCTTTTGCAACCAACACATGTTGCATCATATAATCCCATAACGGGTAGTTGGTACCATCCAACTTATCCTCAACAGCCAACATACGAAATACATCACTGCTTTCAATGATGGCCGGTGACTAAAATACCTTGATGCAGAAAATTGATTGTATCTCAAAAAGTTGAATAGAACTGCCTAGACGAATTCCGCTAGACCTGTAGCAGACTTCGAGATGCTTATATTGGCGAATAGAAACCGGAATATAGCTTTGGCACAAAACGATAAAATAGCTTGCATAAGTACTATGATAGTGCATTCGAAGGCCAAAATGAGCTTAGATCGCGATTTTGGCACGACAAAACGAAGCTGTTTTGATCTCGAAAACATGCTGAGAATGCTCACCAGAATTTGTGTGATTTTGAGAATGCAACCGCAGGAGTGTCAACGGCACCCTAGATGAAGCGATGACCTGCTCTGATACCAATTGTTGGAGTTGGATGTCTACGGAAGCACACAAACAACATAAGGAAGAAGAAGAAGCTTGGAGAACAACACACAATACTGAATGTATTACTAGAGAATGTACAAAGATTAGTAACCCATTAGGGCAATAGGCATATATACAAGTCGGGGGAAAAAACCTCCTAAAGAGGGAAAAAAGTGCCCTGGCGGTCCTAGTGTGTTCACACACATCACTATCTAAATATATCAACAGTCTATCTTCTTGAGAAGTTTCTTCTTCTCGTGCTTTTAGGCATCTTTCCTCTTCCTCTGCGATCTTGCACATCCAAGAAATGAGTATCTTCATGCATCCAAGATGGATCAGGTGAACTTCCACAATGCACAGAGATAGAATCTTCTTTTTCTTGTGGATAGGATTCCACTATAGGGGTTGTACATCTCTGAAGGTGTAGTCCTTCAAATTGACCTTGGTTGTGACCCCTAAGTGCTGTAACTACAAAGAGTTGGTTACCCAATCCTGTACTATTTACAATTGTCGTAGGAAGGGTCTTCCTAGGATCATCTCGTAGACATTATTTTTTCAAAGTCACATATAGCACATGTGTGTTCAAACTCTACACCACAAGTGGTTAGAGTTATCCCTTCAAGCAATCCTAGAGGTTATTCGAAATGACCGTCTGCCATTTGAAGCTTCATTCTAGTTGGCTTAATGTGGGTTTGCCGCATCGCTTCCACAAGGAGGTGTTCGCAATAGCAACACCAGCACCTGAATCCACGATCGCTTTGGTTGTGTAACCTTGGTAGGTGATTGGAAGATAAGTATTACCTTCTTCACCTTCACTCATGTCCCCTATTTTATCTAGAAGTATCTCTAATACTTTTTGCTTAGAGCCTGCTTTCGGCATTTTGGAATCAGGTTCTGGAACCTGATCCTTCACATGATTCCATAGCTCAGGTATTTCTTTGAGCTACTCTTCTACAGTGAGATGACACTGAACCTTAGTGTTCTTCACAACATCAATGTTTCTTGGAACCACTAAGTCTTCATTTCCTACCAATATTGTATGAGCTCTAATCTGAAGAGATTCAGATTCCCATGGGCCCGTGAATTATGGCAACTCTTGTAAAAAATTAGATTCAAAATCTAATCTTTCCTCTTCTTGTTGCTCTAATTGGTCTCTGTATATAGATGGAATGTCTTGGGGGAATTGATGATGAAGGTCATCAATTTCAAGAATAGGAGAGGGATTACCCTTCTCCTTGGCCCATTTCTCCTCTTGTATTTCCCGCAAGAACTCTTGAGAGTACTGTTGAATTGAAAGAGGTGCTCCCTCATCCATGGAATCAGGAACATAAGCTTTCCCTGGCGGTGAGCTTCGTCTTTCAACCATGGGTTGAGCCTGTAGGGGTAAAGAAACTTGCGACTTGTTTACCATTTCTTTAATCATTCTAGTAATCCCTAAAAATGCAAATCCGGTTTGACAGAGTTCGTTTGATTGAACGATTGACTGGTCTTGAGCATAGCTTGAGCTAGCTCTACCATTTTCATGCATATCTTTGTGTGTTCAATCTCTAAATCTGCTCTAGGGTAACTCTTGTCCAGGTTTGCAGCTGTTGGCCCTTCTTGAAGATAAGCCTGGTAGGCATTGGACATCATGTCCAAGCCTTTTGGGGTTGGACCTACAAGAACAGACCCTGGTTGCGGTTTATTTACAGTGATTGGTGGGGTGGGATGAGGTGGTGTGGATGAAGTTTCGACATGCGAGGGGCTTTGCGTTGCAATGTCTTCTTTTTTTGTTTTGCATCTTTTAAGCTTTCTTATAGTTCAGATAACTTTTTGTTCCACTTGTGATTGGCCTTCTCTCTGGTATCCTTCCAAGTTCTTGATTCCTCTTACTAGGCTCTCCTGATTCACTTGGCTCTGATTGCTAAGTTGGTTTATCCTGTTTTACAGCTTGTGCCCTAGTAACTGCCTGTACAGGAGCCACATTACTGCTACTTGAACTTGAATCTGCCACTAAGCCTGCCACATTGATGGGTGTAACCTTGGGCGCACTAGAGGGATTCCTAGGACACTCTCTAGGGAGATGTTCTTTTCCCCACGAATGAAATGGTCACCCTGACATCTAAACCATGGTCCTCTAGGGGCTTGTTACTTGTCTCACTTGGGGCCTAGGGTTGGGATTCGTACACATGACATTGGAGTATTCTGGCTCCCAATTTTGTTCCAAAGGTAGTGCCTCATATTGATACGAATAAGCCTCACTATGCTCAGGTGACTCTATGTAATAACCATGTGGACTATCGTCATGGGAGTAGTCTGAACTATGAGCATGAGAGTCATTTTCTGAGACAAAAGGGGTCACAAGCATCAATGCTCTATTAAGGTTCTCCTCTGCCACAACATACTTAACTGGAATCACATTGGTAGGAGCTGGTGGTTGGTTTCTTGGGACTGGTTGTGGCCTATATGGTGCTTGATATTGCTGTTGTAGCCTATAATATGGCTGTTGGTATTGATTTTGATACCTTCCCTGCCAGTAAGGTTGCTGATACGTTTGTCTAACAACCTGCCTATTGTATGGGCAATCTTGAGTCGTATGGTTGGTGTATTTTCTCTCAATAGTGCAATATGGAGCATTAGACTTTCCTTGGAGTTGAGCCATCATTGGGCAGACATTAGCCATGTGATCTGCTCCGCATGTATAACATCGCTTCAATGGGGTGACCGTTGGCATTTGTCTATTTTGAACTCCTAGCTTTTTGGCAACCTGCTCAGCTATCTCATCTATCTCATTGGAGGCTCTAGAGGTATGACTAGTAGAACTATCAAAATCTTTATAGAGTTTGGACAGTCCTAACTCCTCTCGCAAGTTGTCTTCTATGTCAATGCACATGCGCACACACTCTTCTATGGATCTAGGCTCTTTCAAGTACACATATGATCTTAATTTGGTGCTTAGTAAGCCATCTAAAAACAAGGCCGCTTGTTTGGCTTCTGTGCGTAACTCTGGAATAGTGCATCGGTCTAAGTACTATCTGAACCTTCTTCCTACAAGTCGCACTATTTCTTGGGGTGTATGCTTGAAGCTGTGGATCAAGGATGATGTGTTATGCCTGATGCCACTCTTGGAAAATTCTACAATGAATTCCTCTAGGAGTTGACCTATCTCTCGATAATTGCGACTATTCAGGGGCTGAAACCATGCTAAGGCAGTACCCTTGAGAGTCAAATCAAATGCCTCCAACTGGGTGAACAAGTCCTCAACTTGTTCAACTCTTAACACTTGTTTGAACTCAACCACATGGTCATAAGGGTCTCCAAACCCATCAAAATATTTCTTCATTGCCTTAACCACTTGAGAGGGGCTAAGGGTTCTTGGGTGATCTCGCGGTCTAGGCAATGGAAAATCATGTTCATTTCTTTGATGTCTATGTGATCAATGTCTCTCTCTTTCAGGTCTTTCACCCTCATGTCCTGATCTATCTCTGCCCACAGTCTTTGCAAAGCTTACCTCAGGTCTCTCTTTGGTTCTTTCCCTCTAGGTTTCATGAGCCTTGGATGATCCTGCTCCTTGGAGACCTTGGGAAACATTAGATCTTGGTGGAGGGAAAATTGATTCACCCTGCCAAGTGTATGCATGCCTGTCTTGCTTTGTTACCAAGAACATTTTCTCAGATGTGTTATCCAGATAGACAACTTTGCCTGGTATCTCCAGGTCCTTGAACTCATAGATGGTGACTATTGGGATAGGTTGGTCCGGCTTGAATCTCCAAAAGGCTTCCTCTGTTTCCCTATTCAAGAATAGTTCTATGCTTTTGTTGTCTTTAGGGATCCAATCTTGAGTGATTACCCTAGTCAAGACTGACTTACCTCTAAGAATCTTGGGTTCCCGTCCTAGGTCCCCTTGCTCTAGGTCTCCTATCTCATTCTCGAGAATGATATTTCCCAACTCATTGTCCTATCTGGTAAGTTGGTAACCACATACATATCAGTGTATGACCCCTCTTTGAACTTGACCAATGGGTATTCAAGTCCAAAGGCTTGATCCAAATTTTTGAGTTGGACAACTGATCATCTTAGACCATCCTCATAGATGCGAGCACCCAATTGGTTGGTCTTGATATATTCCAATTGGGTCTTATAGGGGGCCTTCTGGTGTCTATAAATAAGCGATACCTGAGGTACGTGTGGGTCTCTCCATGCTAAAAGACATTTCTTCATCACTTGTTTCAGAATTTAATGTGTAGGGATAACCACTAAGTTGTTGAGCCCAAGACTTGGTTGTATGGTTGACACTAGCTTGAGATGATCTAATGCTTTGTCTATCCTTGCCTAAGTGTTTGCCAGATCTCAGGTTCATAAGCCTTGTCTTCTAGTCCCAAGGTTCTCTTGTATTGCTCAAAATCCTTTGGAACTCCTTGGTTTCCTAGTCCTACCTGAGGGTCAACTTCAAAATACTATATCTAATAATCCAGGTATTAGTTTTACCCCCACGAGCTTTCCCACAAACCCAAAATCACAACAAACAAATTTTGTATAAGAAAATTATGCTAGTTCAGGATTCTGGGGGTTAAAACAGGGAAACAAGATCTCTCTGGGAGTACCTCAAAATGGGCGATATGATATCTCTTTTCCCACGATACACGATACCACTTCAGGTGATACCACCTTCCACGATCGGATGCTACTATTTAGACGATACGATACTAGAAATGGCCATGATACGATACTTTTGATTGGCACGATATGATACCAACCTGGTCAACCTCACGATACGATACCAAGACAGCTAATGATACGATACTTGATAGGCTCATGATACGATACCAGTAGTTAGGATGATACGATACCAGTCTGTAAACAATACAATACCTTCCAGGCGATACGATACCACTAAATGTCACGATACGATACCTCCTACTAGACGATACGATACTAAGTTGGTGATATGATATCACTCATACACACGATACGATACCATAATGGTATCGTGATACCTCAAGTGGGTATGCACGATACGATACCTCGACAAGTATCGTGATATGATATCGCTCATACACACGATACGATATGATATCGCTCATACACATGATACAATACCACTCAGTCACGATACGATACCAAAACTAGAGACGATATGATACCGCTCGGTCAAGGATACGATATCGGGACCGACGCGATACAATACCACCGGGATGACTGTGATTGTGATACCAGCACTTGACGATACGATACCATAATGGTATCGTGATACCTCAAGTGGGTATGCACGATATGATACCTCGACAAGTATCGTGATACATGAGAGTTCTGGTATCGCGATACCAACACTCAACCAGACACGATACTTGGAGTTTTTGACACCCAAATTAAAAAAATTTTATAGATATGTGTACCTTATGTTCTCCTTGTCACTGCTATGTGCCTGTAGTTGAAAATTCACCCACCAAACTCATGATACCACTGCCATGATGCCAGATGCAGGTCATTTCAGCTTGCGCGATACTTTGCTCAATTTTTGATGTTTTAAGTGGATTTCAAGGCTGTTTCTTAAGTGTTTCAGCTCTGAACACCTCTGCGCTTGTTCCCCACAGTTGCAAGTGAAAAATAAGGTGAATGTACGCTTGAAAATGAGACAAAATTAGAGAAGATGAAGATGGGGAGGAAATGATGGTGATGGTGAAGATGAAGATGAAGAAAAACTCAAAAAGTAAACTAAAAATGGTGATTTTTTTACCTTCTAATGTCGCTTCTCTACGTCTTACCATCACACACTCTCTCTCCCTGGCAACGGTGCCAAATTTGGTGTCACGCTAGCACAATGGCAAGTACCAATGTGAGGAGATTCACCTCATAAATGTCAATCCGCGGAGACGTGAGGACTAGTATGAAGACTATGAGCAAGTGAAGGCACAAGTGCGTGAGTGAAAGCACACAAGCATGCACACACATACACACACGCGTGCATAAGGTAAGAGCAAAGAGTGGAACAATGGAATATCTTCAATTACAAAAGAACTCTCTTACAAAAGCTCAAATCTACAACAAGCTAACCTAAAAAATGAGCTCTCCATCCCTTTTTATAGTTTTTTGAGTGGTTTGGCCTTGTCCAGACCTAGTGTTCGACCTAGTTAAAAAATAGGTTCCAGGGCTTATTTGGGGGCTCAAACGGAGTCTAAAAATTATGAAAATTGGTAGGATGATAGTCCTCAAGCTCGAGGACTCCTCGGCTTGATCAAGATGGAGTCGCAAAAAATGAAAAATGGCATTTACAATGGTTTTTAGTGATAAAAATCACTATTTTTATAAGGATTTCTTTTGAAAATTTGACATGTGCTTCTTGAAGCTCCCTATTTGCTCCTTCTTCTTGTGTGTCCACTTCTTGGATGTGCTTCCATGCTTTTTCCTTGACCTTGAGCTTCAACACCCCCTCCCCTCCATGTGGACCCCCTCCTCCCCCTCCCTCCCCCCCCCCCCCAAGTGGACCCCTCCCCCCCAAGTGGACCCCTCCTCCCCACAAATTTTTATTTTCTGTTTTTACTTTTTATTTTATTTTATTTATTTTTATTTTATTTATTTTTATTTTATTTATTTATTTATTTTTATTTTAGTTTATTTTTATTTTTTCTTTTTATTTAAGCTTTCCCACACCCCCCAGTGCGTAAAAAAAAACCATATATATTGAAAATAAATACTTCAGATATATATATATATATATATTATTTTCCATGGTCTAATGCTTTTGGCTCTCGATTGCACCTCGGAGGGCCATTTTTTTCAAAATTGGGGTCATTTTCATGTCTTTTAGTATGTTTGAACTCATTTTTGACTTAGTTTTTCCAAAATTCCAACTTTTTTATGACTTTTAGTCAAAACCCCCAAGTTTTGAGCACATTTATCACGTGTTTTTCATTGTGCGCATGGTCCACCTGGTATACTCTCAACTCATTTTACCATATATTTCACATTTTCCAATATACACCCTCTGTAGCTTTACTATTTTCTCATTTTGATCCTCTCCAGACCCCACCACCTCCTCCTTGAAGTATTTTGATGGTGATGCACCACAGTGCGCTCTCGTTCTCAAGAGCTCCACGACGATATTCTCGGAGTAGAAAACTGAGCTCCTAAGGCCACATGCACTATATGTTTTATTAAAGAACATATACAAAGAAGTGTGCGGTGGCCATTTGGCCTTTCACATGGACACTAACGGTAACAATCTCCCACTAAAGGCCAATATGGCCATAGTAACTATGGGAGAAAAAATAAAGAATGATAAAGAATACCTGAGTGCAAGTATACAAACTATACCTCCCACCTGATGGCCATGTTACACAGTATACAAGTGACTGCGTAAGTTCAAGAATCAGGTAATCCCCATCAAGTGACAACAGTGTCGAAAGCTATCCCGTGGTAGAGCTTTAGTCAAAGCATCTGCAACATTATCTCGAGTGTGAACCTTCTCAAGAATAATGCTCTCAATGGCTAAGCAATCTCTAATGAAGTGATACCTCACCTCAATGTGCTTGGTCTTTGCATGATAGACCGGATTCTTAGCCAAAGCAATGGCACTCTGACTATCACTAAGCAAGCGAGGTACATGCTGAGGTAAACCCATATCACAAGCAAGATGAGAAAGCCACAATGCTTCCTTACATGCCTCACTTGCTACAACATACTTTGCTTCTGTGGTGGAAACAACTGTACATTCTTGAAGACTAGATCTCCAAGAGATAGCACCTCCAGCAAAATGAAAAATGTACCTTGATGTAGACTTACGATTGTCTACACAACCAGCATAGTCAGAATCTGTGTAACCAATAATGGATGCTTTCCCTCTACCTAAGCATAGACACTTGTCCTTAGTGCCACTCAAATATCTCAAAATCATCTTGAATGCTTCCCAATGTTTTTTGCCAGGATTAGACATATATCTGCTCACAACTCCTACTGCAAATGCAATGTCTGGTCTCATAGCTACCATAGCGTACATGAGACTACCAACAGCAGACTGATAGGGAATTCTGGTCATGAATTCCTTTTCCTCATCTGATTTGGGGCAGTCATCCTTGCTCAATTTCACATATGTGGGTAAAGGTGTACTCAATGCCTTTCCACCCTGCATATTGAACCGGTGAAGTACTTTGGATATGTACTCACATTGAGACAAGTATAGGCATCTTTTACTCCTATCACGAGTAATGCGCATGCCAAGAATATGTTTGGCATCCCCCAAATCCTTCATATCAAATGTCTGACTCAACTTCTTTTTGAGAATTGACAAATCATAAGAGGACTTCCCAGCAATCAACATATCATCGATGTAAAGTATCAAGCATATCAAGCTACCATCAGAGCATCTCTTTGTGTAGAGACAATGATCCTCATTGCTTCGAGAATAACCTTGGGACTTCATAAAAGCATCAAACTTTTGGTACCATTGTCTAGGAGACTGTTTAAGTCCATAAAAGCTCTTCTTGAGCTTACAAACTAGACTTTCCTTGCCAGGAACTACATAACCCTTTGGTTGTTCCATAAATATCATCTGTAAGATCTCCATGCAAGAATGCTGTTTTCACATCCATTTGTACTAGCTCTAAGTCCTCCATTGCAACGAATCCAAGCAACATGCGCAAAGTAGTCATCTTGACCACTGGAGAGAAGATTTCCTCAAAATCAACACCATGTTGTTGCTTAAAACCCTTTGCAACAAGTCGTGCTTTATATTTTGGAGAAGCACTTTCTGATGTGAATTTCAGCTTATATACCCATTTACATGGTAAAGCTTTCCTACCCTTTGGCAAAGGTACTAAGTCCCAAGTACCATTCTTGTGAATAGAATCCAACTCACTCTTCATGGCACGCTCCCACTTGACATGATCCTCTGTTTGCATAGCCTCTTTGTAGCAAGAAGGCTCACCGGCATCTGTTAGCATAACAAAATCTAAACCTGGAACATATCTATCAGGTGGATGTGAGACACGTGCAGAATGTCTCAATGGTTGCTGAACAAGAACATGTGCAAACTGATCTGAATGGACATTCTCTTGAACATCCCTATGTGGAGCATCTTTATGTATGCTAACCGGAGGACTAGTATCCTCAAACACCACTCTTCTCACTTCAACCTCCTTAATGGGCTGTTTATGCATCTTAGACTCATTAAAAATGACATCACTACTTCTGATCATTGACCGTGTTTCAGGATCCCATAAGCGATATCCAAAATGTCCTTCTCGACCATATCCAAGAAAATGCATTTCTTTGACTTATGGTCCAACTTTTGTCTAAGATTCTTGGGTATATGAACATATGCTTCACACCCAAAAACTCAAAGATGATCATAATATGGTGGTTTCCCTGTCCATAACTCTTGTGCCACTTTTAGACCTTTGGCAATACTAGGTGAAAGGTTAATCACATGAACTGCAGTCAATACTGCTTCTGCCCAAAAACCTTGTGAGAGGTTTGCATGATGCAACATAGAGACTACTCTATCTTGAATAGTTCTATTCATCCTCTCAGCTACACCATTCTGTACTGGGGTATAAGGAGCTGTAAACTCTCTATGAATCCCTCTAGATTGACAGAAAAGGGTGAATTCATGTGAGGTATACTCACCCCCATTATCTGAACGTAAAGCCTTAAGCTTAGTTCCTTTTTCAGTCTCAACTGAAGCAAGCCATTTTCTGAAAGTAGGGAATACATCATCCTTTGATTTGATAGGATATACCCAGACTTTTCTGGTAGCATCATCTATGAAAGCGACAAAGTAAAGAGAACCACCTAAGGACCTAGTGGGCATAGGACCACACACATCTATATGAACGAGATCTAAAGACTGAATTGAAGAGTCAATGTGCATTCTATGCACATTTCTGGTTTGCTTTCCATATTGACAATGCTCACAAAATGAAAAATCAGAGAAAGATAACACAGGTAAGTAGCTAGAACGAGAAAGATTTTCCATTCCACTACGAGATATATGGCCCAAACGACCATGCCAAATACAAGCCATAGACTATTCAGTAACAACTAACAAGTGTTCTTTCTGTGATACAAATAAAGGATAAAGTGAGCCAACTTTGCTTCCTTTTGCAATAACCATATTTCCCTTTGATATACGAAAGGACTGAGCATAGAAGACCACCTTGTAATCAAGGTCATCAAGTTGACCAACTGACATCAAACTGCGTGATAACTGAGGTACATGGCATACATTATGCATAGTAAATTTTCAACCATCAATGAACTGCACAACCACATCTCCAATCCCCACAACATCACACTGGTAAGAGTCACCAAGTCTCACGGTACCAAGAGACTTTGCTGCATAATTAGAGAACCATTCTCTATGTGGTGTCACATGGAAAGAAGCACCAAAATCTAGCAGCCAGGTGTGGGAAAGAGAATCAGCCATAAGTACCTCAGATGGCATAGTACTATCAAGTGTCAACACATCAGCATCATTAGAAATAGCATTAATCTCTTCAATCTTCACAGTCAAAGTAGATGGTGCAGGTAAGTGTTTAACATGCCCATCAACATTCTGTCCTTTACCTTTAGCATTCTTTAATGCATAATAGTCTTTCTTCATGTGTCCTTTCTTATGACAATAATGGCATTCGATATCCCTCTTCCTTGATTTACTTGTACTCTTATTCCGTTGACCATTCTTTTCCTTGTTCTTGCTCCTGGCACGTTGCTGATTCTTTCCTTGGTAAGAATCATGAACATTATATGCATCTCCACTCTAAGTGCCAACCATAGATTTTCTACAAATCTCCTCACTCAAGAGTGCTCCACATATGTCATCATAGACGAGTTTACCACTAGGTGCACTGTTGCTAATAGCTGTGCAAAACGTATCCCATGATGATGGCAGGGTGCATAACAGCAATACTGCTTTCATTTCATTATCCATATCCATTTTCTGAGCCTGTAACTAGGAGAATATAGCATCAAACTCATTTAGATGAGCAACAACACTATCTGTGTCCTTCATATGAAGGTCATATAATTTTCTCATCAGATACACTTTATTTGATGCTGTCTCTTTTTCGTATGTATTGCATAACTTCTTCCAAAGCTCCTCTGCACTTTCAAAGTTGAATACTGTAAAGTAAACATTATCTGCCAGGTGCAAGAAAATGATAGACATGGCCATTTAATCTAAATCATCCCAATCATCTTCATCCATGTTAGCAGGCTTCTATTGAAATCCCATTTACTGGTTTCCATTGCCTCCTTTGAATCAGCACATCTTTAATCTGATTCTTCCATAGAGCAAAGTTTGTGCCATCAAATTTTTGGATCTCAAAATGGTCTTTGCCCTGCAAGTAATAGCTCCTCCTCGGAACACTAGCACTAGACCCTGATCCACCAGATGTGCCTAAGACCTCTGATGCCATGATGGTAGAGAATTGAATAGAATGATAATGGAGCTAGAAGAGTCCAAACACCAACAAATAAGTGTATCAAGGAGTAAATCGACCACTATATAGTTGACTAAACCAAAAATCTGGAAAAATTTTGCCAGAGGACTAAACCAAAAATCTGGAAAAATTTTGCCAGAGTATCCTCTGCAAAATTAGCATATGACCAGTGTCAAAGTATCATAAAACTGCAAGTACTGACATGTCTACTTGCATAGTGAATCACTGACTCCCCTACATATAATTAGTTACCCAATAGAAGCCAACTAGGCTTATCGAGCACCTATGAACAACTATCATACATCTCCTATGGTGAGGTTGGGTAAGTCTTCCACCTGCATCACTGAAGAGACCCCGACATCTGGTGTCTCCCAGTTAAAAAAACCTCACCACGACCCTCTTTATCAAACGTAAAAGGCTTTATGCAAAGAACGTAACTGCTATATCAATGACCACATGGACGTACATAAGCGGTATCCACAGAAGCGTACATGGTGTGTACGTGCTCAATATATGCAGTAAAATGACACTAAAAGGCTGAATACACAGCCCAAAAACTAGCCAATAACACCTGCAAGTGTCTGTCAACTCTGATGTTTTAGGCTTAAAAACCTGCATAAATTTGCAACGGCTGCTCCCACCAAAACTGAAAACCTCTCGAGAAACCTGTAGTTTTACGAGTGTGGCTGAAAATACAGCCCCAAAGGTTGATATTTATTGTTTGAGAAGTACAAAGAACACTCTTCTTGATGTTCTTGGACCTGTGTGAAGAGAACTATGTGCGAAAGTACTCCAAAATGGCTCCAAAAGACACCCCAAAAATGCTTCAGAAATAGGCTTTGAAAGAAAAGAATGAAGCTTTGAGGGACCAAAACTTGTTCAAGGTAATGTCAACCTTAGTCTTTTCCCTTCTTCAGACACCACAAGAGTGTAGCTTAGTGGCAAGATATTGCCACGGTTAAGCAAGCTCTAGGGGGAATAGTATTGGGATGGGTGACCTCCCGGGAAGTATCGGGAACCTCTATATTCCTTGATCGTTGAGGTCCTCCCTCGCGCGCAGCCAACGGCACCAATGGTGACTTCGGTGACTCGGATGACAAGGTATGCCAAGGTCTATGCCTTGGTCGCCGCCTTGGTAGTAAGCCTTAGAGAAAGCCTTGGGGGGGGGGGGGGGGGGTGCTCGCTTCGCTCGCACAAAAGGAACAAAGCTTGTTGCCTTGAACTGCTCTGATACCAGTGAAGTATTTCGATGGTGCATCGAACTGCTCTGATACCAGTGAAGTATTTCAATGGCTATGCACCACAGTGGGCTCTCCTTCTCGAGAGCTCCACGACGATATGCTCGGAGTAGAAAACTGAGCGCCTAAGGCAGCACGCAGTACTCCGCACAGAGGCTACAGAATACATAGAAAACACAATACACAGGGAGCATGAAGACATACTTCTTAGGTCTTACAAATGCGGTCGAACTTACAGTTTGTGACTGACCAGACCACTATATGTTTTATTAAAGAACATATACAAAGAAGTGTCCGATGGCCATTTGGCCTTTCACATGGACACTAACGGTAACACTCGCTGACCTCCCTTTAGCCTTCTCACAAGCCCCTTCCTTACCCCTCCATTCCCTATCTCTCTCAACCCTGTCAACCTCCCTTCCCTCTCCGTCCTACCCTCCATTCTCCATCCTTTGCTCTTCAATGCAAAATTTCCACTTTTGGTTCTTCTCTGGTGTTGTATTGTTCTTTACTGCTCCTAGTGGACTTGGTAGTTGCTTAAGTGTCCTTTTGAAGATTTTGCAGCACAAGAATCATGGTGTCATCTCTGCTCAGAGTTTTGGTTGTAGCTCTCCGGGACGGAGAGCCCATGAAGTGGTGGGCAATTTTGAGCCCATAAAAGTCATTTGGTCAACGTCAACCATAGTCAAAGTCAAAGGGTCAAAGTCAAAACGATCAAAGTCAAAGCGATCAAAGTCAACATGTTCAAGGTCAGAGTCAACTTGGGCAAAGTCAAAGTGTTCAAAGTTTGGGTGTCAAGGTGCACAAGTAGTGCACATTAATTGTTCACAAAGGTTATATTTGTAGAAAGTTGGATGCAGGTTGCAGGTTGTAGAGTGTCTTTCTATAATTTCTCTAAGGTTCAAAGCGTTTTTAAATTGTTTGGAAGGTTCAGGTGAACCCTCTCTTAGGTGCACATTTGAAGAATTAAAAGGCAAAATGTGAAGGTATGTGAAGCGACGGTATACACATAAGTGAAAGTATGGCCCCCCAATCAAAAATTTTATTTTAGTCTAAAGTCACCACAAGACAAAACAAGGATTCATTGGTTGCCCACTTTTGGAGACAATCTTGGGACATCAAAGTGAGCACCAAGATACTCTAGTAATTAGGGGCGTACGTGAATTGACACTTAAATCAAGGCAAGGCATTAGTCTTGATAAGACTAAGCAAGGTGAGCATAGTCTACATAAAGGGAAGAGCAAGAGACATACAGTGAGTGTGTGACGCAAAGAAGTGAAGCGCAAGGTGTGCAAGAAGAGTGACCTAGAAGTGTGTAGAGAAGTATGAAGCTATGCAATCAAAGGTCACTAGGTCCCATTGAAGCTGTGTGCGCATCGACAGAAGGTGTCCATCCCTCCCCTTGGAAGCTTGAGTGCACAGTGTGTAGAAGTGCAAGCTCTTAGAGAAGGTGGAGGTCTGGTGTAGAGAAACTTGGTGACAACAAGAACCTTGGTATTTTGTAACTTTGTTGATTGTGCACTCTTTGGGATTTTGCACCGACAGCATTTGGATTGTACTGTACATCATCATTGTACATTTCTCCTTATAGTCTATCTACAGAAGCTTCTGATGTCTGTATCTTTCTTCTTATCTTTCTCCCTTCTCCTATAAACACTCAAATCCCTTTCTGCACAAGAATCCCCCAACAAAGATTGTCCAATGGAAAGGGGCCGTGGAGTCCTCAAACTATGTGGAGACCCAAGCCCATCCTACTCCTAGAGTACAAGAGCAAGTCCCTACAATTGGAGTAGTGTTTAGCACACCGAACCCTCAAGAAGGATTTTCTTCATCCATGCACTTTGTGGACGCTGACCAAGGTAGGAGTGCACGAAAGAACCCTATTGTGACAGTGGTCACAAGGACATAGGAATATTTGAAGAAAAATACAAAAGACAAAAGCAAAAATGCCGGCAAGGAAAATGTACCAGAGCATGGGGAAGTGGAAAACCAAGTGAAGGGACTTGTTGAACAACAAGAAATTGAATATGGGGACAAAATTAAGATCCTTCCACTAGTAGTTAAGAAGTTTGTGCCAGGAACAACACCATTTCTCGAGGGATTACAGGCTTCGAAAGGTCGTAAGGAAAGGCAAAGCGTGGAGGAAACTGACATTGTGCAAGTGTTGGCTAAAACTGAAGTTACCCTCGATATTGGCACTTTATTGAAATATTCCCCTACATGTAGGAAGAAGTTCTACAATGAATATATTAAGAAGCCCCGAAAATCCTAGGATAAGAAGAAAACGAGAGAGAGACATCCAGGGCATTATCCAGAGTATTACAATGCAGATCGATTTGAATGCTCCTGGTATGATGGTCGAGATCAAAGGGTATGCAGTCCTAGGTGCTCAGTTGGATAGTGGGGTATCAGTCAATAAAATGACTGAGTACATGATGGAGGCTCTCAGCCTAACCCACATGGAAGAGACTCCAATGTCCCTTAGAATGGCATGTCAAACTCAAGTGAAACTAGCTAGTCTTTTGAAAAATGTGAGTACAATTATGGGAGGATTAGAGTTTAGCGTGGATTATTTGATAGTCCGACCAAGAACCTCAGAAGCCATATTCTCCATCTTGTTGGGACGGCCATGGCTAGTGCAAGACAATTGTATGCATGATTGGTGCACATGTTTCATTACAATCGGACCAAAGTCTGACCGAATACAAATCCAAGTATCTCCACATTCGACCGACAAAAAGAAGACAACAATAGTTGATGAAATGGAAAAGAATGCAAAAGAGAAAGTAAGGTAGAAAACGACATGGGTAAGGTTTTCCTTGAACATGGATACTTACAAGGATCTTCTTCAAGATGGGTTCAACCTGCAGCTATCCAAAATCCAAAACACGAAAATGAGAGTATAAATATCCATTATTTTATAAGGATGATTCCGATCAAGAAATGTTAGGATATCTAGCGGGTGTGGTTCAGTGGATGTGCCTTGTAATCCTAGGCAGATGGCCAGGGTTCAAGTCCCACCTGGGGCTGGACGCCATAGAGTTCTCCAAGATGGGTGCCTCTACCTTACGAGGTCAGGTGTGTGTGTCTTTCCAAATTCATTGTACTCTCAAAAGAAAATAGAACTATTAGGATGGTTGGCAAAAAGAAGTGAGGGTGAGTGTTATACGATGCACATAAACCCAAAAGAAGCCAAGACCAATGATCATCTAGAGGGAGGAATCCTAGGAAAGGGATCACACCTTGAATTAGCCACAATAGTGAAAGCAAGACACATGAAGAAAAAGGTCGAAGCTTTGGAAGTTGAGCCCGAGAGCATATGCCCGAGGATGGAGACAATGATGGAAAAGAAGCCAAATGTATGAGGATTGGATGTGAGAATTGAGTCGGAGGAAGTAAATACGAATAGGGAGGGAAAAGCTAGAGACATGATGACTAGTGGTGCATGCGAGCTATTAGGTCAAGAGGAAGCCAGGACAAATGGAGGAGAGACAATAAGGGTAGGTGTTGCAAAGGAAGAGGAGGAAGTTAGCAAGTTCTTTGACCATTTCATAAGGAGAAGTAACTCTTCAGATGCTGAGATCTGTTCTTATGAAGCCCATGATCAGGAATCTCATACAAAGCTAATGAGGAGGTAAGATGGTCATCAAACTTTTGGCACAAGCAAAATGCTTAACATTGTGAGCTAAGATATATGAAAGCAAGGCCACAAGGGTAAGGATAGATTGGGAAGAGAAAAGTGGCATGCGGACAATGATGATTTTGATAGGGCAAGAAAGGATTGAACGAGGCAACTTGTGGAGGGAAGGGGCTAGCTAGATCTAAATGGTTGTGAAAAGAGGACTCCTAGACATTGGATGACGAGCCAGAAAAGATCATGGTGAGTAAAGTGCCTCATGTAGAGAGTACGAGTAAGAATGGCGGCCATCGAAAGGAGTCTAGATTGGCTCGTGCAGAGCATGCCAAAGTTATCAGACCGAGATCTGATGGAAATAGGTGTCGGGATAGCCAGCAGGGCATACAAAGGACGATAGGAGAGGATGCATGGAAAGGATTTCAAGTGAGTCATTGGATGATGGGTTTCTTTTGCATGATTTGGACAATCCTACAAGACGTGTGTGGTTCGATACAAGAATGAAGCTAGAGTGGCTTTTTCTATTTCATTAGAGAGTTTACCTTCTATTTCGTGGCTGATAAAGCAATTGTGTTGCTACACAGGATCATTAGGAGTTAGGAGATCGATGGCTGACCAAGTTTACCAAAACGCTCTCTTTGACCTTGTGATATATTTTGTAGATCAAGCACTGGCAATCATGGAAATACCCATCGAGAGTCTACAGATGGAATACGATATGGAGGAAGCCCATTGGCTAGTATGGTTCCTAAACCAAGATCTTGATATTGATTTCCCATTTTCGCAGTTTGAAACCTATTGGCTTTGTTGGGCAGGGTATGCAGAGGACCGCTATTTTTATTATGACAACTCTCAAGGGATACCTGATGATGCAAATGGAATTTGTTGGGCTTGGGTAGATTAGTGAGTTATAGGTAGCGATGATTAGGCTCCTGAGGCATAACATGACTCACCTCTTGGAAAGCTTGATCACTATCGTGAGCGAGACATGATAGGAACTTTCAGGGTTTCCATGGTATATTACGACTGAGAAAAGTACTTAGAGGTGAGATAGGGGAATCCAATTTGGTAGGCTTGTTTTCTAGTAGTTAGTTGTGTCATATATAATCGTTATGCCCTAGTAAGCAAGATGACGGGATGATCGATCTATCAGCTCCACGTATATGTTTTTGTATTTTTTTTTGTATCTTTGTGTGCATGATGTGCAGGACGGGTCGAGCAGATGCTCCTTTCTGCCTCTCCCTAACTCTCAGGACATGGGAGATGGGAAAAGTGAAAAAATAGAAAAAGAAAAATACAAACAAAAGCATGTGTATATCTATATGTATGCCAGCACAGTATGACGGGTTAGTAGGTGGGCAGAGTCATCCTGGCCAGGTGGTCAGGACCGTGAGCTGACACTAGCTTTGTCATAGGCCTGAACAATTTTGTGACTATATTTGTTGGGTGCTTTGCACCATAGCGGGTTGATAGGTGAGTGGAGCCATCTTGTTTAGGCGGTCAAGACCATAAGCCACACCCAGTTTTGCTATGGGCTAGCATGTATATATCTGTGTGTATATTGTGTATATGTTGTTGCACGCTATGTTGTGTTGGTAGACAGGTGGAACAAACCTGGTCAGGTTGCGAGGGCCATGAGTCACATCCAATTGCAACATAGGCCAAATCATGAAGTAAAAATAAATAAAAAGAAAAAGCAAAGAAAAAGTTTCCACTCCTGAGGGGGAGAGACAAAGAGGAGGCCGGAGGCGATCTCCAGGACATGTGTGTTTTCTTTTGCATGTATGTTTTTGTGAGATTGAAAGCCTGATTGCTGATAGATCGATTAGCTCAAATGCAACGCTGACGATAGCATAGCTATTATATGTTGAGATATCAAGCTCAACATGTGATAATCCAAGATGACACGTATCAGTTTTTCATTTCTCTGACATGTATAGTGGTCACACCGGTATATGTTAGGGATACTTCATTGAGATGTACTAGATTTATCTACCGAGGGTGATGGAAGATTTGTTCTTGCTAGCTCACTCATTTGCGAACATTAGGTCTTTCCTTATGTACTAGTCTTTATATACTGCACTTGTTGTATTCTTGTTTTGAGGTCATTCTTGTACATTCCTTTTATGTAATAGGAGAAGAAGAAGATCATTTTTCCTTGCCTCAATCTGTGTGTGTGTGCTTCTCCTTGATTGTGAGATTGTTTGTGTGAACTCTCTTCCTTATCTCCTTCCTTGTGACATGGTATCATAGCCAATGTGGCTGTAGAGAGCTCGTGGAGAAGGCCGACTGTGAAGAGTACATGAGAAGTCGTGGAGAAAGCACGATTCACAAACAACCTCAAATTGCTATGAAAATAGCCTACAAGGTGGGGCCCATAGAAAACCAGGTCAGTTTCCAAAACTATAACTTATGTCATGTTTGGCAAAGCTCATATATTCCAGATCTAGAATTTCAAGTGATTCTGTGTACTGTTGATACATGAAAACTATGTTTTTCTGGGATTGAACTGTCACATCATAGTGTGATAGTGCTCAAGTAGAAGTGTTGCTTGTAGTGTTTTGCAGTGTTTTGAATAGCTGTAGAAATGGCAAACTCAGATGGAATGAGTCAGCTTATGAGCAATAAGCTGGACAAGAACAACTTCCATGCTTGGAGATTAAGGATGACAAATTTCCTGATGGGAAAAGGCTACTGGAAGTACATAGAAGGAGAGAGCAGAAATACTCCGCAATTACTAGAGAGGAATCGAACTGCAGACTAGTTAAGAGCATATGAAGAATGGAATCAAGGAGCAAGAAAGGTAATGTATTGGCTATCTATTAGCATACATGATAGCATGATTGGGCACATACATGATGCCAAGACTTAGAAAGAGGATTGGAACAATTTGTTCACATTGTATGAGACCAATACAAAAGTACGAAAATTGCAACTCAAGAACGAGTTGCATACACTGGAGAAAAATGGCATGTCGATAAGTGACTACACTCTCAAAATAAAAAGCATATGTGAGTCACTTGCATCTATTGGTGTGAATGTAGATGATGATGATAAGGTGGAAGTGCGCCTTCGTGGTTTAGGAGTTTCATATAAGGAGCTCAAAACTTCTATATAGACCAAGGAAAATATTCCAAATTTTGCTAATCTGGTGTCTATGATGATTATTGAAGAAAAGAATCTTGGTGAGGATTCAAATTCCCAAGGAAAACCCAATTCTGAGCATGTATTCTACTCTGGAAGAGGAAGAGGTAGAGGTCGAGGCTTCGGAAGCGAAAGAGGACACGATAACCAAGACCAAGGTCAACAATAAATTCATGTAGGAGGAAGACGACAGTCCAACAACTATGCATCCACAAGGGCAGATGATTCTAAGAAGTTGTCCATGGTTCAACATCACATGATGAATACGATGTCTGGTAGTGTTTCAAAATTGAATGATAATGTTTGGTATGTTGATTCAAGTGCTTCAAATCACATGACCAATCATGTAGAATGGTTTAGTACTTTGCAAAAATTGCCGGTTCCTGGATATGTTGAAACAGGTGATGATACATCACACCCTATCGAACATATAGGAAACATAGCACTATCTATGGAGGATGGAAAGGTAAAACATCTTGCTGATGTGCTGCATGTTCCTAATATAACAAAGAATTTGGTTTCTGTTGGACAAATGGTTGACCAGGGATTACAAATCAAGTTCAATGCCGATGGGTTATATGTAGAAGAGTACAAACAAGATGGAAGATTGATTGCCAAAGGAAACAAAGTGGGTAGGATGTTCACCTTAAATGTGAATATTCATGAAATGAATGCAGCTATGTTTGCAAAAGGTGCATGAGTTATTGCTGATATAGAGATCTGGCACAAACAAATTGGACATACAAATCTGCAAAGGCTGAAATTGATGTAGTAAAAGGAGATTGTCAATGGACTACCAAATTCCAAGGTTGCAGAAATGCAAAAGGTATGTGCAACATGTCGATTTGGTAAAAAGTCAAGTGCATCATTTCCTCATGAAAAGCATGTTAGTGAGAATGTGCTAGAAATAGTACATATAGATGTTTCGGGTCCTGCAAAGACCACATCTATGGGTGGTTGTAGATTTTATGTTACTTTCATTGATGACCATACACGGAAAATATGAGTATATTTCATGAAAGAAAAGAGTGAGGTGTTCACCATCTTCCAGAATTTTAAAGCTATGGTGGAAAAGCAGGCAGGGAAGTATATTCAGACATTAAGATCTGATGGAGGAGGTGAATACATGTCAAATGAGTTTAACAACTTTCTTAAAAGTCATGGAATTTGATGTCAGTTTTCATGCAGGTACACATCACAATAGAATGGCATTGCTCAACGAAAAAAATAGACATGTTGTAGAAATAGCAAGAGCCTTGATGGCTGAGAAGAATATGCATCATTGTTATTAGGCAAAGACTGTGCATACTGCTGTATATATCATGAACGAAACTCCGACTACTGTTGTACATCAAGTTACTCTTGAAGAGAAATTTACAAGTAAAAATTCAAACTTATCACATATGAAAGTATCTGGTTGTAATGCATATGTACATGTTCTAGATGAATTGAGGATGAAGCTTGATCCAAAAGCAAAAAAAATGTATCTTCATTGGATACTCCCTTGAACAAAAGGTATAAAAATGTTATAACCCACTCACATGACAGGTGAATGTGAGCAGAGATGTGGTATTTGATGAAATGTCAAGCTTCTATGCAGATGCCAAAGATGGGATTAATCTTGAATCAAATGACAAAGAAAATTCTAAAAAATCGAGTGCAAAATCGCAAGTTTTGAGTGGATTGGATGCATCACCAAGCAATAGTTCCAACTCAAATCCATGGAGTGGAAGATTGCTTTATGAAGCTGGTGTATATTTGCCGATTCCTGGATATTCTGATGCAGATTGGGCTGGTAGCATTCCAGATAGAAGATCTACTAATGGTTTTCTATTCTCACTTGGGAGTGCAGCTATTACATGGAGCAACAAGAAGCAACCCACTATTGCTTTATCGAGTATAGAGGCTAAGTATAGAGGTGCTACAATGGAAGCATGTGAAGCATCATGGCTAGAGATGCTACTTGCAGATTTAGGTGTGGAAGTGCAAAAGCCTATAGCCATCTATTATGATAATCTTAGCAGCATACAATTAGAACAAAACCCTGTTTCTCATGGTAGAACAAAGCATATCAAGGTACATTATCACGTCATCTGAGAGAATGTATTAGCAGGTGATATTGATCTTGTTTATATGAGAACAGATGAGTAGGTTTCTGATATTTTCACTAAAGCACTTAGAGCAGAGAAGCTGAAGAAGTTTCGGAAGATGCTTAGATTAGAGGATATGACATTGAGCTTGAGGGGGAGTGTTGAGATATCAAGCTCAACATGTGATGATCCATGATGACGCGTATCAATTTTTCATTTCTCTGACATGTATGATGGTCACGCTGGTATATGTTAGGGATACTTCATTGAGTTGTACTAGATTTATCTACCAAGAGTGATGCCACATTTGTTCTTGCCAGCTCACTCATTTGCGGACATTGGGTTTTCCTTATGTACTGGTCTTTATATATTGCACTTGTTGTATTCTTGTTTTTAGGTCATTCTTGTACATTCCTTTTATGTAATAGAAGAAGAAGAAGAAGAATATCATCCTTCCTTGCCTCAATCTCTGTGTGTGTGCGCTTCTCCGTGATTGTGAGATTATGTGTGTGAGCTCTCTTCCTTATCTCCTTCCTCGTGATATTATATGTGATGGACCGATTAGTGGTAAATGACTTGTTGAACTTGGCTTTTCCTATGTTACTAATAGGTTCGTTCTAAAAGTTTGTAATGGTGTGCATGCTCCTTGGGAATTCTTTGCTTGTGTCTCGGTTTATCATTGGTGATTGGGTTTTTGGGATGTGATTGAGGCCATGTTTTAGATGGCCTCATTTTTGCGTACACGGTGAGTATAACAGTTCTTGGATACAGATACACGGTTATACATGTTTTTGTTGATTCCCTTTTGTATGTTTTTTGGATTGACCTTTTTGATGAGTTGCAGGTAAGAAAGGCGACGAAAGAGGAGGAGTTCACCAGGGTATTCCGTTATGTACATGCTTTGTTGAGTATTGTGATATATGTTGGTTATATATAGGGTTGAAGACGGTCTTCGAGGATTGGCACATGATCACATGATTGATTTCCTTTTATGGAACGATCTTTGAAAGTTAGACTTATGATTCAGTCATTCATGTTTTTTGGGTTT
The DNA here is from genome assembly GCA_020310875.1 of Ceratopteris richardii. Taxonomy (NCBI): domain Eukaryota; kingdom Viridiplantae; phylum Streptophyta; class Polypodiopsida; order Polypodiales; family Pteridaceae; genus Ceratopteris; species Ceratopteris richardii. The sequence goes on along the minus strand of CM035414.1, from coordinate 15,177,541 downwards.
TTGGTTTTGTTCAGTGCATTGATGACTGGGTTGGTGGGAAATGTATGGTTAAAATGTGTTGTTAAGGTTTTGTTTGTAGGATAGGAGTGAGGAAGGAATGATGCATGAGCAGGTATGAGCATGTTGGAGCACCTAATCCCTGGTATGATGGATGTGAGTATATGCAAGCATGGATATAGGTTATGGTACAGTTGGTAAAATATATTGTATGTTGATGGTTGTTGTGGGGAATGTATGCTTGATTGCAAGTACTTGGAGGAGGAAAATATATGCTTCGTGGAAGAGGAGCACTACAATGTAGTGCTAAAATGGAGCTTTGCTACCCCCCCCCCCCCCCCAAGTTGGGAGAGTACTCCACTAATACTACCAAATATCATTAGATTTAAAAAAAAAAAAGAAAGTTTGGATTTAGCCTATTCCCTCGGACTTTAATTAAAATAAAGAAGAAAAGTTACAAGTGAATGGGAATAGTGCCCATGAGACCCCCCAAATCCCACAATGCAGGGCAGGATTATGGAAAGCTAGAGGGCATTACAAATGAGGCGGATAAATCTATCATCTCCCTCATATGGGACCCATTTGGGTTTCAACTTGTTGTTTTCGAGGAGATAAATATAGTGATGTCTAAATGGTGGAGATCTCTTATCACAGGAGATTCTTTTACCTAGAAGAAACAAGGATTTCTTGATCGACCGTTCCTTAGGAGTTTGGCCATAATTGACAGCACATCGATCCCTCCAAATCTTCCAAAGAGTCTCACCCCTGATGGCATTCCACAACCTCGATGAGCAGCCGGCTGCCTCACACAACAGCGCCTGTTGCCAATTGATTTGGTTTGTGAGTCTCACTACCTGCATCATGTGATGCCAGATAACACGGGACTTGGGGCAGTCGAAGAACAAGTGAACTAAATCTTCGATGCATCGATGGCCATGCTTGCACCATGGAGGCACACCACAGATTTTGTTAGCCCTTGCATTGGACTAGATTCCCTTATGCAAGATCTACCACATAAGAATGGACTTTTTGATCTCAATTAGGGGGTGCCAAATAGACATGAACTTTAGTTCCCATCAAAGTTTTGTCCAAGAAAGGCACCACCTCTTGTTAAGGGTGTGATGAACATCTAAGTTCTCTTTGAAGTTGGGGATTCTGGAAACTTTCTTACCATTGCTCCATTTGAGGCCCTCTAGGCATGGAAGATCCTATCCACAGAGAAGGCAGGTAGTTGAGCAGTCCCAGGCTAAACACCTGCCTTGAAGAAGAGTCCATTCCTTGAGGGAAACTCTATGTCTCGAGTCTAAGTCTTCAAACCTAATCCACTAGCTGGTCTCTTGTTTCCAGACCTATTTCCACTGTTTGAACCCCTTGTTCCATAACCGCTTTGCGGTTTGGAGGTTCCAAGGCTCCACCCCCCTAATGTCGCTGATCGAGAACTAGATAGAGTCATTTTGTCTTATCCCAACCACCCACTTCCACTCGTCAGTGATCTGATGAATTGTTTGGCCTTGTTCTAACTCTTCCATAAAGAACACACGAGGCTAGAGCCTTTAGGGGACACCGGGTGGGGGGAGAACAAAAGCGTGAGAATCCCAATGTCCTTCCAACCACAATGGCCAACTAGGGTAAGGTCTTCCATGTTTCTGAAGATCAATTTAGCCCAAGAGGACTCACTATTGCTCCAAGCCTTGATAAGCCACTTTGCCGTCAACTTGTCAGCCAACCCAACAATATCCAAAAGCCCCTTGAGTCTTTCGAGCTAATGCAAGTTTCCCATTTTATTTTCAGAATCTCCCTCCTGTTGGGGTCCCCAATCCAAAGGAAGTTTCTGCATATTCTTTCCACTTTGGCCAAATCTTTCTCCTTAGGTCTCCAACACGAGATAAAGTAAATAGTCGTTGAAAGCATATACGTGTTAACAACCATAGCACACCCAGCTACATTGACTTGCAGACCTTTCCAATGATTTAGTTTTCTATCAAGCTTGGCGAGCACCCAATTCCATTGTTGGTCCATTGTGATGTCGAAGCCCATCGGAATGCCGAGGAGATGGAAGACTTGACCTCTAGGGATAACTTGACACCCCTGATCTAATAGCAATTGGGGTGGAGGTCTGTAGCTCAGTGATGAGTAGCACCTCCTTTAATGTCAATCCGGGAAGACGTGAGGATGGTATGATGACCTCGAGCAAGTGAAGGCACAAGTGCGTGAGTGAGAAGCACACAAACATGCACACACATGCACACACACGCACACACACGCACACACAAGGAAGACAAAGAGAGAGAAGCAATGGAGTTCTTTAGATTACTTCCAAAATGCTCATATAAGTTCAAATCAATTACAAGCTAACCTCAAAAATGAGCTTTCTAGCTCTATTTATAGTTTTTGACTAGGTTTTGGCCATGTCCAGACCTAATGTCCGACTTAGTTAAAAATTAGGTTCTAGGCCCCATTTGAAGGCTCAAATGGAGTCTAAAAATTATGAAAACTGGTAGGTAGCTACTTCTAATGCTCCTCAAGTTCAAGGACTCCTTGGCTTGCACAAAATGGAGCTACAAAAATATGAAATGGTATTTACAATGGCTTTTAGTGATGAAAATCACTATATTTGTAGGGATTTCCTCTAACGATTTGACATGCACATCTTCGAGCTTCCTACTTGCTCCTTCTCCTTATGTGTCCACCTCTTTGATATGCTTTAGCTTCCTGAAAAAATAATGGCCTACTTGCCCAATCTTCTTTGACTACTCTGTCTGCTTGTACCTTCTCTTCGCTCCGACTCCCTTCGTTGACTTCCTTGTCTTGTGAGTCCTTCAGTTCCTTGACTGCCAACACCCCCCCCTCTCTCGCGTCTGTCGTCCCTGACAGACCCTTGTTGGGTGGGTCGTTGGATGTAGTACTCCACAACGTCTTTTGCTAAGTGATGTTCCGCAATTCTCAATCCTTTGGCCAAGTCAGTGAGTAGGGCATCCCAATCTACAGGCCCGGGAACCTCTGGATGTGGTATACGTAGCTTTTCTGAATGGAGAGCTTGTTCCACGGCAAATAACTGTAATAGATGAGATGGTCTGGGAATGAATATCTCTAAATGATATTCCCAGAACCCCGTGATAAACATTTCTTCAAACGTCTGTTTGAAGCAAGCAGGTAGATACTTTATACGGGCATGCCAGGCATATACGACGTTAATGGAGGGCATGGTGCTCATGTCATAGACAAGGTCCTGATTCCCTTAATTAAATCCAATAGCCGAAAGATGAGGTTCTTTGATGTTCTTAAATGTCCTGAATGTAATCAGCATGAGCTCAAAAATTTTTAGGCACATCTGTGCCATGACATCTGGGACATTCTTGAACCGGACTGCCCAGTGTCGGATGGTTGAAATCATGTAGTTGACTGTGGGTTGGCCATTAGGAGGTGCTAGGTACACATAATTTAACCACTTTTCACATGCTTTAACCGTCAAAACTATTTTTGTGTACTTCGGCCAAGACCTTCTTCGAAAGACAGGGCAGTAGCAGGGATTATACTTGATATACAGAGGCATGTTATTCCACGTGCGTACCATCTCAAGGTAGGTTTCAAGCAGGCGGATTCTCCAGGTAGGTTGATGTATATTCCCTTGCTTGGCACTTGGAGGGATATCATCCGGTGCAAACTGTGTCGCCGAGGTTGGTTCTTTTGTTGTACATTGCTTGATTTCAGCATTGTAATAACTTCTTCCAATCGAGACATTGATGCTATCTGTACTGCAACTCTCTCATCATGGGTTGTGGCCACCTTCTCTAACCTTTGCATCCATTCAGGGGCATCTATCTCAATTGTGTCCATGCCTTCTTCTGTTTGCTTACCTCCGGGTGTTGGCATGGGAACATATGGGTCTTCAAAGATCTCCTCCACTTGAATTGGCACTAAGTCTTTAGGTCTGGTTCCGCCGGGGAGAGGGTTGACGCTCGTATTGTAGAACTCTATTTCGTAGTTCTTCTAACTCTGCTCTGAGTTTTGCGACTTCTTCAGATGTGTCGGCTTCGGTTGTGAGTTTGCTTGGAGACTCCTGTTGGGTTGCCAGTTGCTTTAATAAGTCATCTCTTTCTCTTTCTAATGCTGCATGGGCTTCCAAGAGGTCGGCATGGGTTTCCAAGATGATTTGCATATTTTCAGATGGGATAGCCTTGAATTTCTCTGGGTTGATTTCCTGTGGTGAACCCTCCATTGCTGCTTCCAAGTTTTCTTCGTTTTGTCTCTGTAGTCGCTTATTTTCCTCGAGTGTTGTGGACATGTGTTTCCATAATAGGGCCAGGTTGCGTCGAAGCTTGAGATTCTCTGTTATCTGGGAGTGTAGCAGATCATCAAGCTGTTGCTTTTCTTCTGCGTCTGACTGGGGTGGATTAGCAACTAATTGGTCATGTTGCACTTGCAATGAATCATACTGCTGTTGTAAGATCTACTTCTCCTTCTCTAAATCAATGAATCGTGCTTGTAGCGCTTCATGGCTTCGGAAGAGGCTCTTATGCTGGTTATCTAGATGCTGGTAGTGCTGTTGTAGTTGAGACATACACTGGTACATATTATTAAATACATTATTAATGGGAGTGGATGTGGGAAAGGTGTTGAATGCAAAAGGGAAGGGAAAGGGGAATGGGAGCGTGTATGTTGTGCTCGAAAAGGGTGAAGTTGGTGGTGGGGGAATGGGAGATTGTGGACGTATGGGGGGAGGGAGAGGTGCGGAGGTGGGTGATATGTCCATGAAGTCAAAAGTGGATGCAGTCGTGGGAGTGATTGTGAACATGGGAATTGTGGGTGCAATGATGGTGGTGAAGGTGTAAAGTGGTGTGTAGCTGTGAATATGAACCGCCAGGAAGTGTGATCGGGGAAACGGGGTTTTCCGTGGCTGCAGTTAGAATTACAGTGTCAGTGGTAGTGTATACAAGTAAGGTGGTGATAGGGTGTGTGGGTTGTGTGGATTGACTGACAGTCTGTGCTTTGGTATGGGCAGTGGACTCTGAGGCGGTGACAGTAGTGGTTACACTGGTAGTGGGAGGTGAAGTTGGTGGAGTTGGAGGTAGGGGTGGTAAAGGGGGTGATGGGGGTGCACTGGATGTATGGGCTTCCTCAGTTTCCTGAATGATATGAGCTATGCCCGTGGTTGTGGATGTGGTGCCTTGTGGTTTTGATACTAAGATATTCATTTGTTTTCCTGATCGAGGGGGGTGTCTGCCATATCGTCGCTCCGATCTTCTCGAGTGTGCAAGAGCTGTATGCACCGTCTCAGGTACCCCCAACACATCAGAAATCATATCCAGGGTTGCTCGGTATTGCTCGTCCACACCTTCCTCTTCAAGGATTTGGTTCATGAGGGCTTTTCGTGCTGCCAGTGACGGTTTGTGTTGTTCTTGAACTCTGTTGATGGTATCATACAGCTTTTTCAATTCCTTCGTATAAGCCGGGGCACCCTCAAGTTGCCGTAGAACTTCTTGTTCATATTCCTACTCTTCTTCCTCTGTTTGTCCTCCTCGTTCCTCCTCCTGCTCTTCTTCTTCTTCATCCTCCACTTCAACTACTCTTGGTTGGACTGGATGGGGTTGGTCTGCGACTGTCTGCTGGCCGCTTGCCTGTTCTGCCTCGACTTCCACGTTAACAGCCTCGATTATCCTGGCTACCTCCTCATCAGTTAGGTCTTCTAATGTGAATCTGTGAGGAAACTCTAGGTCGATTGGTACAAGTGGAAACACTAGATTTGGTCCATCAGTGCTGTGTCTTGGTAATCTGATAGTGAAGGGTTGTACACGCCTTGGAAGTCGTGGAGTTGTCTCAGGTGTCAGTGTCGCACCGCGGGCTTGTGCACAGGGCATCTAAACTGCGCCTCTCATTTTCTTTGATGCCGGCCCTGCGGTTGACAGTCTACGTTGAAATTCTTGTACCCTGGTCCAAATTAATGCCCTTTGAACTGGCACATCATAAGCCAAACATCTATACACAATCCTAGTGAGGGCACAACATCCATAGAGCACCGACTTTTGCTTTTTATACCACCGTTGATGTGCCAAGTGGATTTGGTCGATAATCCAATGCGGCATGTTGATTGTCAAATTGAAGGCATCTGCTAAATATAGACTGAACCATATTTTCTTGGGTGGCATTGTGAATCTCTCCTGAGCTGGGAACGCGAAATGTTGCATGACCATTCGCAAGTGGATGGCGATTGTGGGTGTCATTGCTACCATGTCTTTGAGCTTAGTCAGGTTCCTGTTCTTCATGTTATCCGGGACCATTGTCTCTTTTTCGGTGGGGATATGCATGCCTTTCATGTCAAGAGCTTCCCTCACCAAGTTGTTCGTCAATTTGAAACGCTTTAATTCATTACCTCTGGTCAGTGATGGTAGAACGAAGGTACTATATCCCTTTTTCTCTTTACTAGGGGTCAGAGTGCTAATTAAGTAGGAACACCGTAGAAAATCTGGCTTGGGTAACTGAGCCTTGAAATAGTCGTAGAGTCCAGCCTTTTTCCAGATGGGTTTCAGACCTTCATCATTTTGAAGCCTCTCAAATTCCTTGGTGAAAAAATGATATGTGCCCCATCGCCCGTTAAACTCTATCTCGGCCTCCCACATGTACGTGCCTTCACCCAGAGATCCGACCACATCACTGAACCAATGTGAGTTTTTGCTGACCGGCATTGTGTGCCCCTGTGGAGGATTCTGAATCGATATGGCGTGTAATGCCCTCAATGCCACTGGGCGTTCCTTCAATTCCTCTTCAATGGGAAGACTTTCAATGTCCACGATTTGGGGGTTGGTGCCTGCCTGGGAGCTAGTTCCTGCCTCGGCCATGGTGAAGAGACTGGTCACCGGTTCTGTGAGAATAGACAAATGAATGTTAACATTGCAAATGGACACCAAGCGTTCATGCATCCCCATTACAACAGTAACATGATTTTAGTGAGAGGTTAGTAGGTCAATAAGTGCTTGGGGATCGTGTGCGTAGTTAGTGAATGGGTATTCCTAAGAGCTAAATGGAAAGATGTGGTGTATGAGTGATGTAGTGAGTAAGTGGATATGAATTTACAATTGAGGGTCGGGGGGTTTATTACACGTTTTGGGCTTCCAAACAAACTGATTTGCTGTTGGTCTTGATTTTGTGGAGACTCTAGAGGGCTTTTCAGGAGTGTCTACTTGGAAATGAGGCTTTTTAAGGACCCATTTACAAGTGATTCTGCTTGTGCTCATGGACCAATGTGTGTCCGTGCATGTTGTATAAGAAAGGGTATCAGATGTTTGAGTGAGTGAACCATGTTGTACAGGGTGTGGCCTCAGTGTAACTATTTGAGCTCGCAAGCAAGCCTTAGGCACCCAAATTTGTCGTGATTGTGGGCTGGCCTTCATCGACTTCTTGGGTACCCAAATAGACTTTACTTTCGTAGAAGAATTTCTGAAAGACTTCTTATTAGTGTCGTGTTGTTGAGATGCCATTGAAACCTATGATGGATGGATGTGCATTCTCTAAGTGGGGAACTAATAAGAAGTTTTGCCCGTGTGGTTGGCTTGATCGCGACAGGGTGTTCGCCTTTCCGCACCCACACTTGTTTCAATGGCTGAGACATTCTGCTTCGCACGTTCTTTTGACCTTCAGCATAGGTATTACTCTGCTCCATCTGTATTAGATCTGCCTTTGGTTGCTGCATCCCTCTGGTCTCTGGAAAAGAAGGGAGTTCCATTGCACCCCTGACTTCTTGATTGAAATCATCATTCCTCTGCATCACACAATTTTGGACAAGAACAACATGGTCATCTTCATGTGTACCCCTGGAAGGACCAGGAGTGTGTGCCTTGTCTAATTCCTTGAGTGCTTCCTTTTCTAACTCAATTGTAACGCGATTCTGATTTACCCAGACCTGAAGGAGTCCACTTCTTAGGTTTAGGTTGACTGCATGATCATAGATCCAGTCTTGACCCAAGACAAGAGGCTCCGTGAGGTCCTCATCTTGACACACTAGCACATTAACTGTCATTACTTCGTCTTGAATGTAGAGGGGAAGTTCCACCTCGCCCATGCAAGGGGTTTCCAGAGCTCCCAATCCTATGAGATATGCTTCTATAGGATTGACAGTTAATTTCAACTTTTGATAGTAAGAAAATTTAATAGCACTAGTGGCTGCACCTGAGTCAATCAAGGCTCTTACAGTCCTTGCACCCTTTCCTTGTCCTATCTCTAAGGTTACAAAAGGTCGTCTATCAATTATTCTATGAGAGCTTATTCCTGAGTCTTCACACATTGCCATGTGATAACCTGGGTCCGCATAGTCATCTACCTTGGCCTGATCTCTACCCAGTCTTCGCAACCTCATCCTTCGGATGCGTTCCAATGCTTCCACCTATGCCTCTTCTCGAACTCATTTTTCTTCTTCCTTGCGTTTTTTGGCAGTGTTGAGTCGATTTAGCATCTCCTCTATCAGGGGTTCTTGATATAACTTGACTCTGCATCCGCTTATATAGCTAGGGTGAACATCACCTTCTAGTGTAGCGAGTTGAACTGCTCCACTGGTTGAGATCCTATTTATGATCATAGGTCCATAACCCCTCTTTTCGAGCTTTCTTGCATGTTGTTTTAGGGTATACACCAACACTAAGTCTCCGGCTTTCAAGCCTTTATCCTTAACATGGGCATCAAAGTATGCCTTCTGTCGTTTCTTAGCTGCATATATCCCCGCAGCTGCCCTCAGCCTTGTTTCTCCTAACCGTTCAAGGTCAAAGAGTCTAGAGGAGAGTTCATGACCCGTCCATTCATGCTCTTGTGCTACTTTTAATGTAGGTATCAAGAAGTCCAATGGTAGCACTGCATTTTGGCCAAATACCATATGAAAGGGGGTGGCTTGGAGTACCGTTTTATAGGCAACTGGGTATGCCCAAACAGCATGGTGTAGCTGTTTGTCCCAATCAGAGCATTTATTATTCACTAGTTTGGTCAACACATTGCACATGATCTTGTTTGTGCTTTCGGCTTGTCCATTAGCTTGTGGGTGATAGGGGGCAAACTTCTTGTGTACCAGCAAGAACTCTTGGAGCAGCTTTTCAATAACTTCATTCAAGAAGTGAGTGCCTCTATCACTTACTAGCTCTATAGGTAGCCCGTATCTTGCGAACACATTCTCAAATAGGAACTTAGCAGTTGTCTGAGCATCGTTCTTTGTCGTAGCTTTTACCTCTACCCACTTTGTTAGATAGTCTGTGGCAACAATGATGTATTCAGCATGTGAACCCTTAGCTGGGTGATTAATAGGACCTACGAAGTCTATTCCCCACTTAGAGAATGCACGTCCACCCATCATAGGTTTCAGTGGCATCTCATCCTTGCGTATAGGGTACTGAGTTCTCTGACAGACATCACACCGTTTCACATAGGTATGTGCATCCATGTGAAGGGTTGGCCACCAGAAGCCCGCAAATAGTATTGCCTTGATCACCCGATCTGGTCCAAAATGTCCTCCTGCTACACCTTGGTGAGCTGCTTCCAAGATCTTGAGATATTCGCTCTCATGGACACATAGTCTCAGGTAACCATCTTTACCACGCTTGTATAGATTATCACCAATGAGTGAGTAATATAGGGCTTCTTGTTCTAGACTTCTTTGTCTGGCCAGTGTCATAGCTTGAGGGAATGTTCTCGTCCTCAGGAAATCTACTAATGGTTCACTCCAATCTGGCACTATGGACACTTGATAAAGAGTGGCATGCTCCACAAGTGGTTTAGTGCCACATATTGGGCATTCCTTCCACAACTTGTGGACATCAGCCTCCATAGTCGGCCAATGCACTCCGAGTCTCCTTAGTGTCTGCAGGGTTCATTGCTTCAAGTAGTGTTGCTTTAATGCACTTACATGTGCTAATTGCAACCATTTAGCGTACTCGTCCTCTTCCACACAACAAGCTAGTATCCCTTGATCTGTGTGCTTGTACATACATCTTGCCATGATATGGTACTTCTGGGCTTTTACTACCTCCCTATCTTGAGTGTTTATGACTGGGTGGTTAGGCCCGTATGTCAACACTGGCACTAATGGCTTAGCCCACTGAGGTACAACTTCCAAATTAAACAAGTAAGCATCAGGAAGGTCATCTGATACTCCTTGTGGGACTTCTCCAGATGTGAGCATAGAGAGGTGGTCTGCTCTCAAGTGGGTCCTCCCTTTCCTTACCACAACTTCAAAGTCGTATTCCATTAGTAAGAGAAACCATCTTACTAATCGGCCTGTATTGCATGGTTTGTTTACCAAGTACAATAATGCCTGATGATCGGTAAAAAATTTAAACTTATTTGCAAGCAAATAGTGTCTAAACTTTTTAACTTCATATACCATGCGTAATCCTTCTCGTTCGGTGGTGGTATAGTTCCGTTCAACTGCATTCAGCTGTCGACTAGCATAGGCAATTGGAAGATCCATATTACCTTCGCCCGTAGGTTGTGCGAGTACACACCCAATAGCATAATTGGATGCATCTACATGAACATGAAAAGGCTTATTCCAATCTGGTGTGGTCAAGATTGGTGCTCAACATAATCGCCGTTTAAGCTCATTGAAGGAATTCTCACATTCATCAGTCCACTCAAAGTTGGTCAAAAGTCCGTACAGAGGCTTTGCTATGATGGCATACATGTGTATAAACCGTCGGTAATAACCACAATGCCCCATGAAAGCTTGTACTTCCTTGACATTCTTTGGCTTAGGTAGCTCGGCGATGGCTCTTACTTTCTCTTCATCGGTGGATATGCCATTCTTTGAAACTATGTGTCCTAGAATCTTGCCTTGCCTGACCATGAAAACACACTTTTCTGGGTTCAAGCAGACTTGATACTCTCGACATTTGTCAAAGATTTGTCTGAGTTCAGGGATATGGGTTTGTCTAATGTTGGAATGAGCACAGAGGTCATCAACATAGACTTCCAAATTCTTCCTCAAGAACTCTTTAAACACGTGGCACATCAGTCTCTGAAAGGTTGCAGGAGCATTGGTAAGCCCAAATGGCAGAAAGATTTGGACATATCAGTTTTAGAGCTCTCAAGAATATCAAAGATAGAGGTATGGTTGAGAGTTTACCCTCATTCAAGCTACCTGATGATTCAGATATATGTGAAGGTTGTCTTGAAGGTAAGATGCATAAACTACCTTTCAAGAAACATAGTCATATTACAGCTACCAGGAAATTGCAGATTATTCATTCAGATGTGAATGGACCTATGAGAGCAGACTCTATTCAGGGTTTCAGGTATTTTGTCCTATTTGTGGATGATTTTACAAGATACTCATGGATCTATGGTCTTAAGTCGAAGTCAGAAGTCTTTCCTATGTTCAAGAAGTTTGTAGCTATGGTTGAAAATGAAAGTCAGGAAACTGTCCAGATTCTCAGAAGTGATAGAGGTGGAGAATACTTGTCAAATGAGTTTCAGACATTTCTCGATGAGAAAGGTATTACTCGACACCTTACTATTGCTTATACTCCTCAACAAAATGGTGTTGCAGAAAGAAAGAATAGAGTGCTTGTTGAAATGATGCGGATCATGATGGCGTCCAAGAAGCTTTCACCAGAATTCTGGTTTGATGCAGTACATACAGCTAATCACATTTTGAACAGGTCATCTAGAGAAGCTTTAAAGGTAATCACACTATATGAAGTGTATTATGGTAGAAAACCTAATGTGAGTTACTTCAGAGTGTTTGGATCACTTTCTTATGTGCATGTTGAGAAAAGGACCGAGGCAAACTAGATGTAAAGGCAAAGAAAGCTGTTTTTATTGGATATCGTGTTGAAAGCAAAGGATACAAGTTTTATGTTCCAGAGACAGGTGAAATTATTCTTTCACGTAATGCTTATATTGCTGAAGATAAGGTTTATGATAAAGAAGCAGAAATTCCGGAGTTCATTAGTGAAAATGACTATGGAGTTTTTAGAAAGATTCTGGATGTACATGTTCAACCATATCAGGAGGGAGTTAAAACTCAAATTCCTAGTATTCAAGAAAAAGTTGAAGAAAGAGGAATTTCACAACCTTCTACAGAGTCAGTTCCACAAGAAACTTTGATTCCAGAAATGGAAGAAGTTAAAGTTCCAGAAAGTGCTAGTACCTTGGCAGGACAAGTTCCAGAACTTGTGGAAGCTGAAAGTTCAGAAAGAGTTTCACCACTATTCAAGGATACACCTACGTGGTTATATCAAACTTGGAAAGATAGTGGTATAAAGACTTTTACTGGAAGAACAAGGAGTCAGACTAGACAACAACAACAAGATCATGTAAGAACAAGAAGTCAAACTAGACAACAAAAAGATCATGTAAGTTTTGCTGAAGACTTCGAGATTCATGATATTTTGGCACTTACGACTGTTGAAGCTGAAACTGCGTGTGTTAAAGATGCACTTAACATTCCTATTTGGAGAAAAGCTATGCAAGAAGAGGTTGATTCTATTCATATGAATCAAACTTGGCAGCTATGTGAGTTACCAGAAGGAAAGAAGGCTATAGGTGTAAAATGGATCTTCAAAATCAAAAGGAAAGCAGATGGTACTATTGATAGATACAAGGCCAGGTTGGTTGTCAAAGGATATGCACAACAAAAAGGTATTGATTATGATGAGACATTTGCTCCTACATCTAGGATGACTATTATTAGGTTAGTACTTGATCTAGCAGCACATTTTGGTTGGCATATATATCAACTTGACATTAAGACTGCTTTTCTTAATGGTGATTTACACGAGGATGTGTATATTCAACAGCCAGAAGGTTTTGAAGAGACAGGTAAAGAACACTTAGTGTGTAAGCTTATAAAAGCTTTGTATGGTTTAAAACATGCACTTAGAGCATGGTATGAAAAGATACATACATATCTTTTATCCATTGGTTTCCATAACTCAGATGCAGCTCCAACTCTTTATGTCAAAGCTGAAACAGGTATGATGATTATAGCAATCATTTATGTGGATGATATTATAATCACAGGTCCCAGAGATGAAGATTTGCAGATGTTCAAAGAAGAATTGAAGCAAACATTTGATGTAAATGATTTAGGCATTTTACATTATTATCTTGGGATTCAGTTTCTGTTTCGAGATGAGTGTATCTACATGACACAACAGAAGTACATTGAGAAACTTTTGGAAAGGTTTCAGATGGGTGATTCTAAACCTATGCAAACACCTATGGATCAGAACATATCTTTACAAATGGTAGCAAATGCAGAGCCATTTGATGCTACTCTATATAGTCAAGCAGTTGGTTGCTTGATATATCTTTGTAATACACGTCCTGATATATAGTTTGCAGTTTCTCAAGTATCAAGGTTCATGCAGAATCCGACAATGTTACATTGGAAAGCAGTAAAGCGGATCTTTCGTTATTTGAAGGCAACTTCAAATTATGCTATGGTATTTTTGAAATCTACACATTTGTTACTAAAAGGATTTTCAGATTCTGATTGGGCAGGTGATAGAGACACAAGAAGAAGTACTAGTGGATTTTGTTTTTATCTTGGAGATTGTCTTATCTCATGGTTTTCAAAAAGACAACCCACTATTGCTACTTCATCATGTGAAGCTGAATATCATGCAGCATTTACAACTACTCTAGAGTCAGTATGGTTGCAGAAGATTTTCAGTTATCTTGATGTAAGAGTACATCAACCCATTCAGATATTTTCAGATAGGCAAAGTGCTATAGCTATAGCTAAAAATCCAGTGCATCATGCAAGGACAAAGCATATAGAGGTACACTACCACTATATTCAAGAGCAGATAGCTAAGAAGCACATTGAGCTAGTTTATATTCCTTCTAGTGAGAATGTTGCAGATATTTTTACCAAAGCATTGACTAAAGATAGTCATGAGAAGATTTGCAGGTTACTGAATCTTGTACCAATATGACATTGAAGGAGGGATTGTTGGAAGTCAATGTCCTCATTGGTCCAACAAATAGCTTCATAAGAAGCTTTCTCAATAGTCTTCCAAGCGCGCGCAACATACACACATAGAGCTTTTCTATATTCTTTGAACAAGTCACAACGGACGTCGACTTGGTCTAGCCCATTGTTTTTAAAAGCTTTCTCAAATAGACCACGGCTCAAATCCCGCGGGCGGCATCAACATTGCAAATCGATTTTTTGATAAAGCAAATCTTCATAAAAAGCACACGGATGGACGGCTTCGCTATTTTCGATGGCATGTTTTTTTCGTTAGCGATCGCGTAGTTATTTCGTAGCTTTAAGCTTTATTTTAGCTTTTCATGAGTACTTCAAACCTATATAATAAAGCCCTTGGCTCCTTGTATACTCACTCACTCAAAGATCTAGAGCTTGGAGATCTTCTTGAAGACAGTGTTCTCACACTCTTGAAGGAGGTGAAGTTTTGGTGAAGGAGAGGCTACTCTCATTGCAGCAGGAAGTCTTCTACGAGGTGGTGGTAAATATCTTTTGTGAGTTAACCTTGTGGTTGATTTACAATTTCGTTACACTATTTTGTTAGCTTCGTTGCTTCATTCTCTTCACACACACTTAGATTATTTCGACATAGTCTAAATTTTGTATCATCATCTTCTTATTCTTCCATTAGTGAGTGCACCACTTTATATGGTTGAGTAGTACTCCCATGTTGTAATTTGGACATCTATTATTTTTAGTGAAGTATGCATCCAGCTTACGTTCCCTATCCTTGTCTCAAGATCTCTTTCTTTCTCTATCTCACTTATCATCTTGTCAATTAAGTTGTGTATGCTCAAGAGGTTTTAGTATTGGAACGATCATGGGGCCCCAAATTCCAACAAGCAAGGCTATCAATTCATGCTCTTCTTCTTCCGTCAAGTCATGTCCTATATAAGTGCATCTCTCCTCTCCTTCTTCCACTACCACTATTTTCTTGGTGGTTTCTTTGTTATCATAGGCCTCTCCTGATTGTGCCTCTCGTTTAGGCATTCTGATCATGACTCTCCTGTCATCTATCTCATACTTTTTAAAATTTTCCGGGACCTCAAACAAAGATTCTTCCTCTTCTGGTGTGACTTCTCTCTTCTTTCTTTTCTTTCCCTGATCCTTAGGGGTCACTTGTGTGGCTAATCTCACATCATTTGTAAGCTCTCCATGTCTCTGGGGCTGAAATTCTACTTCATAGAAGTATTCTTCATCTGATGCAAAAGGTGGGTCCATAATGATTGAGTCTAGATCGGAGTCACTTGCATCCTCAAATGCATCAGGGCTAGGTTCGCACTCTTCTAAAACTGCATCTCCCATGATTGGCTCTATGGAGAAAACTGATATATCATAGCCATCCTCATCACAGTGTGGTGTCCATTGTTCTTCATTGATGGCTACATCCATGGTTGCTAGGATCTCTGCCCAGCCGTGGGGTTCAAATTCTTCATCAGGAAATACTACAGGTGCATAGGCTAGGTCTTGAATGGATCTATGGGTTTCTTTTGCACCTATCTCTCTAGCCTTTTCTCTCTTCTCTTCTTCCACTGCCACTTTACACATCCATAAGTGAGTGTCTTCATGCATCCATGAGGATCCTGATCCTATGGAGTGCACAGACTCTGTATCATCTTTGGCCCTATGAATAGGATTCCATTGGATAGGAGGGACATCTCTATGAGAGTAATCTTTGAGATTAACCTTGGTCGTGACACCTAGGTGTTGCAAATACAAGGAATTGGTTCCCCAATCTTGTACCACTTGTAACTATCGCATAAATGGTCTTCCCAAAATCATCTCATAGGCATGGTTCTTGCTAAAATCACAGATAGCAAACGTGTGCTCAAACTCTACACCACATGTAGTGAGAGTTATTCCTTCAAGTAGTCCTAAAGGCCTCTCTATGTGACCATCCGCCATCTGCAATTTCATCCTCATAGGCCTGAGTGCTAGCTTGCCCCAACGTTTCCATAGGGAAGCGGTAACAATTGCAACTCCTGCACCAGAGTCCATAATTGCCTTGGTTGTGTATCCTTGATGGGTGATGGGGAGATAGGTGTTTCCTTCTTCTCCTTCACTCATGTCTCCTATCTTGTCCAAAGGTATCTCTAGCACTGTGCGATGAGAACCTACCTGGGAACGAGGTTTTGCTATCTCTGGTACTTGTTTGGCTACATGTTTCCATGGTTCTGGCCTTACTTTGAGTAGCTCTTCTAAAGTGAGGTTACACTGCACTTTAGTGTTTTTCACTACCTTTGTGTTCCTAGGTATGACCGAGTCTTCGTTTCTTACCATGACTGTGGGTGCTCTCATACAAGTGGACTTAGCTTCCCATGGGCCTGTGAAGTGGGGTAATTCATGTAAAGAATTAGACTCAAAGTCTAATCTCTCTTGAGATTGAGTGCTCTCCTGCTCTTCATAAATGGAGGGAATATCTTGTGGGAATTGATCATGTGCATCATCCACAAGTTCAATGGGAGGAGGGACTTCACTTTCTTTAGCCCATTTGTCTTCTTGAATCTCTCGTAGGAATTTTGGTGTGAATCGATTCATAGAAGAAGAGGTGTCTGGCTCCGTGGAGTTAGGCACATAAGCTTCCTGGGCAGGAAGGCTTACTCTCTTACTTGTCTTGCCTTTACGTGGAGGGGTGGGTTCCTTTTTTGATTGTGCAATTAACCTCTCCAATCTTTCTAGCAGTCCATCAAAGTGCAACTGCATCTTAGCTGAACTAGAGATGTTGAAGAGGTGACTGGCTTCAAACATGGTTTGAGCCAATTCCACCATCTTAGCATAGATTTTGGTTCGTTCAAGCTCTAGTTCTGCTCTCGGGTAACACTTTTCATGATTGGTTACGTTTGGCCCTTCTTGGATTCTGGCCTGATATGCTTTGAGCATCATATTTAGGTCCTCACGAGTGGGATCTGCTAGGACTGATCCTATTCTAGGGGGTGGTGGAGTAGCATGAGGCGGGTCGGAAGGTGGTGGGTCGGATGGAGATGGGAATGGTGGAGGTGGGGTAGTATGAGAGGGAGTTTGAGATATGAATTCAACTATCTTGGCTTTTGTTTCCCTTAGGCTTTCCTCGAGTTCACTCATCTTCTTAGCCCATTGCCTCTTCATTCTTTCTCTACTATCTCTCCAGGCTCTAGTTCTCTTCTTGGTTATGCTCTCAGTTTCACTAGCCTCTGAGCTCTTTTCCTGGCCTACCCCTTGGTTTTGCTACAATGCCTGAGCTCTAGTGACTACCTGTATTGGTGCAGTGGACTTCACACTTCCTGTAGAGTCTACTACTAACCCAATAACATTGATAGGAGTAATTTTTGGCATATTATTGGGGTTCTTTGGACAATCTCGTAAGAGATGCTCCTTTCCACAAGGTAAGGGGCAATCATGAATGAGGTGATCTCCCTGACATCTGTAGCATGGTCCTCTAGGGAATGGGGGTCTTACCTGCCTAGGTTGGGTTCTAGAGTTAGGGTTTGTGTACATTACATTTGTGTACTCTGGCTCCAAACTAGGTTCACTTGGTTCTTCACTGTAGTAGGACTCACCATGTTCAGGAGATTGCATGTAGTAAGCCTGGGGACTATCAATATGTGTAGAATCAAAGCTATGGTCACTGGGATCACTTTCTGAAAGCAATGGTGTTACTGGCACTATAGCCCTATTCAAATTCTCTTCTACAGCTGCATACTTTACCGGAATTACATTAGATGGGGTAGGGGGTTGTTGTGCTAACAAAGGCTGAGGCCTTTGTTGGTTTTGGTATCGTGGTGAGTAGGTTGGTTGAGGCCTAGCATACTGCTGCGGTGGGTACTGGTTCTAGTATCTTCCTTGTTGAGGGTATGGTTGTGGGTACGTCTGCCTAACTGCTTGCTTATTGTAGGGGCAATCTTTGCGTGGTGTGATTGGTGTACCTCCGTTCTATGGTGCAGTACTGGCTACTAGGATTTACTTGGGGTTGAGCCATAACGAGACATACGTTTGCCATGTGGTCACCACCGCAAGTATAGCATCTCTTTACTGGGGCAAATCTTGGAATTTGTTTGCTAGAGACACTTAGTTTTTGAGCTACCTTTTCTACTAGTTCCTCAATAGATGTAGATTGTGTGGAAGAAAAGCTAGAGGTGCTATCTGAATCTTTATAGATTTTGGAAAGCTCTAACCCTTCCCCTAGGTTATCCTCAATGTCAATGCACATGCGTACACACTCTTCTATAGTCCTAGGGTCCTTCAAGTACACATAGGATCGCAACTTTGTACTTAGCAATCCATCCAAGAATAAAGCCACTTGTTTGGCTGGTGTGGGCAACTCAGGACCAGGGCATCTCTCAAGATATTGCCTAAACCTTCTTCCTTCAAGTCTCACGGTCTCCTGAGGGGTCTGCTTGAAGCTATGTATCAATGAGGAAGTATTATGCCTTATGCCGCTTTTAGAGAATTCAATGATGAAGGCCTCTAAGAGTTGGTCTATGCTCCTGAACTGTCTCTCATTCAATGGTTGAAACCACGTAAGGACTGTGTTCCTAAGGGTTAGACCAAAGGCATTATACTGCGTGAATAGGCCCTCAACTTGTTCAGCTCTCAAGACTTGCCTAAACTCAGCCACATGGTCATATGGTTCTCCTGTGCCATCGAAGTAGTTCTTCATGGACTTAACTAGCTGGGTCAGTCTCAAAGTCCTCGTGTGCTCTCTAGGTCTTGGTAGAGGGAATTCATCCGCATTCCTTTGGTTCCTTGGGGCTCTAAGTCCCTCAGGTTCCACTCTATTTGTTTCTGTTCTCGTTCTTTCTCTTCCCACTGGGTTGGCAAAGCTTACCTCAGGTCTATCTCTATGTTTGTTGCTTTGAGCTCCATGAGCTTGGGATGTTCCAGCTCCTGGGTGACCAAAGGACACATTCGATCTTGGTTGGGGGAAAATAAATTCACCTTTCCAAGTGTAAGCATGCCTATCATTTTCTGTAACCACGAAGATCCTCTCTGAAGCATGATCTAAGTAGGTCACTCTGTCTGGGCTATCAGGATCGTTGAACTCATATATCATGATTGTTCCTACCTCATTCGGCTGATCCGATCTATACCTCCAAAAGGCTTCATCAGTCTCTCGGTTCAAGAGTAGATCTATGCTCTTATTGTCTTGGGGAATCCACTCTGGTGCGATAATCCTGGTGAGAACAGATTTGCCTCGGGGGATTCTAGGTTCTACACCCATGTTTCCTTGCTCCAGGTCACCTAAGTCTGTTTCTGGGATCACATTCCCAAATTCATCTGTCCTATCTGGATGACTGGTGACTACATATATGGTTCCTTCCTTGTCTAGGTATGCTCCGTTTTCAAACTTGACAGCTGGGTGCTCTAGTCCAATGGATTGGTCAAGGTTTTTAATCTGGACCACAGATCTTCCTAGGCCGTCCTCATAGATGCTAGCACCTAATCGGTTGGTCCTAAGGTATTCCAGCTGCGTCTTGTAGGGGCCTTGCACCCTATGCAAATATGGCACACCTGAACTACCTGTAGGTCTTTCCATACCATGGGAAATCTCTGACTCACTAGTTTCAGAGCTAGGGTAGTGCAAATAATGACTCAACTGGTGGGCCCAAGACCTAGTAGTATGATTAACACTAGCCTCTGAAGATCTAAGACTTTGTCTATCTCTTCCTAGTTATCGTCTTGATCTAAGGTTCATATGCTTTATTGAGCAATCCCCGATTTTACCCAAGTACAACCTCGTGGCTGAGTTCTTTTGTATCAGTTACTTGATTCTTTTTAGTCGATTATCATGTTTAGGATCTTTTCTGATACCACGTCGTCAGGAATGCTTTAGTTAATTTCCGCACTTGAAGTTGATCGTTCCACGTTAAGTCTTTTCCTTTAAAGTTATTGACCGTACAAAGATTATGTTGTTAGCTTGAACTTCAGTATTTTGGTAGTCTTCAACTTGATAAATGCCTATCGTCGCCCTGACTTACTTCTAGCACTATTCGTACTTAGCCTAAGCTAGGAATTGACAGAGGGAGTTGAGAATATTCCAACCTCCCTTGCTGATCCCTTGCCCTTTGGTGTTCAAGAACCCGGTTCTCAAGCTTGCAAATCACCCTTGCTTTGGATGCCCTCAAGTGCTCTCAGTGGACCTGTAAAAGTCCCAAAGTTAGTTCAAGACTTCAATTCAAATGACACACAGGTCACTTTCATGCATGTAATTCACAGACCAAATTTCCCTTTGCCTTTATGGAAAACAATCCCAAGGATCCTTCAGTTTTCCTACCCCAGGGTATGGTCAACTTCAAAATACCCTACCTAATAATCCTGATATTATTTTTACCGTAACCAGTGGAAGTTTTGGTTGTACTCCCCACGAGCTTTCCAACACGACAAGAATCACAGCAAACGGATTTCGTATGAGGAAGTTATGACAGTTCAGGGTTTTGGGGTTAAAACAGGGCTCAAACAGGCTGACAAATCCCAGGATTTTTCTCAAAACACACTTGTAGGGACCTCACAAATCACTAACTAGTTGATAAGTATGCCAAAAATTACCCCAAAACTTGGTATTAAAAACCCTAGAAATTTGGCCGAAAAAGCCTGTCAATCGCGATCGACAGGTCTGTCAATCGCGATTGACAAAGGTGTCCGTCGGGCCTGTCGGTCACGATCGACACGTCAGTCACGATTGACAGTGTCAATCGCGATCGACAGAGTTGGTCGTGGGTCCTGTCAATCGCGATCGATGGTGTCAATCGCGATCGACACTTTTTCTGGGATTTTTGCCGTGATTTCAGTCAATCGGGGATGTGTCCATCGCGATGGACACGTGGCAACGCGAGAAATTCAGTCAATCGTCAAAATTCAGTCGGTCACGATCGACGTTGTCAATCGCGACTGACAGGGGTGTCGATTGTGGCTGTCGATTGCGATCGATGGTGTCAATCGCGATTGACAGGGTCAATCGGTCGTCTCTATCGGTCACGATCGACAGAATTTGTCGATCGTGGCTGTCGATCGCGATCGATGGTGTCAATCGCGACTGACAGAAAAACACGGAATTTTTTAGTTTTTTCTAGTGATTTGGAATGTGCTCCTTGTGCATGTCATTGTGGTGTGCCTTGTTTTACTAAATGAGCAATTTTTCAGTCGATCGTGATCGACAGAGGTCTGCGACACAGAGACAGTTTTGAGCTTGTCCGTACCTGCGCAACGTGCTGGAGGGGATGATACAGCTGTACCTGCAAGATCACTCACAAAACAGACAGAAAAACAATGCACACAATTCGCTCTCTCGCTCTCTCTCACAAGTGGAATGAAGGAAATGGAAGGGAGAAGGTGATATGATAAAAAAACTGAAATTTTTCGCGATGATGGAGATGGAGATCGGATATGGTGAGGATGATGATGGTGAGGTAAGAAAGAGAAAAATAAGAAAAGTAAAGAAATTACCTACAACGCCAACGTCTCAAATCTACATCTTACCATCACACGCTCGTCCTCAAAGCTCGATCCTCGGCAACGGCACCAAAATTTGGTGCTCAGTGATGAGTAGCACATCCTTTAATGTCAATCTGGGAAGACGTGAGGATGGTATGATGGCCTCGAGCAAGTGAAGGCACAAGTGCATGAGTGAGAAGCACACAAACATGCACACACATGCACACACACGCGCACACAAGGAAGACGAAGAGAGAGAAGCAATGGAGTTCTTTAGATTACTTCCAAAATGCTCATATAAGTTCAAATCAACTACAAGCTAACCTCAAAAATGAGCTTTCTAGCTCTATTTATAGTTTTTGACTAGGTTTTGGCCGTGTCCAGACCTAGTGTCCGGCCTAGTTAAAAATTAGGTTCTAGGCCCCATTTGAAGGCTCAAATGGAGTCTAAAAAGTATGAAAACTGGTAGGTAGCTACTTCTAATGCTCCTCAAGCTCAAGGACTCCTTGGCTTGCACAAAATGGAGCTACAAAAATATGAAATGGTATTTACAATGGCTTTTAGTGATGAAAATCACTATTTTTGTAGGGATTTCCTCTAACGATTTGACATACACATCTTCGAGCTTCCTACTTGCTCCTTCTCCTTATGTGTCCACCTCTTTGATATGATTTAACTTCCTGAAAAAATAATGGCCTACTTGCCCGATCTTCTTTGACTACTCTGTCTGCTTGTACCTTCTCTTCGCTCCGACTCCCTTCGTTGACTTCGTTGTTTTGTGAGTCCTTTAGTTCCTTGACTGCCAACAAGGTCCACGGATTGCTCTGAAAGCAGTTTTAGCATGGTTGATTTTTGAACCTGATGCCACACAAAAGGTGTCGAGACAACTCCAAAACACCTCAATGTTGTTCATATCGTTATGTACAAAGGCATTCATGTCATCAACAAAGAGTCTAGCAATCAATTGGCCATGATTTAGAGGTAGGGAAAGACCCTTGAGATTGCCAGAGTCCATGTGATGTTTTAATAGGCGGCTGAGGCCGTTCGTGGTGATAGCAAAGAGTAATGGAGCCAGAGGGCATCCTTGCCTGATAGATCTTTTTAAACGTATGGGCTCAGAGAGCTTAGTGTTGATATTTATTCTAGTTGAGGCATTTCTGAGAAGAGTGGAAACCATCTTCGTGAACTTTTGGCTGCATCCAAGGTCTTTCAGTGATTGAAGAATAAAGTCCCATTCCAATCTGTCATGCGCTTTATCAAAGCGATCTTAATGAATACGAGATCTTGTGCAGACTCCTCAGCAAATGCAAGGCCTTCCCAAATATCGACAATTGCTTCAAGAATAGATCTACCCTTGATAAAACCTTTCTGGTCCTCACAAAGCCATGAATTTAAATGACAAGAGATTCTGTTGGTGATAACTTTGGCAATTATCTTGTATCCAGTTTGGAGCATGGTAATCGGCCGCTAGTTTTCAATTTTGTTCTTATCTCCCCTCTTGTGAATTAACTTGATGACACCATTATTAAGACACTCAGGGAGCGTGCCGAAGGAGAGAGCCTCTTGCTACACCAGACGCAGTGGTGTGGCCACCTCATGCTTGAAGGACTTGAAAAACTAATTGGTGAGGCCATCAGGACCCAGAATTTTCCCATTGGGAAGAGCATTAATAACCTCGATAATTTTGTTCTCAAAAATATTAGCATCCAGCAGAGAATTCATGTTTTGTGGGATTCTAGATTGAGCAACCCTTGAGATGGTTGCCATTGAGTCACGCCTATGCAGGGAAAGAGGAGTTGAGGAAGATGGGTGAAGTGCTCAACGATGATAGATCTGTTCTCAACTTCTGTGCTACATTGGATCCCATTGTTATTGACCAAGATGGGGATAGATTCCCTAGCTTGCTTCTTTTTGAGGATGTTACACATCTCTTTCGATGGTTTGTCGGTCTTCCCTGCCCACCAATCTTTGAAGAATATTTGAAGATTTTTCCTTTGAACCTCCTCCTCTAATCTTAGTCTTCCCCTGATTTTCAAAAGACCTTTTTGGCATTGCCAGTTACCTTTGTTCACTTCTTCTTCAAGATGTGAGAGCATCCGGTACACCGTTTCTCTTCTTTTTTTCCGGATATCTCTTATAGCCTTATGAGTCCTGATGAGAATTTGTCGAGTCTTTTCCACCGTGTTTCTCCAACACTTAGCCGATTCATTACAGTTGGCAAAGGCTTCCGCCCACACTGCGGCAATTTCTTGGTGGATAGAGGGGAGGGAAAACGACGTCTGACAAGCATGAAACCAAGGAGCTTTCTTGAGCATGGGAATCGGTTTGAAAGAAAGAGTAATCGGGTAGTGGTCCCAGATAGTCAGGTCCGTGTGTTGGGAAATCGAGGGAATACCCCACTGGAGGATGGTGTTTTGGTCGATGTAACATCTATCAAGTCTTGCTTTCCTTAGAGAGTCCCCCAATTGGAGATTTGACCAAGAGAACCCCTTCATGTCTTTCACCTCGACCAGGTCGAGATGGAGCTTGATTTTATCCCATATCTCTTTCTCCCGACCATCTATAACTTTCCCCTCGTTTTTCCATCGGTCCTCAGGAAACTCCACCATGTTGAAGTCCCCACAAATCAGAACATTGTGTGAGAGGGAGTCGACAGAAGCCCACGTATCGATTCGGTCTGCTTCACCATTAGGGGCATAAATTGAGACCACAGTGAATTGACTAGGGAACCCGATAGAGGCAAAAATCCAACGATGATTCCGATCTTCACAAGTCGAGGTCAGTTTGCCAGACCAGGAGTGACTAATACCAATCGCAGTGCCCCCCGCCCCCCTAGGGTGCGAAGTTGAGAACCAAAGGTGGTTCAGAGAAATGCAATTGAGCCGTTTTCTGGAGCTCCTCTATGTTGATTTTAATATCTTGTAAGCAGATAAAGTCGGGGTTGAGGCAATTGTCTTTGAACCACTGGCCAAGAATTGTTGCTCTTGAGGGGTCAGACAGACCCCTGACGTTTAGTGATGTGAGTTTCATTATTGATGGTTGCCCTCTTTGAAGGGAGGGACCTGATCTTTTTTTTTCTTTTGATCTTCTTTTTTCCTGCCAGCTTCTTGACTTAGGATCCTACTCTTGAGGGGGCTCTTCCAAGCCATGCCTGACAGTTGATTCCCTTTAAGCTTTGAATTTTTTCGTGGTAAGCTTGGCATGCAAATCAGAAGAGTAGGACCAAGGAAGGAGCTTTCACTGTCTGGATTGTCTTCAGTGCTAGTAGTGAAGCCTTCCTCTTTACTCGTGGTGTAACCTTCGTGGTTGTCTTTTTTGCTGGTAGAGCACCCAGGGGTACTATTAGCAGGGTCTTCATCAAAATTGTTATCCCCTGGGAAGTTGACCTCATTAATCTCCTTTTCTAGGTTACAGTACATGTTATTCGAAGGAGCAATTGTTGTAACGTTCCTTGCTGCTAATCTTTTAGGGCTAACTTTCCTCCTACGTCTTACTTCAGTGAATTCTTCCGAATCCGTCTCTGCAACACGAGTTCCCTCTTCTTCCTCCATCAGAGGGGGATGACCCCGAGTGTCAACTTGGGGTAGAGGGTCCGGGGTCCTGTCTGGTTTAAGCTTGTTTTTATTGGTACTTTGCTTCAAGGGGCAATCTTTGATCTATGACCTTGGTGTCCGCAACGGAAGCACACATTTGGCAAATTCTTGTAAGTAACCTCTTGTACCCAAATCTTACCATCTCCATAGTTTATGGAGATCTTCGAGGGAAGGACCTGGTTCAAGTCTATTTCAACGCAGATTTGTGGGTGCCATCGCGCATTGAAAGAATATTGAGTTCCATCAGAGATTAACCCCCCAACATCCTCTCTTGATGCCATCAGGCGACCGATTGATGAAACGATTTCTCAAAGAAATCCATACAGAAAATACGGAAGATTGGGACGCTCCACCCATAGCGGGTAACGAAGAGGCTTTGCAGAGCAAATTCATATATCCCATGTTCCAGAAAGCCCCTTGGTTTCATGCTTGTCAGACATCGTTTTCCCTCCCCTCTGTTCACCAAGAAATTTCTGAGGTGTGGGCGGAAGCCTTTGCTTAC
Source organism: Ceratopteris richardii (assembly GCA_020310875.1). Taxonomy (NCBI): domain Eukaryota; kingdom Viridiplantae; phylum Streptophyta; class Polypodiopsida; order Polypodiales; family Pteridaceae; genus Ceratopteris; species Ceratopteris richardii. The sequence continues at coordinate 15,152,073 of CM035414.1, read as the reverse complement.
TGTAATGAACCGGCTAAGTGTTGGAGAAGCGCGGTGGAAAGAACTCGAAAAATTCTAATCAGGACTCAAAAGGCTATAAGAGATATCCGAAAAAAAAGAAGAGAAACGGTGTACAGGAGACTCTCACGGCTTGAAGAAGAGGTGAACAAACGCAAGTTACATTGCCAACAAGGTCTTTTGAAAATCAGGGGAAGACTAAGATTAGAGGAGGAGGTTCAAAGGAAAAATCTTCAAATTTTCTTCAAAGACTGGTGGGCGGGGAAGGCCGACAAACCATTGAAAGAGATGTGTAACATCCTCAAAAGGAAACAATCTAGGGGATCCATCTCCCTATTGGTCAATAACAATGGAACTGAATGCTGCACGGAAGTGGAGAATGGATCTATCATCGTCGAGCACTTTACCAATATTCTTGAGGTCTCGACTCCTCCTTCCCCCCATAGGCGTGACTCCATGGCAACCATCTCAAGAGTTGCTCAAACTAGAATCCCACAGAACTTGATTGCTCTACTGGATGCGAACATCTCTGAGAACGAAATTATCGAGGTTATTGATGCCCTTCCCAATGGGAAAAGTCCGGGTCCCGATGGCCTCACCAATGAGTTTTTCAAGTCCTTCAAACATGAGGTGGCCACCCCACTACGTCTTGTGTGGCAAGAGGCTCTCTCATTCGGTGCCCTCCTTGAGTGTCTTAATAATGGCGTCATCAAGTTAATCCACAAAAGGGGATATAAGAACAAAATAGAAAACTGGCGTCCGATTGCCATGCTCCAAACAGGATACAAGATAATTGCAAAAGTTATCGCCAACAAAATCTCTTGTCATTTAAAGTCATGGCTGTGTGAGGACCAGAAAGGTTTTATCAAAGGTAGATCTATACTTGAAGCAATTGTCGATATTTGGGAAGGCCTTGCTTTTGCTGAGGAGTCTGCTCAAGATCTGGTATTCATTAAGATCGACTTCGACAAAGCGTATGACATATTGGAATGGGACTTTATTCTTAAATCATTGAAAGACCTTGGATGCAACCAAAAGTTCACGAAGATGGTTTCCACTCTTCTTGTAAATGCTTCAACTAGAATAAATATCAACGGTAAGCTATCTGAGCACATTCGTTTAAAAAGATCAATTAGGCAAAGCTGTCCTCTGGCTCCTTTACTATTCGCTATCGCCTCGAATGGACTCAGTTGCATATTAAAGCATCACATGGACGCTGGCAATCTCAAGGGTCTTTCCCTACCTCTAAATCACGACCAAATGATTGCGAGACTTTTTGCTGATGACATGAATGCCTTTGTGCATAATGATATAAATAGCATTGAGGTGTTTTGGTGGTGCCTCGACACCTTTTGTGTGGCATCAGGATAAAAAATCAGCCGTGTTAAAACTGCTTTTAGAGCAATCAACGGACCTACTCCCCAATTGTTGGTGGATCAGGGATGTCAAGTTATCCCTAGCGGCCAAGTCTTCCATCTCCTTGGCATTCCGATGGGATTCGACATCTCAATGGACCAACGCTGGAACTGGGTGCTATCCAAGCTGGATAGCAAGCTGAATCATTGGAAAGGTATGCAAGTCAACTTGGCAGGGCGTGCTATGGTTGTTAACACATTTATGATGTCTACAATCATTTACTTTATCTCGTGTTGGAGACCTAAGGAGAAAGACTTGGCCAAAGTGGAAAGAATCTGCAGAAACTTCCTTTGGACTGGGGACCCCAACAGGAGGGGGATTCCCAAAATCAAATGGGAAACTTGCATTAGCCCTAAAGACTCAGGGGGCTTGGGAATTCTGGATATTGCTGGGTTGGCTGACAAGCTGGCGACAAAGTGGTTGATCAAGGCTTGGAGCAATAGGGAGTCCTCTTGGGCTAAATTGATCTTCAGAAACACGGAAGACCTTACCTTAGTTGGCCATCCTGGTTGGAAGGACATAGGGATTCTCACGCTTTTGTTCTCCCCCCACCCGGTGTCCCCTAAAGGCTCTAGCCTTGTGTGTTCCTTATGGAAGAATTGGAACAAGGCCAAACAGTTCATCAGAATCAATGATGAGTGGAAGTGGGCGGCTGGGATAAGACAAAACGACTCTATTTGGTTCCCGATCTGTGGCATCAGGGGGGTGGAGTCTTGGAATCTCCCAACTGCAAAGCGGCTATGGAACAAGGGGTTCAAACAGTGGAAACAACTCTGGAAACAAGAGACCAGCCAATGGATTAGGTTAGAAGAATTGGATCCGAGACTTAGAGTTACCTTTGAGGAATGGACCCTTTTTCAAAGCAGGTGTTTAGCATGGGACCACTCAACTACCCGCCTTCTCTGCGGTCAGGATCTTCCTTGCCTGGAGGGCCTCAAATGGAGCAATGGTAAGAAACTTTCCAGAACCCCCAACTTCAAAGAGGATTTAGATGTTCACCACACTCTTAACAAGAGATGTTTCCTTTCTTGGACCAAACTTCGGTAGGAACTAAAATTCATGTCTATTTGGCACCCCCTAATTGAGGTCAAAAAATCTGTCCTCATGTGGCAGATCTTGCATAAAGGTATCTGGTCCAATGCAAGGGCTAACAAAATCTGTGGTGTGCCGCCATGGTGCAAGCATTGCCACCGGTGCATAGAAGATTTAGCTCACTTGTTCTTCGACTGCCCCAAGTCCCGTGCTATTTGGCGTCACGTGACCCGAGTATTGAGACTCACACACCAAATCAATTGGCAACAGGTGATGTTGGGTGAGGCAATCGGCTTCTCATCGAGGCTGTGGAATGCCATCAAAGGTGAGACTCTCTGGAAGATTTGGAGGGAGCGATGTGCTGTCAATTTTGGCCAAACTCCTAAGGAATGGTCGATCGAGAAATCCTTGTTTCTCCTAGGTAAAAGAATCTCCCGAGATAAGAGATCTCCACCGTTTAGACATCACTGGATTTATCTCCTCGAAAACAACAAGCTGAAACCCAAATGGGTCCCACATGAGGGTGATGATAAATTTATCCGCCTCATTTGTAATGCCCTCTAGCTTGCCTTACTCCTCCCCTGCATTGTGGGATTTGGGGGGTCCCATGGGCACTAGTCCCATTCACTTGTAAGTTTTTTCTTATTTTAATTAAAGTCCGGGAGACTAGGCTAAGGCCGAACTTCTTTTTATTTAAAAAAAAAAACCTCAAGGATGATACCCGTGTGATCATTATGAGGAGGAAATAGTATATACCATCCAAGTAGGGCCTAAAATTGACAGGCATTTTGCTTGTCATTGGCCATTTTACCTGTCAAAACAGGTGTTTTTTGAAATTTCCTATCAAATGACAAGCTCTAATTGGTAGTTTGCTTGTCATTTTTTATACATCTGTATATATATTATATGTATATGCCTTGTATGAACATGTCAAAATTTTTGTTATGAAAGGTAGAAGAAAAATTTGCCTGTCATATGAAATTTTGTCTTGGCCGTGAAATTTAGGCCCTGCATCCAAGCCTTTGCATTCATCAGGCCTTTTGTGGGTTGTACCAGTGGCTGAATCTTTTGACTCGCATAAAAAAGGGCTTTTTTGTTTCTTTATGTTCTGCTCTCGAGGTACTGGAATGCGAGGGAAGAATGAAGGGTGAGAGGTGGTCAGTGATCAGCCAGTTCCGAATTGTCAGAGTGGGAAAAATCAGCGAGGGCAGGAGACGAGTGGGTTGGAGTCACTATCAAAAGGGGGGAGCATTCATTTTGGGGGGCCACTTCTTGGTTCTCAGCGGATGTCAAAGGGGGAGAGAGGGCTGTCACTCCTCGGCAAGAGATCTCGGGAGTTTTTCTTTGTGTGCTTATGGCATTTTGTGGGTGTGATCGTGATGAGCAGCAGCGAAGGAAGGGGTTTTTTTCATTGGGGTTGGCTGAGCGGCGCATATATCTATCCATGTGCAATAACTGAGGGGGATAGGTATTGCAAGTGCAGAAAGGATCTCATTAACATTTGAGAGCTAAAATGCAATTGTGCTTATGCAACCAATGGATTTACTTAGTGCTACGTTTGAACTTTGTTGTCTATTCGATTGAAAGATACATGTAATTATGCCCAGTTGAGTATAGGAAGCTTCCCTTCCTTAACCATTGTTGAGTGTGTGTGGCTTAGATGCCTTTTGGCTGATTTCCGGGTTGGTTATTCTTCTACCACCACCATCTCTATTGAAAGTCAAAGCATACTGGAAGTTTCAAGAACCTTATGTTCATGCTCGCACAAATCACATTGAGATGCATTATCATTATGTTTAGGAGAGGTTGTTCAACACATCACTCGCAAGGGGTATTTGTTGATATATTTTGGTAGTGATGTGTGTGAAGACACTTACAACCATCCAGGCACTTTTCCTTCCTTAGGATGTCTTTTCCATGCACTTGTATATATCGCTATAACCTTAATGGATCACTTATCATTGTATATTCACTTGGTAATACGTTTAGTATTGTGTTGTGCTCCAACCGTCTTCTTCTTCCTTGTGATGTTCGTGTGCTTCTATAGACCTCAAACTCCAACACATCCTACAGCTTGCACTATGCATAATTTATAAAAAATACATACATCAATTTCCTCAACTCAAAGAAAAAAAATCTTTTCAGAGGAAAACTTTCTCACCATTTTTTCATATTTAATGTTTTTCTTTTTTTTTTCTCTTTTTTCTCATAATTAGTAATTTTTCTTCTTTTTCATAATTTCTCAAAAAATATCATGGTTAATATGTATATATTTTAAAATATTTGAAAATAATTCCCCTGGGATTTTTCTCGTACTTTTCTCCCCTTTTATCTCTCATACCATGACTAAAAGAGTTAGATGTTGTGCCTAGTGTATGCACAACCTTATAATATAGCCCTAATTCATGCATACTTTTGATATGTGGTTTTCTAAATGGTGTATTAGAGAGATCTTAAGCATTTGTTTAAGTGTTTATATCACGATGAAGATTTACTATTGTTGTTCCTAACTTATCTTGTATGTATATATGTATTTCAATCTTTTTGTCTTGAGTTGATCCTATATTTTTACAAAGTTGCTTGCTATGGTTCTTTTGTATGTATCTAGATTTATATTCTTTTTCTAAATCTGAGCCTACATTTGCATGTGAAATTCCCATTATACCTTCCTCTTTCTTTTGTTTAGGCTTCCATATAGATGTTTGTATGCCTGTTCTTTCTTTTGTCTAGAGTCAAATTATACTTGTTTATGCCTCAACATTTGAATGTTACTTTGAACAATTGTTTTTGGTAACCAATTTTTCCTCTCTTTTTTAAATTGATTATTCTTTGTTTTAGATGTCTACTACCTTTGAATATTCCTTTGATTATTATTTCCTCCTATCTCAATTTGTATCATATATGTCTTAGTTTGTTTCTTTTGATTTTCTTCATGTGTAAATACAACAGAATCCATTTTTGGTTCATGTACCTCTTGGTCAATATCCTGCACAACATACCTTACGAAAGCAATTGTCATAGGTTTTTCCTTTCAATTTTAAATTAAGACGTAAAATCTAAAGAGACTTGATTTTGTTTCATCCAAGCTTGACCTAAAACAAAATATTTAGACATCAACATCTTGAGGCCATTCTTCACATTCGTATTTTGGTACATATGGTGAGCCTAAGAGTTTGACCATATCCTTGGACTAGTTTGGACCTTGATGATCAGATATGTGTACTTACATTTATCCTTCATTCATGTCTAAGGAAAACCCTCAACTTATTTTTACATATTGTAAAAGGTCATAAACCTTAAAAGCCAAGACTTGAGGTAAATCTAAAAGGAGCCAAAAGCCACGACTCATATTTGAGTTCAAAATTCAAATAAGGAGTTGAAAAGTCAATTGAAATCTTTGATAGAATCCTCAATACCTACCAGCTAGAATCATGGGAAAAAGCTTATATATACTTTAGTGAAGAATTTGCAGACAAACAGTAAGTTCTCATGTACTTAAAGTGGGTTTATTATGCTTATCTTGTAGCCATAAGAGTTCTCCAACACCTCCAAGAATTGTACTTTACCTATGAATACATATACTTGAAGTTTAATCAATTTCTTGAGCCTATTGTGTACTGTTGTCGTTCTCATGTTCAAATCTACTAACTTCTCCGGGCCATTTAAGTATACCTATGGTTACATTCTCTCATTGAATGCATGGATCATGAAGTCCATATCCTTTTGAGACTCTTTATGCAAGGATTTGATAATTGAAGCTATCACTCTAGACAAGGATGAGTACCACATTAAGGAGCTTCACCTCCTAATTTTCAACTTGTGGAGATGTGAGGATGATATGATGTTCGTGAGTGAATGATGTGCATGAAGGTGAAGGTGAGAATCACACAAGATGCACACATGCATACACACACACATGGTAAAGACAAAGAAGATGAGAAATGGAAGGAAGTACTTCTATTACAAAGCTCTTAATTACAATGCAAGCTCTCTTACTCTAAAACTTCAACCTGAAAAATGAGTTCCCTACCTCTATTTATGTTGATATATTTCGGTAGTGATCTCTGTGAACAAACTAGGTGCACCGGGGCACTTTTTTCCCTCTTTAGGAGGTTTTTTTTCCCCGGCTTGTATATACGCCTATTGCCCTAACGGGCTATTTATCTTTCTACATTCTAGTGGTAATACATTCAGTATTGTGTATTGAGCTCCAAGCTTCTTCTTCTTCCTTGTGCTGTTCGCATGCTTTCGTAGACGTCTAACTCCAACAATTGGTATCAGAGTAGGTCGCTGCTTCATCTAGGGCATCCTCGATACCTCTTTGGTTGCAGTCTTAGAATTGCAGTCTTCGGTGAGCATACTCAGTGTGTTTTCAAGATCAAAACTGCTTCCACTTTGTGGTGTTGAAATCGCAACTTGAGCTCGTTTCGGCCTCCAGATGCACTATTGCAACACTTGTGCATGCTATTTCATCTTTTTGTGCCAAAGGTATATACTAGTTTTGATTCACCATTATAAGCATCTCAAAGTCTGCTTCAGGTTTGGCACAATTCGTATGGGCAGTTCTGTTCAGCTTTTTAAGATACAATCCATTTTTCGCATCAAGATATTTTCATCACTGGCCATGGCTGAAAGCAATGATGTATTTCGTATGTTGGCTATTGAAGATAAGTTGGATGGTACCAACTACCCATTGTGGGCTTATATGATGCGACATGTATTGGTTGCAAAAGGACTGTGGAACATTGTGTAGGGTGTTGAAAAACATCCTATCACACTTGCAACTCTTACAACTGCAGGTACTGAAGCTGATGCAAAAGGTGTCAAAGATGATGATATTCTGTATATTTCTGTTCGTGCTTCGATTTTTGCTTCACCTAGTGCAGAGCAAATTCGTTGGGATGGCAAAGATGCCCAGGCACATGCATTGATAGCTTTGTTTGTCAAACGTGCCATTATTCTTCACATTTGCTTTTGCAGAATAGCTAAGGATGCTTGGGATACACTTACCACATTGTACCAAGCTAGGAATGAGGCTCGTGTTGCTTACCTCCGAAAACACTTGGAGAGTGAGCACATGAATGAAGGTGATTCTATGGATAGTTTTCTAACAAAGATCAAAGACTTGAAGGAACAATTGATTTCTGCTAATGAGGTTATACCAGATAGCTCTCTTGTGTAGACCGTTCTGAATGGTCTTGCTGATTCATGTCAGAGTTTTGCTTCTACTCTTCGATTGATGATGAAAGGCAATCCAAATGCCTTGTCATTTGAGGAGTTAATCTCTGTTCTATTGTAGGAAGATCAGTCCAGGTAGAACAAGTCCATTATCTATGTTGCAGATCAAGCTTTCTTGGCTAGTCAGAAGGGCAAAGGAAAATGGAGCTCATCAATTAGTGAGCAAAAATCTACTAATTTTGCACAATCAAAGAGGGAAGACAAAGATGAAAAGAAATCAGAAAAGCAAAAATTGTTTTGCATGTATTGTAAAGGAGGCAAAGAGGAAAGAGGTTGCAATGGTTGTTGCAGAGGCCCCTACACCAAAAATAGAGTTTGCAAAACTTTTGCACGAAGAACAATGGGTGTGTACTACTGTTTGCAGTTTTGACCCACCTTCTCATGAGCAGTGCATGTTTGTAGTAGACGTAGATGTTTGGTACTTTGAGAGTGAGTCGACCAAACATATTACCTTGCAGCGCAGTTTCTTCTCTTCACTCGAGCCTGCCCCTATAGGGAATACTGTTACATGTGGCAACAACTCCTCTTATCCTGTTATGGGAGTTGGTAAGATCATTTTGACTACTGCTAATGGTAGTTCTTTCACTTTGTCATATGCTTTGTTTGTGCCAAGGATCAAGAAAAATCTGTTAACAATTTCTGCATTAGCCAAGATTGGCTTGGTTGTGAAATTTGTTGATGATAGATGTAAAGTTCATGATCTGTCAAATGGCAACGTGATTATTGCTTCTGGCATTTTATGATGTGGGTTGTATAAGCTCATAGACTATGAAAGATGTGTAAATGATTCGGCATGTGCAGTACATGATTCTTAGGCTATGTCAGATGCAAAGCTTTGGCATGCACACTTTGGTCATCTAAATTTTGCTAGTTTGCTACACCTATAGAAATATGAAATGGTGTCCTCTTTGTGCAAACTTGAGGCACCTGAGAAACATGTTTGTGAAGGGCTATATTTTGGGCAAAATGCAGCGTTCCTCCTTTCCAAAAGATGGTTCAGTTCGCGCTACTCAAAAATTGCAGCTTGTACATAGTGATGTCTGTGGTCCTATGCAGACAGCTTCTTTTGGAAATTATCTTTACTTCGTGACTTTCATCGATGATCTTTCCAGGCATGCATTGGTATATCCATTGAAGGCAAAGTCCGAAGTGTTCATGCGCTTCAAACAGTTTTTGGTTTTGGCTGAAAATCTGTGAGCATGTAAAATGGGCACCCTTCATTTTGATTGAGGGGGGGAATATATATCTTCTGATTTTAATGCATTTCTGGCTGAACATGGGATAAAGCATCAGTGTAAAGTGCCATATATACCTCAATAGAATGGAGTTGCTAAACGAAAGAACATATCACTCATGGAGATGGCAAGGTGTACGGTCAAGAGTTAGGCTTTACCACATAGTTTCTGGCTTGAGGCTATCATTTGTGCAGCATATGTACTTAACAGGTGTCCCACTAAAGCACTGCAGTCTATCACTCCATATAAGGCTAGGCATGATCGCAAGCCATATGTTTCTCATCTGCGTGTTTTTGGTTGTATGGCATATGCATTAGTGCCTGAACAACATCGTAGAAAATTGGATGATAAATTAGTAAAATGTATTTTTGTTTGGTACAGTTCTAAAAGTAAAGGCCATTGTCTGTATCATCCATAGAATAAATGCATTCGGGTTATCCATGATGTTGTTTTTGTGGAAGGTGCTATTCAGCCATTGCTTTATATACTAAGGAGACATCTGTTAGCTCCAAAGACATGTATGATACTTTGGTGCCTCTTTTTACAGGTGGACAGTCTAGTGCTTGTCCTAATGAGGCAACTTCTCAGCCTCTGCAGGTTTCATGTGATGATGCAGATCATTCCATTTTTGATGCAAATCATTCCATTTTGATGCAAATTTACATGATGCACTTATTGATGAGAGAGTTGATATTGAGCAGGCAAGAACTGTGCCAAAATGGCTGGTCAAACCTTGTGTGACAACAAATTAGATGCACTTCTGTCATATCGTACTCGATCAGGCTCTCATAGTGCCTCTTTTGCATCAAATTGCTATGCTATGGTTGCATCTAGTCTCTTTGATGAGACTGAGCCTGTTTTGTTTGATGAAGCACAAAATTCAGAAAATTGGATGGCTGCTATGCAATCTGAATATGATGCTGTAATGAAGAATGGTACTTGGTCTTTATGTGACTTGCCTCCTGGCAAGAAGCCCATTGGCACTAAGTGGGTATACAAGCTGAAGTGTAAACTTGATGGTACAATTGACAGGTATAAGGCTAGACTTGTTGCAAAGGGTTATGCACAGGAAAGAGGCATTGATTTTGATGAAACCTTTGCTCCTACTTGCCGAATGACTATTGTTTGTAGCATCTGTGCACTTGCAGCTCATCATGGTTGGGATGTATATCAGTTGGAAATCAAAACAACATTTCTGAATGGTGACTTGCATGAAGAAGTGTATGTTTTTCAACCCCATGGCTTTGTACAGAAAGGACATGAAAACCAAGTGTGTAGGTTAAAGAAGGCATTATATGGTTTAAAGCAAGGACCACGTGCTTGGTATGAAAAGATACATGCTATCTGATTGCACATGGTTTTGAGAACAATTCAACTGAAAGCAACTTATATGGCAAGGGTGCTAATGATGTACTTTTGATCATTGTGTTGTATGTTGATGACATGCTGCTCACTGGTCCTTATGAGAAGCATATTGCTGATTTCAAGGCTGATATACATGCCTCATTTGAGATGTATGATTTGGGGCATTTGCATCATTATTTGGGCATTCAATTTATGCACGTTGATGGTGGAATGGCTTTGTGTCAAACAAAATATATTGACACATTATTGTAGCATTTTGGCCTTAAAGACTGTAAACCTATTGCCACTCCTATGGAGATAGGTTTACGACTAAGTCTTCATAATGCTGGAGATGTATTTGATGCTATTCTCTTTCAGGAGGCTATTGAATGCTTGATTTACTTATGCATAACTCGGCCAGATATTCAGTTTGCTGTCTCACAGATGAGCAGGTTTATGCATTGCCCAGAAGTCAAGCATTGGCAGGCGGCGAAGCAGATCTTTCGCTACTTGAGTGGTATTCGACTACTTGGGTTGTTTTATCCCAAGCGAGGATCACTACCGCCAGATTTGCATGCTTTTTTTGACTCTGATTGGGTTGGTTGCTATGACACTCGTGTGTCCACTAATGGCTTTTGCTTCATGCTTGGTAGCTCATGTAGCAAGAAGGAGCCTACTGTGGCCACTTCGAGTTGTGAGGCTGAGTATAGGGCAACTTTCACAGTGACTCTTGAGTGTGTGTGGCTCAGACACCTTATGGCTGATTTGGGTGTTGGTCAGTCTTCTGCCACCACCATCTTCACTAACAGTCATAGCGCATTGGAAGTTGTGAGGAACCCTGTGTTCCATGCTCGCACTAAGCACATTGATGTGCATTATCATTATGTCAGGGAGAGGTTCTCTGCTGGGGAGATAGCTTGGCATATGTGCCCATGCAGGAGAACATTGCAGACATTTTCACAAAGGCTCTGCCTAGGGAGAAGTTTGAAGCTCTCCGTAAAGGTTTGGGTTTACTTCCTTTTGTGGAGTGATTTCCACATAGCTTGGAACTTCCTTATATATGAGTGCCAGCTCCTTGTTCACTGCATCACTCCCAAGGGGGATTTGTTGATATATTTAGGTAGTCATGTGTGTGAACACACTAGGACCATCGAGGCACTTTTTTCCCTCTTTAGGAGGGTTTTTTTCCCCGGGCTTGTATATATGCCTATTGCCCTAACAAGCTATTTATCTTTGTACATTCTAGTGGTAATACATTTAGTATTGTGTATTGAGCTCCAAGCTTCTTCTTCTTCCTTGTGCTGTTTGCGTGCTTCCACAGACGTCTAACTCCAACACTTTATAGTTTTCTACTAGCTTTGGCTCGTTTTAGATAGTGTGTTCATAGTTAAAAATAAGGTTCTAAAGCTGATTTGAGGTATCTAATGGGCCCCAAAGATTATGAGAATTTGTACATGGTTTCTATGTAATCTAGCTCAAGGAATATTCTTTGGCTTGTAGAAAATGGATCATCTGATTACAAAAAATGGGCCTTTATCTCCTATGATACCAACTGTTGGAGTTTGAGATCTATGAAAGCACACAAACAACACAAGGAAGAAGAAGATGCTTGGAGCACAATACACAATACGGAATGTTTTACCAAGTGAATGTACAATGATAAGTGACCCATTAGGGTTATATGCATATATACAAGCTGGGGGAAAAGCCTCCTAAAAAGGTAAAAAAGTTTTGCGGTGGTCAAAGTGTGTTCACAAACATCAGTACCAAATATATCAACAATATTCATTTTGTTATCTCTCAAATGCACATGGTTATGCATTGCCTAGCTGTCAAGCATTGGAAGGTAGTTAACTGCATCTTTTGCTACTCCAGTAGCACCTAAGTAATTGGATTGTTTTATCCCAAAGGGGATCATTACCACCGGATTTACATGTTTTTTCTTGACTCACACTAGGTTGGTTGCTATGCCACTCATGTGTCCACTAGTGGTTTTTGCTTCATGCGTGGTAGCTTATGCATATGTTGGTTGATCAAGAAGCAACCTACTATGGCCACTTTTAGTTGTGAAGCTAAGTATAGGGTATCTTTCACAATGACTGCTGATTGTGTGTGGCTCAAATGCATTTTGGCTGTTTCGAGTGGTGGTCAATTTTCTTCCACCACCATCTTCACTGAGAGCCATAGCACATTGGTAGTTGCAAAGAACCTTGTGTTCTAGGCTTTCACAATGCGCATTGAGGTGCTCTATCATTATGTCATGGAGAGGTTCTTTGTTGGCGAGATTAGTTTGGCTTATGTGCCCACACAAGATAATGTTGCAGACCTTTTCAAAAAAAGCTTAGGCTAGAGTGAAGTTTCAAGATTTTTGCTGTAGTGATGTGTCTGAACATAGCTAGGACCACCAAGGTAGTTTTTCCCCTCTTGAAGAGGTTTCTTTTCCCTGTCTCATATATACACATATAACTCTAATGAGTCACTTATTTTTGTACATTCACTTGGCAATACATTATGTATTATGTTGTGCTCCAAGCTTCTTCTTCTTCCTTGTGCTGTTCGTGTGCTTCTGCAAACCTCGAACTCCAACAAATGTACACCTTCTAGAACTAAGAAGAACATGGACATGAGAGTTTTCTACTATTACAGGTGATGCAGACCAAACAAAAGAAGTGGCATCACATGAATTTTCAAAGTCCTGATTTCAAAATTGGAGATATGGTCTTCGTTTTCATCCAAAACAAAAAAAAAAAACGTCAAAGAATTCAGAATTATGTGTATAGTTCCTTTTTATGTTAAGACTAAGAGCGGTCCAGATAGTTTCACATTGTGACAAAAACTCACCGGACTATCCATCCCTAATTAAGTGAATAGATCTTAACTCCAACTGTACTGATACACCCTCTCTACAAACACCCTCCTATTTGTCTCCCCCAACTATTCGCTTGTGAAAATATCTTTTGCTATTGCTTCTCCGCTCTCTAGCAGTCTTCAACCATTTTGGTGATTTATCTAGCACTCTTCAAGCAGTCCTTATGTTCCTCAGATGGTACAAGAATGCTTAGGAGATGGTAGCACTAAAACATCAACCTATTACACATTGTGGTAGGAACCATAGCAAGATAATTTAATGTTTTAGTGCATAACATCACTAGAATTACGTTGGAAGCTCTCGGATAAACAGATGGCACCACTCTTTAGCATGAGTATTTGGTGTCTAGCAAAGGAGGTTGTGAGGTAGATGTATCGAAGTTCCTCCTTAAGACCCTCAACTTATATGTAAAACATTTCATGATGAAGACCTTTTAAAGCTTCTTTTTTTTTTTTTTATAAAGGAAGTTCGGCAATAGCCTACTCTCCCGGACTTGAATTAAATTAAGGAACAAAGGTACAATAGAAGGGGACTAGTGCCCACGGGACCCCCCAAATCCCACAAAGCAGGGGAAGCTTGATTGAATCCTAGGTTGCATTACAGAGAAGGTTAATCACCCTTTTAAAGCTTCTTGCGTGTGGCAACAACAACCTCAGTGAATTGGGCAGAATATATGCACATAACAATCACTCAAAAGTGCCGTAGAGTCATACAAAGACAATGGTCATTGAAAAAACTCACAAAATCAAGTAAGAATTTTGTTCTCACTCATTTCTCCACCCCCAAGAACCCCACTCATAATTGTGAGAGCCCACTTGCATCAGTCCTCATCCATCGAACCTATTTCTATCATCAATCAATCTGAAGAAGTTGATAAAATTTATTAAGGACTGATGATTCTCTGAACAATAACAAAATAACTAGCAGAAGGACCAAGAGAAACACTCTACTCAAAAGGATACAATCTTCTACCAACAACCATAATGATGAGGATTTGTAACAACAACATTAGAAGGACCAAGAGAAACACTCTACTCAAAAGGATACAATCTTCTACCAACAACCATAATGATGAGGATTTGTAACACCAACATTAGAAGGACCAAGAGAAACACTCTACTCAAAAGGATACAATCTTCTACCAACAACCATAATGATGAGGATTTGTAACAACAACCATAATGATGAGGATTTGTAACAACAACATTAGAAGGACCAAGAGAAACACTCTACTCAAAAGGATACAATCTTCTACCAACAACGATAATGATGAGGATTTGTAACAACAACATTAACAACTACAGTAGCAATATCAATAAAAGCAAAAATAACAACAATAACAACAACAACCCCAATAATCGGAATAGGATCAACATAACACTCTCAACAACACCAATTAACACATTAAAGCAACAACAAAAACATGACTTTGATCATGATTCTGCTTTGTATTCATCTCCCTATTCCTCACAATCTGACCAAGAGACGCCATCCATCATTTTCCCATCCATATATCATCTTGATAATCTCATTGAAGTGAGCTCATTTTATATATCTCATTGTAGCCACCACTGTCACCATTTACAACACTAATTGCATTGAGATCTAGGAACTCAAGTCAAACAATGAGTTGTACCATATCCAGAGTCTCTTGAACTGTTTGTAATCTTTCTTCCAATGCTGTAAACTCTGATTCCGGACTGCCAATCGTTCCTCCACTTCCACAGTCGAAATAATCTGTCTATTCAATTCACCACTCCGATCTTTAACCTTGGTTTTTAATCTTTGCAATTCTTGCTCAGTTTTCTACAACTTTGTATTTAACTCTTTATTGCTTTTCTTTAACTTTCGATTTGCTTTCTACACTTGACCGGTCTCTGCTTGCAATCGAGCTATGATCTTAGACTTTTCCTCCACAGTAACTTTCAGAGTATTATTTTCCATCAAAGTATCATTTAACTCTTCAACTAGCTATTCATTCACAGGAGTGTCGTGTCACGACCTCTGTTCTCAGCTCTTACTGCTTCTATCTCTTCTTGCAACTGAGTAATCTGAGCTGTCATCCGCTCCTTTTCTGCAACCCGGTTATCTTTTTCCAATATCATAGCGTTATAGTTATTCTGGAAATCTTCCAGTTTCATCGAACTCCATGCTAAACCACAATCCAAATCACTAAGTATTTCTGGTCAAACAGTCTCCTTATTATACATCCATGGATATATCACATCTGTGGATCTGAGTGGAGGTAACTTCACTCTACCCTCATAAGTTTTCCATTTGTCGATTAGGCCACATTCTTGAAATGTATGCAACACGCGTACTCTATGTGAGGTCTCACTGGAACGCCCACCTTGATCCTGTTGTTGCTTCCGGGACTGTTCTTATTCAGCCTCCTTTCGTGCTGCCTCTTCCTTGTTTCGCACTACCTCTTGCTCATTTCGCGCTGCTTCTTCCTCATCTTCCCTAGCCTTCCTCTCTGATTCTTCCTTGGCCTTCTTCTCGGCTTCCTCCCTAGCCTTCCTCTCGGCTTCTTCCCTGGCTCTCCTCTCTTCCACCTGGCGCCTTCTAGTTTCCTCCTCTTTGTCAAGCTCAGTATGAAGATGATCCTAAGAAGTGTTACCTCCTGACCTCCGCTCTGCTGCTCGTTTCTTCAAAAGATGTAAAAACACTTTCCTCGAGCATACTGTGTATTCTCGAGGTAAGTACGCCGGGCTAAAAAAAGTAGCGAGAAGATCACTCCCACTTCGGTCCAATACTTGAGTGTCCGTCCGATCCGTCGGAATAATCTCCGGACTTCTTTCTTTAATTTTTGGAAAA
This sequence comes from Ceratopteris richardii, assembly GCA_020310875.1. NCBI lineage: Eukaryota > Viridiplantae > Streptophyta > Polypodiopsida > Polypodiales > Pteridaceae > Ceratopteris > Ceratopteris richardii. Next base: position 15,136,125 of record CM035414.1, on the reverse strand, counting down.
TAATTTCCACCCAATTTACCTAGGTCTTCGTCGCTTCCTTCACCAGCACGAAGAGCTACTGGGATACTCCATAGTGTTTAGCCTGCAAATTAATCACCATGGTCATTAATAACATTCCCCACTTCAGTGGGTTATCCTCTGACAGTTGTGCGAAGCGATATTCACCCGAGAAGGGTTTATCGAGCAATGCGTAGATTTTTGTAGCATCCACAGCCTCTGTGCTCGTCATGATACCCTCTTTGGCCACATGGAATCATTCCGTGATCAAGTCCACTGTAAATGTACTTCCTATCCTATTTGAATACTAATATCTTGAATATTGATGTCATTTCCCTCTGTCTGTCAGACGATCTCCATCACTATCTCTGTTGCTTGAGGATGAGGTTTAATGTTTCACCAATCTATCATGGCACATTGCAAGAGTTCTCTGCATTCAAACCACTCCTTGTGCTCCTCTCAGATCTTCTCTGGGATGTATAGAAGGTGGCAGTCAGAAAACGACACTGCCATCTTGCGGTGACCTGCCTGCTTTCTGGCTCTAACGCATGACACTCTTGCTTGAAGTATGCACTCTGCTCACTGTATTCGCTCTGCTCACGAGTTTGTCAAATAAGCCGGATTTGGCAAAGTTTGCAGCCTTTTATGCCCAACCTTCTTGCCTGATTTAGAAATAGTGTTGGTAATTTCATTATAGCACCGAAGTTACATTGATTCTCTGCTCTGTATATCCACTTCCTTCACTACTATGCGTATCAACGTTCTTGTAATTGTCGAGTCCAGAATTCGAAAGAATCCGTTGATTAAAAACCCATCTTCGTAAAAGTAAGGATGAATCTCACACCGTTCCAAGCCTCCGTTATTCCAGAAACTCTTGATATCTCCATTATTACAAAGTGGAAATTACAAAGAATAGCCCGACCACACCGGCTTCTAACACTATGCATGAGTGGCAAGCAACCATGCATAATTATGCATGGAACATAATCGGATATCAAACCATTCAATTGATTTATGATTTGTTTCTGATCATGCACATGCATAGTCATCAAACACATGCATATGTTCCATCTATATATCAAGAAAGACAAAAGAAAAGCATAAATAAGAGTTCAAGTCTTTCTTTGTTCCCCCTCGATGAAGTTTCAAACTCCTCAAGCTCTTTAACATCATTTATGACCCCATTCATGCATCCTCACTAGGTGCGTATCCATGTCCCATGCATCTTATGATAACATGTGTAGTGCCCACACACAATATGCATATGTAAAATCCCTCAAAGTGTTCCTATACAACACCATTCAGCCATATACATTAGCAATTAACAAATCTTCACCTTTCCACTACACATGATAAAAACCTACTACGAATATTCTATTGATCATTACAATCATTTTAAAAGTGAAATAAAGTCATTTGAATGTTGGAAGACATGTAAACCATCTCTAAACGACATTCCCTAAACTTGCTAGAAAATAAACAAGTATAAGAAATATGACTATAAATTCAAATATAATGATCTTATGGTCATTCTTTTTTATAGAATTAAAAAAAAAAATCCAAAAATCATCCATATCAAAAAAGTAGATTGGACGATATGCCCTCATGAAAAGTGGCCTGATGTTGGCAACCAACCAACCAAGCTTTGAATTTTCCAAGTTTGGGTGGACTCCTTATCAGTCCTTGCTAGTGATCCAAGGTCTCATGAACACCTACATAAATCCCTCTACATCCATAGGAAAGTTGCAACATATCATTTGGATGAGTATTCCACTAAAAAATGATCTCAAAGATAAGTAAGTCGCTTCTTGACTACAAATTCTAGAGGTCACTAAGGGGTACTTTTCTAAGATAATCCACACAATTTTGATATATGTGGAAAGATCCATTCATAATGGTACCGAAATCACATCAATATGTGCCTAGAGCATCACGTTATGCATTTTTGAAGATATTTATGTCACCTTAAGTAGATGGTGTGGAGATGTTGCTTGCACAAGACATGTTGGAGGATAAACACTCCTATGTGCACAATGAAAGCCAATGAACCCTCATAGGATCCTAGAATTTTTCATACATAGGCTCTATATTTTCTAAGTTTCTTTGAGTACATGTAGAGACTGTGAAGTTAAATTTGCAAGCTTAAACTTGAAGAGCTTTCAAATGAGAGTAAAATCACTCCATTTGCATACTAGATGATGCAACTAGTTGCAACAAAACAAATAACTTGATCTCTTCACAGAGTATTAGCTAACTACACAAACACTATTCTAGACATTTCTCTGTATGTGTGTAGAAACTGAACTTGACACTTATAGCACTCAAAGTAGAACTTATAAGCTTTTCAACAAGGCGAAACTCATTGCAAATGGATTTTGGATGAAGGAGAAACAACAATTACAAGGCCAGGGTGTCTACCAAGATAATCTAGAGAGATCGATTATGAGAAAGGGAAATCACTGCAAAATATGCAGAGAACAGCTGGTAGGGGGTGTGCTTAAGCAAGGGGGCAGCTTGGGCATGTATTTCCACGACTCTTAAGTCATAATAAAAACTCATTTGAGACTGTAAAGGTCACATAACAACCTCTTTAACCAATCAAAAGCATATACATGTCAAAAGGTGAGGTCCAATCACATCAAGGGGTGACCTAGATCTTTTCTAATCAACTTATTTCCATTATAGGCATGATTTAATGCCTCCAACTCGTGGAAATCATCCTCCTTTGATAGTGGATGATGTGGAAGGTTCAATTTGGGGCATGTTCCCACACTCTTGAGCTTGAAATACAAAATTTTCAACACTCCCCCTCAAGCTCAAGTCTTTTTCCTTCATTGCTTTATCCTATGTCTCTTATGATGATTGCTTCTTTGAATCCTCCAACCTTTGTACGTGGAGGACAACAGGACTTTACTATGCGACAGGCTCAATCTGTGGCGTTTCTCTGCGAAGAATTGGAGAAGGTCTGCATCATCATCAATATCCATCATTTGGATAGACTCTTCATGAAAGAGAAGAGTGTTCAATGGCGGTGGTTTCTCTGCTTGAATCGTCGGAAGGAGGAAAGTGATGAGGTGCAGCAAGCGAGTCTGAGGGATCTCATTCTTGGCCAATTGCTTGGAAACGGCCTGGCATTCGCGGTGAATGCGCCAAAAAAAGAAGGAAGTGAAGTTAACTGCCTCTCGTGCGACATTGTCAATCATCAAATAAAAGGGACGAGAGATGCCGTAATTGCGTTTTTGGAGATTCAAAGCAGCAACAAGGAATTGGAGTGCTGTGCATTCCGGTTCGGGATGACACAAAATGGCAAACTCGTTAGATGAGTGCTGGGGGAAGAGTTCCTTCATTGTCGACATGGGAAGGAGAGGTCCATTGACCAGACCCTCATGAGGGAGACGGAGTCCCTCAGTGACTGTGCTAAGCATGATGAGGATGCGGGGGTTAAGGCATGCAAACGGCTAGCATTGTTTTGTAGCAGGCGTAGCCACGATGGTAGAGATTATTTGCATGAATTCGAAATAAAGGATGACACTCCACTGAATGCCAAGGCAATTCAACGAAGGCCAAGAGACCACGAGCGCATAGGAACTCACTCACTTCTAGAGCGACACCGGCACAGAAGGTGACAATGTTTGCCAGAGCTTCCATGGTGCAATTAGAAACACATAAGAGCACAGGTAACACAAGGTGTTGCAGAGCTAAAGAGCGCACAAAGCAGAGAAAAAAGACGGGCCCCAAAATTTTTCCGATTTGGACTACATATTTGTGTATCATATTCATCCTTGTAATATATTTTCCCATGTAAAGGCACTAGAGGAGTCCTCTAGATGCATCCCCACAGAAAAGTAGAGAATACCCATGTACAATAGTAGGAAATTAGTCTCTTAGTGAATAAAGTGCCGGTCACTTGTGTGAAAGGACCATTTTTAGGGCACTAGTATATAAGTCAAATGTGACTCTTTGTAAAGAACTTTTTGCCATTGTGAGAATAGAGAGCACAGAATTTCGAATTTGTGTCTTCTTCCCTCCTTATCTTCTTCTTCGCGAGCTTGTATGCATGTGTATTGCTTGGAAAGAATGCTTGTGAGTGTTGTTTATCCTTGAGAGTGTTTTTTTGCTGTAGGAAAGGTGTGTGCGAGGTGTAGGAAGTGCTGAAGTGTAGGAAAGTATTCCCGCGACTCAGTATTTCTCTCATAACTTGAAGTAGGAGCGTCGGAATTGAGTGAAACCACTGCCATTGGATGCGTCTTCTTGAGAGCTTCGAAACGCATATGCTATTCGCTATATTTGGAGTTCGAAGCTGGGAGAAAAGTCCAAAATACTGACGGCTGCTGCACCAAGTATCGTTTCGCCTTGACCAACAGTTGGAGCTTGTTTGGATAAGTCTTTGCCTCATTTTCATTCTTGAGTAGTTCATTTGCATTAACCATTACATGATTGCATGTCCTCATACACTCGGCTAGGTTTGTATACTCTTTGGATTGATAATTAAAAGCGTGTATCCCCACTATATGCACTTGTGAAGGGATTGAGGTATAGTCTCTTTCTCCGCAAGTCCCTAAGTTGCTTAGGTCAACACACTTTTTGGCGCCGTTGCCGGGGAGTGACGAATCAAACCGAGGCATTCGTGTGATGGTAAGTAGCTTTTTGCATTGAAGAACGTGGAGGAGCGGAAATCTTCTCTTCTTTGGTAAGTCATTTTCAGCCGCACTTGCTACTTCTCATTCTTGGAGTGTGTGTAGTAAGTTGTTAGTTTAGGGAAGTGAGTGGTAGGAGTAGAGTAGGAGTGAGTAGAGAGTGGACTAAATCATTAGAGTAGGTTTTAATGTTGTTCAAAAAATTTTTTCTTTCTGTAAGCTAGAAACTTCCAGCTATAAAAGCCAAAAAATATCATTTTTCAAGTCACTTGTGTGAACAAGTATCGTGGAGAGCAGTGTCGAGTGTCGTGAGCAGCGCCAGCGATCGTTAGAGGATATACAAGCAAACTGGGGTTGCACAGAGCAAGGAAGTTTGACAAAGATGCTCTAGGTGCTACCAAGGTAAGCTAAACCACCCTTTTGATCAAAAATTTCTCAGCATTTCAACCTAGGAAAGAAGAAACGACCTGCGTCAGAGATCGTTTGGGTTTTACTAAGGTTAAAAGTTGAGTTTTGAGTGATCCAGAGAGTGGAGAAGGGGGAGGAGAGTGCATAAAACAATTGCATTGAATCAAACCTTAAAAATTTTTGTCAAAAATTGTCTAAGGGTCAAGTATCGTTTTGCTCCCGCGGTCGAGTATCGTTTTGCTCCTGCGGTTGAGTATCGCGATATTTCCCAGCGGTCGTCGATCGTTTTGTGAGAGATCGTAGATCGTTTCAGATAGAGATCGGTATCGTTTCGTTAGAGATCGTTTTGATCAAAGGTCGTCGATCGTGTATCGCTTGCCAAGTATCGTATCCAGAGATCGCGATACTTGTCAAAGATCGCGTATCGTTTTTTCACAAGTATCGTCGATCGTTTCACTGAGAGATCGTTTAGCAGAGATCGCGACACTTGTTACAGATCGATATCGTTTCAGTTAGATATTGCCGATCGTTTCTCGTGAAGATCGTCAATCGTTTCATTTTCAAGTATCGTGTATCGTTTAGTGGGAGATCGCATATCATTTCGGGTCAAGTATCGCCGATCGTTTCCATCGGATATCGTTTGTCGTGTATCGTTTTCAGCCAGAGATCGCTTTGCGAGAGATCGTTTTACCTAAAGATCGTTTGGTCAGAGATCGTCTTTTTCAAGTATCGTTTGGACCCAAGTATCGTTTGCCAGCGATCGTTTTGTTCAAAGGTCGTAGATCGTTTCACTGAGAGGTCGTGTATCGTTCCAAGCCAGAGATCGTTTAGGCAGAGATCGTTTTCCAGCGATCGTTTCATCCAAGTATCGTGTCAGTCAGCGATCGTTTTGACAGAGGTCGTGTATCGTGGATTTTAGGAGTCAAGTATCGTGACTTGGAATTTTCCTTCAGTCATTTTCCAGCCTTATTTCCTTATAATTCTAAGTTGTTGTTGGGAGTTCAAGAGACCAGAGGTTAGTAAGGACTGATCAGAGCTTAGAGGTGAATGAACCTGAGATCCGGAAGAACCCTAGGAAGCCGAAGAAGTGTAATCTCTTTCGTAGGGAGTGTAGCCGAACCAAGTAGCCGTTCACACTATTCTGAGACCTCCAGTGAGTCAGAAGGAGAAATCCCCATGGCTTCAGAGGATATGCAAAACACTGTACCCATGATTGGCCAGATGTCCATCATTGAGGGAGAATACAGAACTTCCTTAGAGTATGTGAACACCAACCACAATGAGATCCCTATCTATTTGGATGGTCTAAACAGATCAGTGGCCAGACTGAGGAAGGCTTCAGAAGCCTACATAGTGCCCAGACCAGCAGTTAAGTACATAGGAGGACTGTACATGGACAAACAAGACATTCAATACGTGGTCACAGAACACCCGGAAATCATTAATGAGCGTGGTGAGGAAAATAATGCTTCAAGCTTAAATGGAGGTGGAAACGAAGAGCAAGTAACTACTCCTAGAGGGAGATCTACGATTACAAAAATTTGGAGAGGAGACCTGATTCCCCAGGATGACACTCTAATAGATGTGTATTTGATCAACGGAATGGAGCACCTGCTCAGAGCCCATTCCTCCATATGGGAAGCTGCTCCTAATCCAGTTACCATCTATGAGTTACAAGACCCTGAGTTTCCCACCATCATCACATATTTGGACAAAAATCACAGAAGATATTGGCCAATAACAGAATTAGAGAGAGCTGAGTTGAAATATCAGAACATCCCAGTGTTCCCCCCTAGAGACCAAGCAACTACTTCAAGGAATCCACTTGGAACATCGCAGAATGATTCATATCAACAGTCGGGACAAACACAGCAAACACAACAAACCCAGATCCCCGTCAGACCACATGTACAATTTGCAATGCCTGCCATTAATCCTAACTATCGGCCACAACCAGCTATAGACCCAAGACATGGAGTTCATGCTCCAGTCAGACCACAGGTAGTGAGAGGACCAGGCATACCAATAGGAAGACCAAATTACCCTGTGATGCCTAGACAACCTGAAGCAGGAAGGAGGCTAAGGCCGATCCAAGTGGCCAAGTGCATGAGAAATCATTATGATGGCTCTAGTGAACCCTATAATCACATAGCATAATTTAAACAAGTAGTTAGAGCCGAGCAGGTAGATGACTTCATGATTCAATATGAGTCTTTTGGCCTTACCTTGTCAGACACAGCTTTGGCCTGGTTTCAGCCATTGGACCCGAATACCTTTCAGAACATGGAGCAGGTATATCAAGAAATGATTGAAGAATTTACCAAATCTGGAATTAAAAACAATTCTTCGTCATTAATCCACAGCTTCAAACAAGTACCTACCGAGTCAGTAAGACTGGCAGCAAGGAGATTCAAGCAGTATGTGGATAGATGTCCCGTAGAAGAGAGACCAACGCAAAACAAAATGGTATCATTATTCTTAGAAGGACTGTTGAACGGGACCTTGAGGTCATTAGTGTACGTAAAGAGAGTTCAAACCTTGCAAGAGTGTATGAAGGAATGTATAGACCTAGAAGATAACCTTGCAGAAGACTTGAAAATACCCCAAGGTAGTGTGAAAAGCGAAGAGTCAACAAGTAGCACATCAAACCCCAAAAACAACGTGGAGGAAATCGCTAACTTGTTAGCAAAAAAACTGAATGTTCAAGGACAGAGGAATTATCCCACCAATCCTATGAGAATGCCTATGCTTAGAAGATGTATGCAGTGTGGAGGAGATCATCCTTCTCATTTGTGTACTAGGGGTGTAGTCCCACCACCTGCCTATGCTCCTCATAGACCCTCTGTCCCCGGACCGCTACAATATTGCAGTATAGAGCAGAGATACACAAACCATAGCACCGAGAACTGCCCTTACAATAGGCAAACCAGACCCACCCAGCCTTATGTGAGACCATATGGATACCCGCAGAATCAGCAAGGAGGTGAAGCTTTTAGATATCCCTCATATCAGCCGCAGGCACCCATACCCCGACCATACGCATATCAGGGATATACGCAACCTCAACCAGTGCTAGGACAACAACCGCCCCACCCTCAGAACGTTGTCCCAGTTAAGATAGCGCAACCAGAGGAAAACCTAGAGAGAGCACTGGTACCAGCCACACCTTTGACTAGTAGTGAACCATATGACTCATTTTACGAACCTAGTCAAGGAACATACCCTGGTTATGAGAGCTCAATAATGGAATATGGGCAACAATATGACCCATATGCTTATGGCATGGAGATACCTGATAGTTCTTACGGACACGAGCAGGATTATGTGCCCTTAATGTACACGGCTCCTAGAGCAACCATGCCACCTCGACCTATGAATAGACAGCCTGTACCCAGAGGACCATGCTACAGATGTGGAGGTGACCACTATATTAGAGAATGTACATTACCAAACCCACCACCACCACAACGAATTTGGGAAGGCTACTGTAGCGATTGTGGTAAGGAACATCTTTTCAGAGATTGTCCTAAGAACCCCAACAAAGTCACATCTAATGTGCAGATTAATGTGATAGAAGTGATTGAATCATCAGGGAGCGACAAAGAGTACACTGTACCTTTAAAAGCTATAACAAGAGCCAAGGCTAGAGAGAACCCTGATAAAACAGATGAAAGTAATCAAAGTGATAAAGAGGGAAATACACCCATCCCTCACAGAGTGGAAGACTCCGAAGAACCAGAGAGAAGTATTGCCAGTAAAAGATCACAAAGATGGAAGAACCGGAGAGACAAGATAAAAGAAAAAAAGTTATTACAAAAGAAGGAAAATGAAAAGAGTAAACAGAAACCAACAAAAGAACCGCAAGTGGAAGAAGAAAATAAAAATGAGAATAAAAGTAAGGAGGTAGGATCAGTATTAGCAGACCCAATGCCTGAAGAATTAGCCATGTGGATTCAGGCATACAAGGGGAGAATAAAAGCAGGACCTACCATAGAGCAACATGATAGAGAATATCCGAGAGGCGACTTAGAGAAAGAAAGATTAGAAATATGCAAGAAATTGATAGAAGTTGCCCAACAAACATTAGAAAAACCCGCATCACCTTTACCAAACAACCGAATTTCCGAAGAAAAATTCCAAGAGTGCCTAAACACTCAGGAAAAGCCTGAAGTAAATAGACCTCTGAATGATGAAATTGGTATTGAGAGAAAGGAAGGATCCATAGTCCCTGAAATAGAAGGAGACTGGACTAAGGATCTATGGGCACGAGTTCAAGAGGACAAGTGGAAAAAGGTAGAAGGAATGGAACCGCCCTTTGAAGAGTTAGAAGCAGAAAACGAAATAGAAGGTTCAATACCTGAACTCAATTCAGAAGAAATTTTTCCAATGGATGCAAGTGACAAAGAAGAGGAAGATGTAAAGGAACTACCCAACTACACCGGGGAGTACGAGCACAACTCAGAATTGTATCGCATTCCTTCAATAGCGAGACGGGAAACGAACACATCAGTTCAAACATCGGAAATCATACAACGTCTTAGAGAGGTGAAAATCCCATGTACCCTAACATTCGAGGAACTGTTAAAGGTAAAACCACATTTAAAAGAGAAACTGATCGATCGATGGGAAGTCAAGGAGGAAAAGGAAAAAGTAGCTGACGAAGTGAAAACAGTAAGAATTCCCGTGGATAAAGTAGGAGACTTTAGCGAAGGAGACGAAGGAAATACATGTCTTCCAATCACCTATAGGGGTTACACTACCAAAGCCATACTAGATTCAGGAGCTGGTGTCGGCATTGCTACCAAAGAAATTTGGGAGAAATGGGGACAACCAGCATTAAGACCAACACGCATGAAAATACAAATGGCAGATGGACATACGGAAAGACCCTTAGGATTGTTGGAACGAGTAGTCTTCACTACGTGTGGAGTGGAATTCGAACACACCTTAGCAATTTGTCACTTCGAAAGGCCAAGCAATTATGAAATGATTTTGGGAAGGCCATTCATGAGACAACTAAAGGTTGTACAAGATTGGGGAAAAGATGCAGTGTATCTACAACACGCAGGAACCACCACTAGAATAAACCTACATACGTACGCGTATCAGGATGTGCCACCTCTGCAATGGAATCAAATCCATAAAGAGGAAGATGATCAATCAATTCATAGTGCAGGTTCTAGTGATCAATCCTGGATGAACGAGGACACTCATCTGTGGATATGTCAAGCTGCAAAGAAGGAAGAAGAGAGAAGAAAGGGATGGCAGCAAAAACAAGGAATAGTGAGATCCGTACAAGATCCAGCCTATATGCCACAAGTATTTCCGGATGAAGAATTCGAACCTCACGGTTGGATGGAAATCTTAGCCACCCTCGATGTCTGTGTAAATGAAGAAGTAGTGACCATGAACGAATGTATCGATGAAGAGGGTTATGATGTTAGTTTGTATATGGTAGTCCTTCAGGAGGCAGAAGAAGGAGAAGTAATCGAGAAAGACTGGAAGGAGGACTACGAGAGCATTGAAATGGAACCAGAACCCATGGATCTAGGGATTAGTGCCACCAACATAGATATCACAGCCAATGAAACACATAAGGAACTCACACAAAAAGGGGAATTAGAAATTGAGGAGGAGTTAGAAAATGAAGAAAACAAACTTCAAGATCAATTTGAGGTGCCAGCTCATTTTAAAAAATACGAAGTGGAAGAGAGGAAAATTGCTATTCAAATGCCTAGAAGAGAAGCACAACCTGGAATAGCATATGATAACAAGGAACATACCAAAAAAATAGTGGTAACTATGGAAGGAGGAGAGGAAAGATGTACCTTCATAGGACAGGATGTCTCATTGGAAGAAGAACAAGAGTTAATTCGACTCATAAGAGAATACCGGGATGTCTTTGCTTGGACTTATAAGGACTTAAAGGGAGTAGATCCATCTATATGTGCGCATAGAATCCCCATGACATCCGAGGCCAAACCTTCGAAACAGAGACCTTATACTTATAATGATGTGTATTCAGCCAAGATAAAAGAAGAAATAGATAAGTTATTAGATGCTGGATTCATTTACGAAATTGAGCACACGGAATGGGTGTCACCCTTAGTGGTTGTACCAAAGAAGAATGGAAAGTTAAGAGTGTGCATCAATTTGAAGAAAGTGAACGCCGCAACCATAAGGGATAGCTATCCCTTACCAATCACTGATCATCTCTTGGAAAGGGTAGCAGGGAAGGAAGTTTATAGCTTTCTGGATGGCTTTTCAGGGTATAATCAGGTAGCTATTGCTCCTGAGGACCAACATAAGACTGCATTTGCAACTGAATGGGGAGTATACGCCTTTAGAGTCATGCCTTTCGGTTTAACGAATGCCCCAGCTACTTTCCAAAGATTGATGTGTCATGTGTTTAAGGAATTTCTGAGGAAAAGCATGGAGGTATACGTGGATGATCTTTGTACATATTCAGCTATACGATCAGAGCACATCCCTGAACTTGAAAAGATTTTTGCTAAATGTCGACAATATCGAGTATGCCTCAATCCTGAAAAATGTGTCTTCATGGTGCGACAAGGGAAAATCTTAGGACATATTGTTTCTAAGAATGGAATTTCAACAGATGAAGACAAAATTAAGGTAATTTTGGATTTACCAAGACCTAAAACTGCTAAAGAAGTTCAGGCATTTATGGGACATTGTGGTTACTATCGAAGATTCATACATATGTACGCCATAATTGCTAGACCTCTTTATGCGTTATTGACTCTATTCAAGTGGACCGAAGAATGCGAAAAAGCTTTTAATGAGTTGAAGAATCGATTGAGTTCAGTACCTATTCTTCGAGTCCCAAACTGGAATAAACCGTTTCACATCCATGTTGATGCTTCCAAGTTTGCCATTGGGTGCATCTTAGCTCAACCAGCGGATACAGGAAAATTAGACCACCCGATAGCCTATGCCAGTAGACAGTTAAATCAAGCGGAACGCAATTATACTACTACGGAGAGAGAAGGCCTAGGGATGGTATACGCAGTCAAGAAATTCAGACATTACTTGCTGGCAAACAAATTCAAATTCTTCATTGATCATCAAGCCCTATTGTACTTAGTCAACAAGCCTTGCAATACAGGACGACTAGTACGATGGTTTTTATTGCTAATGGAATTTGATTTTGAGGTAATTGTCAAGAAGGGAAACACCCACATAAGGGCAGACCACTTATCTCGCATGACCCATGGAGAACCACCCATAGGAGTTCCCGATGATCTACCTGATACTTATCTTTTTAACCTGGAAGTATGTCCTCAATGGGCCGAAAAATTGATCCCGATACTTACACATGGACCTAAAGATGGGATCACGCCAAACCAAAAGCAAGATCTTTGGAGGACTAAAAACCTTCACATTATTGCTGGAAGTTTGTACCACCAGGATTCAAGCGGACTGCTGATGAGATGCGTGGAAGAAGGGGAACAAGAAATGTGGCTTCAGAAAGCACACGTAAACCAATGGAACACTCATTTGAATGCAAATGGAACGTGGCAAACACTCAAGAGATTTGGTATATATTGGCCAACCATGCAACGAGATGCACATAGCTATGTGTCAACCTGTCAAACCTGTCAAGAACAAATCCCAGACGAGAACTCTACATTATGCTATTCTACAATAGCACCAAGGTGGAGCATGCCTCTGGTAAAGTTCTTGAAAACTCGAGAGTACCCTGATGGAGCTACCTTAGCAAGGAAACGTGCTCTTGAAGAACAGAGTAAGGATTACGCCATCATAGGAAAACAACTCTTTAAACGCGGAAAAGATAACCAACTAAGAATGTGCATTCATGAAAATGAATATCTCTCTGTCTTAGAAATGGCACATGCAGGAGCTGCGGGAGGACATTTCTCAGCAGACAGAACGGTCAAGATGATTCTCTTTGCAGGCTTGTGGTGGCCAACTCTACATATGGACGCAGAGACATATGTGAGAAGCTGCGAAACATGCCAGAGAGCGAAATATCCCATTAGAAGAGACGACATGCCTTTAAGACCCATGGTTTGTGCAAGAGCATTTACCAAGTGGGGGATCGACTTCATAGGACCTATCAATCCACCGGCCAAAGGATCACATGCGGAGTACATCATCGTGGCCACCGACTACTTGACTAAGTGGGTAGAAGCAAAAGCCACTAGAAAGAATGATGCTCATACCACAGCAAAATTTCTCTTTGAGCACATTTTCACACGCTTTGGACTACCGATCGAGATAGTGAGTGATCGAGGGACGCATTTCCTAAACGAAGTCATTGAATCGCTAATGAATGACTTTTTAGTGATTCATAAAAAATCAGCCCCATACCATCCTCAAGCTAACGGACAAGCTGAAAGTTCCAACAAGGTACTATGTACTGTATTGACAAAGATTGTCAATAATGGAAGGTCAGATTGGGACAAACAATTGCATCATGCAATTTGGGCCTTCCAAGTGGCATATAAAACTGCCATTTGAACTACACCTTTTAACCTAGTGTATGGGCAGAATGCAATTTTGCCAATTGACTTCTTAGTACCTACATTAAAAGTGGCCCAGCAATATGAGTGGAACGGTCATGAATTGTCCCAGCAACTAGATCAAATTGAAAAGTTGCACGAGACTAGATTGCAAGCTGTAGCAGGCATTTATGCCGCTAAACGGAGACAAAAGGCATATTACGATTCGCACATAAAAGACAAGGGACTAAAAGAAGGCGACTTAGTCCTAGTATACACCCTCAAACAACATGCAAAGAAGCTACAAAAACGCGGATATGGACCCCTGATTATAAATCGAATCTCTACTAGTGGTGCAGTCAATCTCGCCACACTAGACGGAGACATTCTTCCCAACTACATAAGTGGATGCAGAGTGAAAAGATTCATGGAGCCTTTGACTGATCAAATGCTAGCGCGACTATTAGGAGCTCAAAGTAGGAAAAAGGAAGAAGAACGAATGAGAGAAGAAGCGAGACAGGAAGCCCTAGAACGTATCAGAAAACGGAAAGAGTGGATGAGAGAAAGAGACGAGAGATATCGAGTAGGAGAAGAACTCATCCCAATGGCTAATTTTAGAGCCACTGAGAACTCAGGGCAACAAAGAAGACAACCGTACTTGAATCTGGGAGCAGGACGAAAAGAGTACCACTTAGTGGATGCTCTCATAGACACAGGAGCAGCAATAAGCTGCATCAGATTTTCTTTGTCTCAGAAACTTAAAGAGGAGTTACGACCATCGAAGGCACAGCTAATAGGAATAGGAGGAAAAATTACTCAATGTATAGGTGAGATAACCTTACCTCTACATATGGGGAACAACACTATGGAACAGAGACTCTTAGTATGTCAGGACCAGGATCTGCTTGAAGATGTGGTGTTAGGTCAAGATTGGATCTATGAATATGAGGTAACCATTCAATTGGCTTTAGGATACATCTCTGCCAGAATAGGACCTCGTGAGGTATTTAGTTTGCTAGATGAACGACCACCCAAAGCCGCTAATATAGAGCCAGAAGTTCATCCCAATGAACAAAGTCATGATTGTATGTTCACTAGCACTAAAGAAACCCCATCGTCAAGTACTTCATGTGAGAATACCGTGAGTCCTGTGTGCACTCCATCTTTGATTATAGAGAGTCACAAGAGTGCATAGAAGCATGAAATCAAGCCCAGTGAAACACAATGCACAAGAGAGGATACTCCTGTGCAAGAATTGAAGTCTACACCTATGAAAGTATACCCTATTCCACATTCTACACTAGCTTGGATAAGGAAGGATCAAAAGAAGGCATATCTTCAGCAACAGAAAAGTCTTCGACATCAGCATGTCAAATCGAATAAGAAGACAAAGAATTTTGAGCACCGAGGTCAATCTCGACTCACTAACATATGGATCCCAAAGAAACTGATAACTGCACAACCTGATCGAACACAAATATGGATCCCAAAGTCATGTACTCCAAGGACGACCATCCCAAACAAGGAACATCCTCAGAAGGGTTATCACCATCAACATGGTCAACAGGCACACCAGCCGAGAAAGAGGACCTATTGGAGGAAGAAGGAATCTACAGATGCAATACCAACCAACTTGAGATTCCCAAAACAGAATAAGCAGACGTACTACCGAAGAAGAACTACATTCATCAAAGAGGTGGAAAATACAGTACATTCCATCCAAGTGAAGCAAATTTGGGTGCCGAAAGACAAGACAAGCTGCATACATCAAGAAACTACTTCCAATTGCACACATGAGACGTTGTCGAGATCCAAAGTATGCATGATAGGGCCACATTACAAGGCCAAGCATTCGGCACTTCTTTCTTCTACTTCCGGATAGTCACGCACATTTTCCCTTTGGAAATAGGAGAGCACTTGTACAGACATTAAAAAAATATACTCCAAAAAATTACTAACCGCTTCGGCTATGGACTAACTTTTATGTTTTCTTTTCAGCAAAAAAATATAAAAATACATTAAAAAAAAAAAAAAAAAAATTCCAGGTATTACCTTTCTCACACACACGGGAGAGGGACGGCACCATGCACTCGGAGCAACATCGAATTATTAATCAACATATGGAGGAGGATTTCTGAAAAAACATATGGATACTAATTCATACTCTATATTGAGTGCAGATGACATCTTCTGACTCAGAAGCTACGCAGCAGGAAGAGGTGCTACTTCTTCCATTGGAGTCAATAACAAAGGTCAGAGGACATTGGTTCCGTGATGACCAACCTATCTCAGAACTTCTCTTTATGGCAACCATCAAGGTTATGGACAGGGATCATTATTTCCCCATCATGTCACAAGATTTCAAGACAATAATACAAGGGTTACCACATATCGAGGACGTATGGACTCAAGCTGGAATTGAAGCGTTCTTGAAGATGCCTATATACGTACCAGACTTTCAGAGGTGTATACAGGTAATGAATACCATGCAGCCTGCTGCAACAAAGATCTCAGTCCCAGAAGCGCAAGTATTGGATAAGGTGGGCACATGGAAGACAATTCAATTCACTCATGAATTGATCAATAAAGCCTTTGGATGGAATCAAGAAGGAATTACTAATGTCAAAGAGGAATGCCATGACCCCAAGAAAAGATCATTCCTGGAGATTAACAGAATAGATATTGAAGATGCTGTACGTTTGGTACATCAACACTTTTGTTTTCCTAGCATGAACAGATACACTGCACCACAAAAGATTGTAGTACAACTCCTATCGCATGCCATGAGACAAATAGGCAACAAAGTGAATCTAACAGGGTATGTACAAGAATGATTATTCGAAGCCCAGAAGAAATGGGGGCAGAAGAAGTTCTTGAATGGTAGTTCAGCTTTGACCTTACTGATATATGAAGCTCTAGACATGAAACACTGCTTACGGGAGATGCCGACATCAGAAGGGCTAGCAAAGTATGCAAAATCCGCTACGGTCCCTAAGAAAAAGAAGGCAGTTGTATTGGTTGAACAAGCTGGAACCAGCTCGCAAAAACCAATGAGGGGTACGAAGCGCTTACGAGAAGAGGAAGCTCAAGCAACACCTCAGTCCAAGAGAACGCACCTCTTGCCTAAGATCACGACGGCTCAAATGCCAATCACTAAGAGAGATCTGTCTGCTGCCCTCGAGCAAACACATCAGTATATGCAAGGGCAAGTCAATTTAAACATTCAAGGACACCATTATAGACAAGCAAGTCAAGTAAAACAAACACAGAGTACAAAAAAGACTCCAAAACAATCTGGAAGATACAAAGAATTGGGCATTGATGACTCCAGCACGAATACAGATTCCAGTCCTGGAAAAGATACATTAGATACTGATATACGGACGGAATCACATGAAGGTGAATGGAACGAGGTCAATCAAGTGGAAGTCACGCCACAACATCAGGAAGAAGACGGAAAAAGAGGCGAAGAATCTAGGGAACCGGAGCACGTCATTCAGTTGAATGACACTACAAAAATAAGCATCAAGGAAGATACGACCACTGGGGTTACACATGTCAAAGCACCTATTAAAAAGGAAGAACAAACACCAGTGAGTAAGGAAATGAAGGAGCTCCAACAAAAAGAACAAACCATAATCGAGGTGCCAGATGACACACCTCAAGGGAATCAAGAAAACGTGGTGACTGAGCCAAAAATCCAGCTTCAGATTAGGCAGCCCCATGACACTACCTTACATGTGGCTCAGGGAAAAGATGTCAATACAGGACAAGAACCCAGTGTACCAAAAACATGGCTCAATGTGGATGTGACTCAACTGAAGCCTGTGGTAAAGCAGATGATTCAGACGGCCATGGATACTCAACAACAAATGATGGACACTGATGCAGACTATGACAAAGCCATGAAGGAAAAAAATCAGTTTCAAATTATGAGTGAACAGTTGCGCAATATGAATCATTAAGCACTCAGCATCACCAACTGCAAAAACAGCTCGAAGATCTACAGAAATTATATGACGCTACTGAAGCAGAAAAAGAAAGAATGAAGACCAGAAGTACTCTACTAGAGATACAGCTGAAGTTATATCTGGATGAGAATGATACTTTACGGAGCAGGAATAAAGAGTTAATGAAATCTTTATTATATGATCAACCACTGATCCAACAGGGCCCCTCAGACGCTAAAGAATAGGAATTAAGAGAACAGATAGCAGAGTATGCCGAGTTGCTGCGCCAAACGAAAGAAGTACAAGAGGAATCAGAACGGCGGCACACTCAAGAAATAGGTGAGCTCAAAAAGCAACTGAGTACGGCATAGGCAAAACTGGTACAGAGCTACAGTGAAAACATGGATCATGTAGCTGACATAGGTAAGGAGCTTCTAGCAGCCAAAGAAAAATTCGGTGAAGCCATACAACAGATAAAGAAAAAAGATGAATGCATCGAAGAACTAAAAACTCAGAAGAAAGACAAAGAACCGATCGGGACATCAGTAGTGCCAGAAAAGAAACATCCTACTGACGAGGTAGAGGTAAGCCCTCTATCTCAACCGATCTATCATTCTCCAATACATGAGCAGATGGCCGACATACATGATGATCATCCGATGCCATACACTGCAGAAATAAGTCAGAAGGAACGGGCACTAGTGGTGTCCCGGTTGACGGAAAATTTCAAAAATGAAGTAATCAAGGTCATGAAGGAAGCAAAGATCAAAGGTAAAGACTTAGAAAAGATCATGAAGCCTTTCAACATTCCATATGGATTGTTGAAAGAGAAAGCAAGGCAATATATAAAGAAGGTTACACAAAAAAATCCAGATAAAGAGCTCAACTTCAAGAATGACACATTCACATACACTCAAGCAGAGTTTGAAGCTGCACAACCAGTGTGGCGGAGAAATTTTTTGGAGAAACATCCCACACTACGGGTGCATTGACACCGCACCATATCTATTACAGGTAAACCCTTCATTTTGTCCAATACCACGCAGAAGGGATACCAAGGAATTCTTGGATTTGCAACGCAGCGGCACTATTAATAAACAGTGGCTAAATTATCCTATGTTACCGAGCCCGCCACATAACTATTTGCCGACAGAGGAGTATATGGTCAAAACCATAGAATTTTGGCTGCAAAACTATGCGACAGTACCAGATTTAGCGGTCAAGATGAAAAATAAAATACTTAGTATGCTACTTACAGTTTTGAAGGTGTTCAAACATGCGGCATACACATTCCTGAATTTTATCGGAATTAATCAGGGTACTGACATCCTCATTTTTGATCTATCAGTCATGCCTAGCCGACCAACAATAATGGCCTATTACTCCAGGCTCATGTTTTTGCCAAGTCCGTATATGCAAACATTTGAAGAAGCGTTTTTTACAGGATTTTTTGAAATAGATTCAGAGATTTTTTTGAAGATGTCATCCAATCTGAATGCTAGACTTGTGGCATATGAATTAAGCTTCTTCGCAGATCACAGACAACCGCCAAACGATGGAGTAAAAGCTGAACAATGGAAACAGATCATGATACGTGAAGCCAATCTGCTAAATGATACAGAGCAACAAGTATACAGAACATATGCCCGTCGCTTATCAAAGCCTGTCGGGGACGACAGAGTCCAGGAGGGGGGCAGTGTTGCGGGAGAGACAAGTAAAAAGAAGAAAAGAAGAAAACAACAAAAGAAACAGCTTCACTAAAAGGCAAGATTTGAAGATACATCTCTGCAGGAAGCCCCGCAGGGGCGCACACACCAAGGAAAAGCACGCAGCTGGAAGAAGGAATCAGGGCCAACAAGTATCACCTATGTGGATGCTTCAACCTCTTGAGTTGCAGAGGTTTCAGATCAAGGCTTACGAGCTACATCCGCATATGTGCACTAATGGCGTGCGTGGCAAACCAAATCAATCGGCTTGGAGTAATGCAACCAGGTCCAATGTGTGCAACCAGGACAAATCAGAGCGCCTCTAAAACGTAATGCAAGATCAAGAATCAGGCAATACTGACCACTGGACGCGTGCGCGAAGCAAAGTCTGTCAAGGGACGACAGAGACGAAGAGGGGGAGAGTGTTGCAGAGCTAAAGAGCGCACAAAGCAGAGAAAAAAGACGGGCCCCAAAATTTTTCCGATTTGGACTACATATTTGTGTATCATATTCATCCTTGTAATATATTTTCCCATGTAAAGGCACTAGAGGAGTCCTGTAGATGCATCCCCACAGAAAAGTAGAGAATACCCATGTACAATAGTAGGAAATTAGTCTCTTAGTGAATAAAGTGCCGGTCACTTGTGTGAAAGGACCATTTTTAGGGCACTAGTATATAAGTCAAATGTGACTCTTTGTAAAGAACTTTTTGCCATTGTGAGAATAGAGAGCACATAATTTCGAATTTGTGTCTTCTTCCCTCCTTATCTTCTTCTTCGCGAGCTTGTATGCATGTGTATTGCTTGGAAAGAATGCTTGTGAGTGTTGTTTATCCTTGAGAGTGTTTCTTTGCTGTAGGAAAGGTGTGTGCGAGGTGTAGGAAGTGCTGAAGTGTAGGAAAGTATTCCCGCGACTCAGTATTTCTCTCATAACTTGAAGTAGGAGCGTCGGAATTGAGTGAAACCACTACCATTGGATGCGTCTTCTTGAGAGCTTCGAAACGCATATGCTATTCGCTATATTTGGAGTTCGGAGCTGGGAGAAAAGTCCAAAATACTGACGGCTACTGCACCAAGTATCGTTTCGCCTTGACCAACAGTTGGAGCTTGTTTGGATAAGTCTTTGCCTCATTTTCATTCTTGAGTAGTTCATTTGCATTAACCATTACATGATTGCATGTCCTCATACACTCGGCTAGGTTTGTATACTCTTTGGATTGATAATTAAAAGCGTGTATCCCCACTATATGCACTTGTGAAGGGATTGAGGTATAGTCTCTTTCTCCGCAAGTCCCTAAGTTGCTTAGGTCAACACAAGGGTCGCAAGCACACAAGAACACAATAGCGGAAAACAACGTGAAAAACATGATTAAGTAGAAACACTGGAAGAATCATATGAAAAGAAACCTAATCATCACGTAGTGTTGGAAATATACAGATATAATGGCAACATGCATGCATTAACATAATCGGAGACACAGAAGGCAGCTACTAATCATGGTTAGGAAAGAAAATAGAAATATTATAGTCAGTCGGTCAACCGGAATCAATAGAAAGGAAAAGAATGACGAGTCAGAACAGTGGAAAAAAAATGGATGAAAAATATAAGTGCCGATCAAGTCTCATGAGGACGAAGGCAGTGGATGATAGGGACAAAGCTTCAATCCATTGATCGCCTTAGGCAGAAGGGTACCAGTTAAGGTGGATAACCGGAAAGTCACTGGTCCCACTTGTCCAGCAATATGGTAGGGACCGAACTAGCACAGTTTAAACTTTCCCGCAGATCTATTAGATTTAGCGTTGTAAAAGAGCACTAATTGATTTACCGTAAAAACGAAGGTTTTAAGGAAATGATGAGTTCTTGCTTGTCTGAGCTGAACTTCCTGCAGCACCAGAAAAACTCTCAAGGCGCTGTTCATCCAGAGACCGTAAAGCATCCAATCCAAAAGGAAATGATTGTTCCGGTAGCAACTTCTGCTCTAATGCTATGCGTAGACTAGGAACCACTAGTTCCATAGGGGCAATCGCCTCCAAACCAGATGCCAACTTGAAGGGAGTTGTTCCAGTGGCCACTTTATATGATGTACGGTAAGCCCATAATACCACAGGTAGGAATTGGTCCCATCTCTCTGAGCAATCCACTACCAATTTCTTGAAGATGTTCAACAGAGATTTGTTTGTGCTCTCGACGAGGCCATTCACTCGTGGATAGTAGGGGGAACTGAACTTATGCACAATCTGGAAGGTGTGAGTAAGCACTTGCATTAATGTGTTAGCAAAGTGCGTACCTTGATCAGTCACAATCTCCAAGGGTAAACCATAGCATGGAAAAATATCTTTCATCAAACATTTAGCGACCACAGCAGCTCTCGCTGACCGTAGAGCCCAAGCTTCGGCCCACCGAGTCATGTAATCCATGCATGTAAGAATATATATGTTACTGGTAAGTGTCACAGGAGGTGTAATCAGTCCCATAAAATCCAAGCCCCATTTCCAAAAGTGGTTGGAGCGGAAAGAAATGTCTCTGTAAAGGTTGACCTAAATGCTGACATGCATCACACTACCGCACAATTTAGGTCACGTCATGGTACATAGTAGGCCACCGTATGCCACTTTGCAGAATCTTCTGGTGGGTTAGGTCAACTACAAAATGACCTCCAACTTGGGCAGAATGCACCATTGTTATTACTGAAGCACTTTTGTGTGGTGGAAGACATCTTAGCAGCACTCTCGAGTGATCCATATAATATAATTGCCCTACAATTAGCCGGAATCGTCGACTATACATAGCCATTTTTCGTCGAGCAGTAGGAGAGGTCATACCAAGAGAACATCCACTGGTCAAGAAAAGCATCAAAGTGTCATAATAAACACTCTGATATGGCAAGAAGCTCTACTAAAGTGGAGACAAATCTTGCGACTAAAACACACACAAACACATACAGACACACACACACACACACACACACACACACACACACACATATATATATATATATATATATATATATATATATATATATATATATATATATATATATATATATATATATATATATATATATATATATATATATATATATATATATATATATATATAGATATAGATAGATAGATAGTGAATGTTGGAGCCAACATTTGAATTTGAAATCTAGCTCACCTAAATCACTTTCCCTATCTCTTAGTGATTGATTCTCCAACTAATGTAGTCATGAATTTGTGGAGTTCTTTTCCTACTCATCAAGTGGATTCAACCACTTTTGATTCTTCAACTTTTACATAAGGTAAATGCTCAAGAATTACAAGGGTGAGTTCATAAGTGAACTCTTCATGTCTTCAACACTTGCTTCAATTATAACATAAGTTTTTTATGATATGAGAGACTCAAGCCAATACTTAGACTTGTCATGTACTTGCTCCAATAGCTCCCCCTCAAGTCAAGTAAGCTTGAGTTCTTCAATCATCCAAGATTACCTGCAAACCAAAAATACCTTTGAATTTACTGAGTTTTGTTCCATCTAATGCCTTGATTAGAATGTCTACACATTGTTGATCAATTGACACATATGATAGCTAAATTTCCTTGCTCACAATCTTCTCTCTTACATAGTGATAATGTACTTCAATATGTTTAGTCCTTGCATGAAAAATTGGATTGGTAGCCAAGTGAATGGAACCCATGTTGTCACCAAAAATACTTGGAGTTCCAATATCCAATCCAAGATATGTAAATAGTGTCTTCATCCACATTGCTTCTTGAGTGGCTATAGCAAGACCTCTTTATTCAGCTTATGTAGAAGAAAGAGAAACTGTAGGTTGCTTCTTAGATGACCATGAAACAAGTTTTGACCAACGGTAAGGTATCCTGAGGTACTCCTTCTGTATTCCTTAGAGCCAACCCAATCTGCATCAAAGAACAACTTTAGACTTAAGTCAGATACAAAAGGGTAATATAGCCCGTCATTTATGGTTCCTTTGAGTGAGGAATAAACCATGATCTCTATAGACTACTTCCAATCCTAGGAAGTATGTAAATGAACCTAGGTCACTTATCTTGAACTCCTCTCTCATCTGATCCTTGATCGTCTTCATTCCATCTACATTATTTCTTGTAAGTATAATATCATCCACATACACACATAAGTAGATGACTTTAGAATTACTCTTTTTGATGAAGAGTGATGGATCTACTTTGCTATATTGAAATCCTTTGTCCTAAAAAAATGAAACAAGCCTATGATTCCAAACTTTTGGTGCTTGTTTGAGTCCATACAGAGCTTTATTAAGTTTACACACATAATCATGATGTAGTTGATTATCAAACCCAGGTGTTTGTGCCATATACACCTCTTCTATTATCCAACCATTAAGAAATGCATTTTATACATCCAATTGGAGTATCTTCCAATTCTTGGAAGAAGCAATACTAATTAGTACTCTAATTGTAGGCATCTTTGCCACATGAAATCTTCATAGTCAATTCCCTGACTTTGTGCAAAGCCCTTTGCCACAAGCCTTGCATTATACCTGTTTATGGAACCATCGGAATTCTTCTTTAATTTCTAAATCCATCTTGAACCTATTACTTTCATTGATAAAGTCTTGGGAACCAATTCTCGAAGTGTTTTTTTCCTCAAGTGCTTCAATTTCCTCTTCCATTGCATGCTTCCATTATGATTTCCCCTTGGCTTCCTCAAATGTTGAGGGTTCTTCTTGATTTATGTCCTCTCCTATATAGATTGAATGCTTAGTAACTAGAGAAGTATCAAATCCATACCTCTCTGGTTTTCTTTTCTCCCTCATGGACCTTCTTAGACCATGATGTGATGATTCTGCCTCTTGTCCAAGTTCATGCACTTTAGCTTTACCTTTAGACTTCCATACTTTGAGTCTTTCAATATGAGATACTTCATCATCTTCTGAGGCATCATGCTCTTCAACTTTAGGAGGGTTGTCCTTGAAAAACTTTTGAAAATCTTCTTCAATGTCATAAGTTAAGTTGATCTTCCTTCATGAATCTTCATACCAAGAACTATTCTCATCAAATACTACATCTCTACTCACCAAGAATCCTTTGTTGGTTGGGTTGTATAATCTATAGCCTTTTTGGTTGTTGTCATATTCAATGAATACACATCTTTCTACTTTTGGATCCACCTTTCCTCTAACCTATGAAGGAACATGAGCATAAGCAATACATTCAAAAATGTTACAATGATCCAAGCTTGGTCTTCTTCCATTCCAAGCCTCATATGGTGTCATGCCATCAAGTGACTTTGAAGGCAACCTGTTGATTAAATACGTGGTTGTGGATACAACCTCAACCCGTAAATAATTAGGTAAATGTTTTTCATTTAACATAGACCTTGTAGCTTCAAGAATTGTCCTTTTTCTTCTCTCTGCCACTCCATTTTTCTCTGGAGTGTACCTTGTAGTGGCTTCTCTTTTGAAACCCCTTTCTTGAAGGAAAGAATCAAATTCATGGGAGAAGTATTCTCCCCCTCCATCAGACCTTAGCCTTTTTAGTGTTTTACATGTTCGGTTCTCCACAAAAGCTAAATACCTTTTGAAGCATGAAAAGGCTTCATCCTTGTTCTTCATAAAGTATAGGATAGTCCGTCTACTGCAATCATCAATAAAAGAAACATAGTACCTTGATCTAGATATTGAAGCATCCTTGATAGGTGCCCATACATCTGTGTAAACCAATTCCAAGAAGTCTCCATGCATATATCCTTTCTTCATGAATGGTAACCTGTGAGACTTTCCAAACTGACATGCACTACCTTTATAAATCATATGTTGCTTTGAAAAATTAGGGATTCCAAGTACACTTTGGTCCCTAAAAATTTTCTTTAATGATCTTTCACCAATATGTGCTAACCTCTTGTGCCATACTTCCAATTCTATGAGTGTGAATACCATAATTAAAGAGAGCAATGTTCCTTGTGTCTTGTAATTCAAATGTGAATAATCTACCTGTCTTTTCACCCTTTGCAATCCTCTTGAATCCTTGACTTGGATCTTCAACAAATGCTCCTCCTTTTGTGAACCTGAATTGTAAGCCTTTCTCCACAATCTACCCTACACTAATCAAATTCTTTGTGATGGTAGGGACATAGAGCACCTTGCTAAGTAGGTTGATATTTCCATCAGGTGCTTTTACATTTCCCACCTTCTCCACAAGGTGTCTTGTATCATCACTTGTTTTCACTTCATGCTTGTTCCTTGGATCTTCTAAATTTGATAGGAGGGCCACATTTTGTGCCACATGATTTGAACAAGCTGAATCTATGTAGAAAATAAGCTCATCAAATTTACCTTGAGGCATTGCCATATTCATGATTAGCAACGAGTATTCTTGATTTGAGTCATCTGTGTAATTATTGAAGCCTCTTGTTCCTCTATAGCCTCCTTGATAGTTTGAATGGTTTTAATTGTTGTGATAGACATTGAAGTTGTTGGTCCTTCCTCTTGAGTAGCCATAACTTTCTCTATTGTAGCCTCTCCCTCTTTGATTCTTGGAGTTCCTAAAGCAATTTTTAGTTGTGTAATTAGTTAGACAAATAGAATAGGGATTAGAGTCTTGGGATCTCCCCCTGCCTTGTCTACCCTGCCTTGTCTTCCTCCTCTGCCTCTACCTCTACCATGTCTTCCTCTACCTACATAGTTAGCTTGATGTATACTTGCTTCATCATCCACTTTCTTCCCCTTTCCTCTGATTTTTTTAGACTTACTTTTATTAGTATACAAAGCAGAAGATTGATAACCTTTGGAACCTTTTTCATTCTTCATAAGTTTAGCCTCTTGTGTGAGTAGTTGCCCAATAAGTGAATTGAAGTCTGGTACATGCATATCCATGTAAAGGTCCATTGTTGTGGTGAATGCTTCCCACTTTTGATCTGCCTTTAAGCCATTGATGACCTGCCTTAATATTTGCTCTTCTTCTATTACCTCTCCAATGTTTCCTAACTGATCAACAGTGTCCTTGATTTTTGTGACAAAGCCAGTCACATTTTGTTTAGGAGCTTTCTTGAGAGTTGTAAAATCCAACCAAAGTTGATGCTTCCTGGCCTTTGTACTTGAAGAGAAGATAGCTTCAAGTGCATTCCATGCTTCCTAAGATGTTTTTCAACTTTTGATGAGGCAAAAAAAAATCTAAGATATAGTTGAGGAGACAAGACCTTGCAAGTGCATCCTTGGAGCACCATGTGCTTAATCTTTCTTGCTCCTCATGTGTAGGTTGACTTTTATTCCTAAAACTTGGCATAACTTCATCACTAGCTACATAACCATATACATTCCTACCTTGAAGATAAGCTTCCATCCTTAATGACCAAGCTGAATAGTTACGTTTGTCCAATTTGTCAATTGATGAAGGAAATCCATCTTCCATGTTGTCCAACCTTGCTCTGATACCACTATGAAGAGATGGATTGGTACTTGATGAAGATGAAGTGGTACTGTAAAATCTTTGCACTACACCAGCCAAATGAACTCTAGAGATATGTGGTGGGCCCTTTTAGCTTCTCAATGGATCTATTAGACACCCTATGTACCTTGGAAGATCACTCTCAAAAGGATGAATCAAAATAGACAAGTTTGACTAAAAGTCAACTAGCCAAGACTTTTTATTTTTGAAGGATGACCTTCAAACTTTTACTCAGTGATCTTTGTCTAATCAAAATTGACTAGCGATCTTTTAGAGAAATCTAATTGGGAAGCAAAGAAACATATTGGAAGTTGTCTCACTGAAAATGATTGACTGTATGATGAGAAATTAATTTAGCTATCCACCTATGCAAACCCAACTTTTCAAGAGGCAGCATATATGAATACACAGTGAAGCCTTGATGAAAATTCCTCATAGGTCATAGATCTAAATGAAACAAAACTTTATAAGCTAAAATAAGACTAAGAGAGCTACCATTAACAAGTTAAATGACTAAAAATGATGCACCATGCTCACAGAAAATCATCTCTGCAATCTGTCTGAAAAACTAAGATTTATGACAGTGAAGAGTCCACTCACATAGGCATGAAGAAATGGTCACAAATGACGATAAAATCAAATGTATATTGAATGGAAATTAGAATGAACTTACTGATACATGTGTGTGCCTTGAGATCACACTCTAGTATGGCAAGAAGCTCTGCTAAAGTGCAGACAAATCTCACTACTAAAACACACACACACACACACACACACACACACATATATATATATATATATATATATATATATATATATATATATATATATATATATATATATATATATATATATATATATATATATATATATATATATATATATATATATATATAGTGAATGTTGGAGCCAAGATTTGGATTTGAAATCTAGCTCACCTAAGTCACTTTCCCTATCTTTTGTTGATTGATTATCCAACTAACTCAGTCACAAATTTGTGGAGTTCTTATCCTATTCATCAAGTGGATTACCACTTTTGATTCTCCAACTTTTACATAAGGTAAATGCTCAAGAATTACAAGGGTAAGTTCATAAGTGAACTCTTCATGTGTTCAAGACTCGCTTCAATTATAACATAAGTTTTTTTATGATATGAGAGACTCAAGCTAATACTTACACTTGTCATGTACTTGCTCCAACATGAATAAACATGCTCATGTTGGAGCACATATATATATATATATATATATATATATATATATATATATATATATATATATATATATATATATATATATATATATATATATATATATATATATATATATATATATATATATATATATATATATATATATATAGTGAATGTTGGAGCCAAGATTTGGATTTGAAATCTAGCTCACCTCAGTCACTCTCCCTATCTTTTGTTGATTGATTCTTATCCTATTCATCAAGTGGATTCAAACACTTTTGATTCTCCAACTTTTACATAAGGTAAATGCTCAAGAATTACAAGGGTAAGTTCATAAGTGAACTCTTCATGTGTTCAAGACTTGCTTCAATTATAACATAAGTTTTTTATGATATGAGAGACTCAAGATAATACTTACACTTGTCATGTACTTGCTCCAACATGAATAAACCTACTCATCCGTGAGACAACAAACTTAATATCTTGCCGAGCAATGCAGAAGTAAATGAAGCACCCAGTACGTTGTTGATAGAGAACAACATCAAATGCATCTCTAGCATCATCAAGACTCAACCATAAATCTGTTTCCAATAGGTTTGTAGCCTCCAAGGCGAAAACACTACAATAATGTGTCAATATATTTTATTTGACCCAAAGCTATTCCACCATCAACTTGCAAAAATCAAATGCCCAAATAATAATGTAAATGCCCCAAATCTAACATCTCAAATGAGGCATGCAAATCAGCCTTAAAATCAATAGTATGCTTCTCATGAGGACCAGTGAGTAGCATGTCATCAACATAGACAACAATGATCAGAAGCACATCATTTGTACGCTTAACATATAAGGCGATCTCAGTTGGACAGTTCTCAAAACCATGTGCAATTAGGTAGGTATGTATCTTTTCATACCAAGCACTGGGTGCTTTCTTCAAACCATATAATGCCTTTTTGAACCTACACACATTGTTTTCATGCCCTTTCTGCACAAAACCATGGCGTTGAAACACATACACTTCTTCATGCAAGTCCCCATTTAGAAATTTAGTTTTAATGTCCAACTGATGTACGTTCCAATCATGATGAGCTGCAAGTGCATAGATGCTACGAGCAGTAGTCATTCGGCATGTAGGAGCAAAGGCCTCATCGAAATCAATGCCTCTTTCTTGAGCATAACCCTTTGCAACAAGCTTAGACTTATACATGTCAACTATTCCATCAGGTTTATGCTTCAGCTTGTATACCCACTTAGTGCTAATGGCCTTCTTGCTAGGAGGCAAGTCACACAAAGACCAGGTACCATTCTTCATAATAGCATCATATTCTGATTGCATAGCAGCCATCCAATTTTTTGAATTTAAGCAAAGTGTCATACATAACTTGGGAGCTAACTGATCTCTTCGTAGTACATGAAAGTAATGGTTGAATAGAATCTTCCACAAAAACAACATCATGGCTAACCAAAATGCGTTTATTATGTGGATGATACAAACAATAGCCTTTGCTTTCAAATCCATACCCAACAAAAATATCCAATTTTGTAAGTTGTTGTTCAGGCACTAATGCATATGCCAGACAACCAAAGACACATAGATGAGCAACAGATGGCTTGCAACCATGCCAAGCCTCATATGGAGTGATAAACTGCAATGCTTTATTGGGACATCTATTAATTACTTATGCTATACACATAACAGCCTCAAACTAGAAACTATGTGGTAAAGCTTGACTCTTGACCATACGCCTCACCA
This sequence comes from Ceratopteris richardii, assembly GCA_020310875.1. Taxonomy (NCBI): domain Eukaryota; kingdom Viridiplantae; phylum Streptophyta; class Polypodiopsida; order Polypodiales; family Pteridaceae; genus Ceratopteris; species Ceratopteris richardii. The sequence goes on along the minus strand of CM035414.1, from coordinate 15,106,565 downwards.
TCTCCATGAGTGACATGTTATTCCTTTCTAAAAATCCATTCTTCTGAGGTGTATGTGGCATTGTACACTAATGTTTTATCCAACATTCAACCAAAAATGCATTAAAGTTAGAAGACATATATTCCCCTCCTCGATCAGAATGGAGGGTACCCATTTCACATGCTGCAGATGTTCGGTCAAAACCAAAACCTGTTTGAAGCACATAAACACTTCCAACGTTGCTTTCAATGGATATACCTATAAATGCTTGGAAAAATCATCAATTAAAGTCACAAAGTAAAGAAAGTTCCCCAAAGAAGTTCAATACATAGGACCACAAACATCACTATGAACAAGCTTCAATTTCTGAGTAGCTCAAACTAAACCATCTTTTGGGAAGGATGAATGCTGCATTTTGCCTAAAATACATCCTTCACAAACATGCTTATCAAGTGCCTCAAGTTTGAGCAGTGAGGAAACCATTTTAGATTTCTACATGTGTAGCAAACTACCAAAATTCAGATGACCAAAGTGGGCATGCCAAAGCTTTGCATCTAAAATAGCCTGAGAATCATGTATTGCACATGTTGAATCATTCATAGATTTTTCATAGTCTATGAATTTATACAGCCCATGACATAACATGCCAGAAGCAATAATGACATCACCATTTGATAGATCATGAACTATATATCTATCATCAACAAATTTTACAACCAAGATGATCTTGGATAATGTTGAAATTGATAATAGATAAAGCATCCAACAATGTAAAAGAACTACCATCAACAGTAGCCAGAATGATCTTACCAACTCCCATGATAGGGTAAGAGGAGTTGTGGGCACATGTGATAGTATTCCCTGTAAGGGTAGGCTCAAGTGAAGTGAAGTAACTATGCTATGAGGTACTATGTTTGGTTGCCCCACTATCAAAGTACCAAACATCTGAGTCTAATACAAACATACATTGTTCATGTGAAGATGGTTCATAACTCCAAACACTAGAAAATGCCCATTCCACATTCTGCACAAGATTAGCAGAATCTGTTTTGTGAGTAGAGGCCTCCAGCCTCTTTCTTCTTTGCCTCTTGTGCAGCCAGTATTGGACAACTCTTTATGACATGATCATTTCCTTTATAGTATTTGCAAAACAATTTTAGCTTTTCTATTTTTTGCTCGTCTCTGTCACCCTTCTTTGATTGTGCAAAATCAGCAAATTTTTGCTTACTAGTAGAAGAACTCTATTTACCTTTGCCCTTCCAACTAGCTAGGAAAGCTTGATTTGCAACACACATAATGGACCTCTTCTGCCTAGATTAATCTTCCTATAATAGAATAGAGACTACCTCCTCGAATTTTAAGGCATTTGGATTGTCTTTCATCATCAATCAAAGAGTAGAAGAAAACTTTGATATGAATTTTGAAGGCCATTCAAAACGGTCTACACAAGTGAAATGTCAAGCAAGACTTCATTAGCAAAAACCAACTACTCCTTCAAGACTTTGATCTTTGTCAAAAAGTTTTCCATGGAATTTCCTTCAATCATGTGCTCACTCTCGAACTCGTTTTAGGAGGTAAGCAACACAAGCCTCATTCCTTGCCTAGTATAAAGTGGTAAGTGTATCCCAAGCATCCTTTGCTATTCTACAAGAGCAAAAATGGCACCTTTGACAGACAAGGATATCAACACATGTGCCTGAGCATCTCATCCATCCCAACAAAGTTGCTCTATAGTAGGTGCAACAGGAACCACAACACAAACAAGAACATGAAGAATATCACCATCTTCAACACCATCTACATCACCTTCAATAATTGTACTTGTAGATGTAATGGGATGTTTTTCAACACCCTGCACAATATTCCATAGTCCTTTTGCAACCAATACATGATGCATCATATAAACCCATAATGGGAATTGGTACCATCCAACTTATCCTCAATAGCCAACATACGTAATACATCACTGCTTTCACCCATGGCCACTGAGTAAAATACCTTGATGTAGAAAAATGATTATATCTCAAAAAGTTGAACAGAACTATCATGTAAAGTTCTACTAAACCTATAGTAGACTTTGAGGTGCTTATACTACTGAACTTTAACCTATATATACATTCGACACAAAAATATGAAATTTCCTGCACAGGCACTGCGATAGTGCATTTGGAGGCCAAAATGAGTTGAGATCATGATTTTTACATGACAGAGCAAAGGAGTTTTGAACCCCTAATTGCCTTGAGTATACTCACCAAATTTTTTGTGATTCTGAGACTATGACCGAAGGTGTGTCGATGATGCCCTAGATGAAGCGGAAACCTACTCTGATTCCAATTGTTGGAGTTTGAGGTCTATGGAAGCATTTGAATAGCACAAGGAAGATAAAGAAGCTTGGAGCACAACACACAGTACTGAATGTATTACCAAGAGAATATACAAAGATAAGTTACCCACTAGGGTTATAGGCATATATACAAGCCGGGGAACAAACCTCTTAAAGAGGGAAAAAACTGCTCTGATGGTCCTAGCCTGTTCACACATATCACTACCTAAATATATCAATAATTTATCATTTAGCATTGACCTTGTAGCCTCCAAAAATATTCTATTTCTTCTCTACCACTCCATTTTCTTCTATTGTACATGTGGTATTAATTTTCTCTTAATTCCTCTCTCTTGGAGATAGGAATTAAATTCATGGGAGAAGTATTCTCCCCCTCCATCTGACCTTAGTCTCTTTAGAGTTTTACCTGTTTGATTTTCTACAAGACCTAGGTATTTCTTGAAAGATGAGAACACTTCATCCTTGTGCTTCATAAAGTACAATATGGTCCTGTAGCTCAATGATGAGTAGCACCTCCTTTAATGTCAATCCGGGAAGACGTGAGGATGGTATGAAGACCTCGAGCAAGTGGCGGCACAAGTGCGTGAGTGAGAAGCACACAAGCATGCACACACATACACACACACGCGCACACACGGCAAGACAAAGAGAGAGAATCAATGGAGTTCTTTAGATTACTTTCAAAAGCTCTTACAAGTTCGTTTCAATTACAATCTACCCTCAAAAATGAGCTTTCCAGCTCTTTTTATAGTTTTTTGACTAGTTTTGGCCCTGTCCAGACCTAGTGTCCGGCCTAGTTAAAAATTAGGTTCCAGGGCTTATTTGAGGGCTCAAACGAAGTCTAAAAATTATGAAATTTGGTACGATGGTACTAATACTCCTCAAGCTCAAGGACTCCTCGGCTTGCACAAAATGGAGTCTAATCTACCAAAAACGGGATTTACAATGTTTGTGTAGTGATTAAAATCACTTGAGTTATTCATAATCCATGGAAAAATGATCTGGCCTTGTTGCCGTATTGTGCATGATTCCTCTGTTGCTTTGTGTGCCAACACTCCCCCCTTCCTAGCGTCTGTCGCCCCTGACAGACCTTTGTTCTCTCGGGTGGTCGATGTAATATTGGATGACATTGGTGGCCAGTTCATGTTCTCCTATCCTTAAGCCTCTTGCTAGATCAGCTTCCAATGCATCCCAATTTATTGCACCCGGGGTCTCTGGTTGCGGGGTGGTGTAGTACTCTGAATACATTGCTTGTTCACAAGCAAACAGTTGGAGCAGATGTGTTGGCTTTGGTGCGAAAATCTCCGAGTGATACTCCCAGAAACCTGATCTGAACATTTCTTCGAAGGTCTGTTTGTAGTAGGCGGGGAGGTATTTGATGCGTGCATGCCAAGCGTAAGCCACACGAATACTGGGGGTGGTGCTCATGTCATACACCAAGTCGTAATTTCCATTGCTAAACCCCGGAAGACGTACCTGTGGTGCGGCTGCATTTCTAAAGGTCTTCAGGACTACTTGCATCATATCTAAGATTTTAAGCATCATTTGCGCTGCGACATCTTGCATGGGCTTCAAGCGCGGCATCCAGTGGCGAATGGTCCCCATCATATATGCTATCGATGGTGGTCCTTGTGGTGGCGCAATGTACGGGTAGTTCAGCCATTCCTTGCATTGCGCGTTGTTCTGTACCTTGATATTGAATGCCTTCCACGACCTGCGGCGGGGGACTGGACCGTAGCATGGATTGTACAGGAGGTGCAAGGGCGCGTTGTTCCATGTGCGTAGCATTTTTGGATATGTCTCTAGAAGTTTCTGCCGCCACGTTGGTTGACGAATCTTGCCTTTTTGCACCTCTGGAGGAAGGTCTTCGGGTTGAAATTGGGTCGCAAAGGTAGGAATCTGACCCGTGACTCTTTGTATTTTTGCATTATAATCAGCCAAGATAATATAATACGGCCTGTATTGGAGTTCAGATGAGAGAATCAGGCGTCTCGATGACAGGTTCTTAAAGTAAGCTGATTGTAACACAGTCTCCTCTATGACCCTCATGGCCTGATTTTGCACTACGGTGCGCTCTTCGTGCGAACTCCCGATTTCCTCCACTTGACGTAACCATGGGGGCCGTGGTGCCTCGAATGTGTCCTGCGCTTCTTCGGTTTGTTGGCCTCCTGGGAATGGTTGCGGATCGTATTCTTCGTCAAACGTTTGTTCCACAGGAATTTGCACAACTTCTTCGTCCGTGGGAGCCTCTGGAGGGGAAGATGGTCTCTCATATTGTAGTAAGCGTGTTTGCAATTCAGTGACCTGTTTCTGGAGATCTTTTATGGCCTCTGCGTCTGTGAGAAGTGAAGCCGCAGAGGGGATGGTTGGAGGGGCTGCTGTTGGTCCTTGTTGGTGTTCCTGCTTCAATTGTCCCAGTTCCTCCGATAGTTTATCATGTGCTTCAAGCAGCATGGCATAATCTTCCAATATAATCTTGATATTATCGGGGGTCACTGCTTGAAACTTGGATGGGCTGATGGGTGCCCCCGGTGTGCTCTCAATAGCTGCCTCCAGGTTCTCTTGATTTTGTATTTGCAGGCGTCTATTCTCTTCCTGAGCAGCCGCAAGATGGCGTTTGAGTAGTGCCATATTTCGCTGAAGTTTTGAGTTGCGTTCCAGTTGTGTCCGTAGGTGACCTTCTACCACCTGCACCGCTTCCTGATCTACGTTCTGTAACTGTACCTCCAATATGTTATGGGCTTCTTGGAGGGTTTGGAACTGTGTGTGGAGGCGAGCGTTCTCCTCTTCTAGTGCCGCAAGGCGGTGCTGTAGTGTCTCTGAGTGCTTGCGCAGGCGTTCGTTTTGTTGCTGGAGCTGAATGTAATCTGTTCTTAAATTTGATATACAAGCCAACATGGTGTCCAATGCATTTCCTATAGATGAGTGGGTGGTGTTTACCGTGGGAGATGCATGGGAAGGGAATTGGGGAAGGGAGTGATGTGTCTACGGAAGTTGTGTGTGTGGGTGAAATTGGTGGAGGGGGAATGGGAGGAGGTGAAACCGTGGGTGGAGGTGCCGTGGGTGGTGAAATGTCCATACCTTCAGGAGTGGGTGTGAGTGTGGGTTCTGCCATATACATTGGGATGGTAGGTGGTGTGTGTGTGGAAGTGGTGAATAGATGCGAAGTGTGGTGGGGAGCTGAAAAGACAGGGAATGGTTGAGAGCCTGGTTGAAAAGCCCTAGCAAAGAGGTCATGGAGGGATTGTAGAAATGGAGAGAGGGATGTCGGGGGTTGGGGTCGTAAATTTGAGAAGGGCTAAAAGGGTTGCGTGGTAGCAGGGAAGCCCATGAATGTGGATCTAGGGTCAGGATGACCCATGGCTGAGGGCATTGGGGATGGTTGCCCTAGGGCAGGCTCTAGGAGGGGTTCGGTGGATTGTGTAGTGATGGGGTTTGCTTCAAAGATCGGGTTATCAGTGGTAGAGAATAGGGTGGCACTAGAGATGGGAGTGCGGAAGATGAAGGTGGGGTCAGTGGGTTGAGTAGTCGATGTGGTTTCCACTGTCTCTGTTCTAGGAGGTGATGGTGGGGGTGTGGGTGGTAGTGGTTCGGTGGACTCCTCATGGGTGGCTGGGTGCTGTTGGCTAGCTGTTTGGGAGGTTGTCCTGATAGTTTCAAATGTAGTAGTTGGCTCTTCTGCAACTGTATTGGGAATCTGGATGTTCTTACCTGATCGTGGTCGCGTCTGGAACCTTCGTGGGTCATATTGAACTGGAGGCCTCTGAATGGCAGTGCGCACTGCTTCTACTACCCCATATGTTTCTGCCATCAATAAGAGACCTTCCCTGTACTCTGAGTCAACTCCCGCTTCTTCCAACAACTGAGTCATGAGTACTCTGCTACTCTGTTCAGTGAGTAGTTGTTGCGATCGCACTCTTTCCATAATCTGGTACAGCCTTCGGAGTTCTGCTGTATAGGCTGGGGCTTCAGTGGTCTCTTCTTCATACGCTTCTTCTTCTTCCGGGTGTCCGTGTTGTTGACTTTGCTGAGCGTCACTCCAATGTACATGTCGACCGTCTGTAGACTTTCTTCTTCTTCGTGAGGATGTGCCCTGCTCCTCTGCCTCTGAATAAAACTCCACATCAGAGAATTGTGTGCTTTGTAGGAATGCTTCAAAATCCTAGGGGTCCAGTCCTTCAGCATCTCCAGTGGCAGCAAATTCGAATTCAGGTGGAACAGGAGGAGCCGATGGGGTAGCTTGTGTCGTAGTGTCAGATTCCGATCTGGGTATCCTGATGGTGAAGGGAGGTACAGTGGCCTCCCTTAGTGGTGATGCCTCAGGAGTAGTCAGGACTTCCCTTGTCTGGACACAAGGGATCGCACCCCTCATGCGCTTGGATTGATGTGCGGACGTCTTGAGCCTTTTAAACAATCGTAATTGTGCCCAAGTTAAGGCACGTTCAATGGGGACATCATATGCTAGGCATCGGTAAATAATGCGTGTGATTGCACAGCATCCGTTCACCACTAATTTCCTAGAAGCCCGTTTGTTTGCTTCATACAACTGATCTATAATCCATACTGGTAGCTTAATGGGTAACGCACCTGCTTCCGCTAAGTAGAGAGCGAAGCAGATCCTCTTGTGTGGTTGTGTGAATCGGTCTTGGCCGGGAAAGGCGAAATGTTGCATGCACATGCGGAGAGGGATGGACACATTTGGGGTGAGTGCTGCCATGTCTTTAAGCTTCAATAGTTTCCTATCCTTCATGTTAGTGGGAACAAGAGCATCCTTTTCAGAGGGTACATGCGTGCCGTGCATATTCAAAGCGTCGCTTACCAATTCCACGGTAAGTTCAAACCTCTTCAATTCGTTGTTGCCCAACAAGGAGGGAAGCACAAATGATCCGGGTTTGTCTTTTTCTTCATTAGCTTGTAATGTGGAGACCAGATAGTAACATCGGAGGAGATCTGGTTTAGGTAGTGGGGCTTCGAAGTATTCTGCCAGCCCTGCTCGTTGCCATATGGTCTGGAGATCCTCGGTGTTCTGTAAAGTCTCGAACTCCTTGGAGAAGAATTGGAATCGAACCCATGATCTGTCGTACTCGCACTTAGACTCCCATATATACTTGGCCTCTCCTAATGGACCTGGCATGCCATTGAACCAATGAGAATTGGCATGGACTCTTTCCGTGATCCCTGTAGGTGGATCCGGCACCGGGATTTGTTGGAGGTGCTGCAGCTCCGCTGGTCGTTTAGTTGGTGGCACATCCACAGGTAGACTATCCACATCAATTCCTGCAGTAAGTATCCCTACTTGTGAGCCCGAACCTGTCGCTTCTGCCATTTTACTGCTTGCCTTCTGATTCTGTGAGAATATAGAATCATGTGTTAACATCGTAATGGACAGAATAAATCCGTTGTTGTCCCCGTTACAACATTAACATGAGGTAGATGGTGAGTTAGTGGTTAGTAAGTGCACGAAGACAGTGTGTGTAGTTAATGTTTGTGTATTCCTAGGAGACTAATGCCGTTAGTAAGTGGGGGCGAATTTACAATTTGGGGTCGGGGGGTTTATTACAGGTTTTAAGCTGCCAAATGCAGTGGATGGGTTTTTCCTTTGGTTTCGTAGAGGTGCTAGAGAACATTATAGGTGTATCAGCTTGAACATGAGGCCTTTTAGGGACCCATTTACAAGTGATTACATGCGTGCTCTTGGTTCTTGGTGTGTTCCTGAGTGTTGGGAACGAGTGAATACGGGCTGTACGCGTAGTTGGTTTGTGCTGCATAGGTTGTGGCCATGGCGTAGCTATTTGTGCCCGCAAGCAAGCCTTAGGCACCCAAATTTGTCTTGATTGTGGGCTAGCCCTCATCGACTTCTTGGGCACCCAAATAGATTTCCCGTTAGCAGAAGAATTCCCGAAAGACTTCTTATTAGTGTCGTGTTGTTGGTTACTAATAAGAAGCTTGGCCCGTGTGGTTGGCTTGAGTGCAACCGGGTGTTCGCCTTTCGGCACCCACACTTGTTTCACTTGCTGGGACCTTTTGCTGTGCAGGTACTTTGGATCGCCGACATAGGTAGTACTCTGCTTCTTCTGCCTTTGATCCACTCTTGGTTGTTGCCTCCTCCTGGCCTTTGGAAAAGAAGGGAGTTCCTTTGCATCCCTGACTTCTTTTTTGCGAATATCATTCCTCTGCAACACATAGTTTTGGACAAGAACAGCATTGTCAACTTCATGTGCACCCCTGGAGGGACCAGGAGTCTGTGCCTTTCCTAGTTCCTTGAGTGCTCCATTATCCAACTCTACTATAATTCGACTATGGTTGACCCATACCTGAAGAAGTCCACTTCTTAGGTTTAGATTGACTGCTTGGTCATAGATCCAATCTTGACCCAAGATGAGAGGTTCAGTGAGATCCTCATCTTGACACACCAGTACTTTAACTGTCATTTTCTCATCATGAATGTAGAGGGGAAGTTTTACCTCGCCCATGCAAGGGGTTTCCACGCCTCCCAATCCTATGAGATATGCTTCCACAGGATTGACAGTTAACTGCAACTCTTGACAGTAAGACAATTTAACAGCACTAGTGGCTGCACCTGAGTCAATCAAGGCTCTTACGGTCCTTGCACTCGTTCCTTGTCCTATATCTAGGGTTATGAAAGGACGTCGATCAATTATCCTATGCGGGTTTGTTCCTGCAACCTCACACATGGCCATAGGAAATCCTTGATCTGTATAGTCAGTCGTTCTAGGCCGATCTCTACCTTGCCTTCGTAACTTCATTCTTCTGATGCGTTCTAAAGCTTCTGCTTGAGCTTCTTCTCTAATTCGCTTTTCTTCCTCTTTGCGTTGCTTAGCAGTGTTGAGTCGGCTAAGCATTTCCTCTGTGAGGGGTTCTTGATACAACTTGACTCTGCAACCGCTGATATAGTTAGGGAGAACATCACCATCTAACGTGGCCAGTTGTACTGCTCCACTCGTGGAGATCCTATTGATGATCATAGGTCCGTAGCCTCTCTTTTCTAGTTTCCTCGCATGTTGTTTTAGTGTGTAGACTAAGACTAGATCTCCTGCTTTCAAGCCTTTATCCTTCACATGGGCATCAAAGTATGCCTTCTGTCTCTTCTTGGCTGCATATATCCCTGCGGCGGCTCTCAGTCTTGTTTCTCCTAATCGTTCAAGGTCAAAGATCCTAGAGGAAAGCTCATGACCTGTCCATTCATACTCTTGTGCTACTCTCAATGTAGGGATCAAGAAGTCCAAGGGTAGCACAGCGTTTTGGCCAAATACCATCTGAAAGGGGGTGGCTTCGAGTACCGTTTTGTAGGCCACTCGGTATGCCCAAACAGCATGGTGTAGCTGTTTGTCCCAATCAGAGCGTTTCGTGTTCACTAATTTCGTCAGTACATTGCATAAAATCTTATTAGTGCTCTCAGCTTGTCCATTAGCTTGAGGGTGATAGGGGGCAGACTTCTTGTGTATTACCAAGAATTCTTGGAGTAGATTTTCAATCACTTCGTTCAAGAAATGAGTGCCTCTATCACTTACAAGCTCTATAGGTAGCCCATATCTCGTGAATACATTCTCAAACAAGAATTTAGTAGTTGTTTGAGCATCGTTCTTTGTCGTAGCCTTTACCTCTACCCACTTAGTTAGATAGTCTGTTGCAACAATGATGTATTCCGCATGAGAACCCTTAGCTGGGGGATTAATAGGACCTACGAAGTCTATTCCCCACTTAGAGAATGCACGTCCACCCATCATAGGTTTCAGTGGCATCTCATCTTTGCGTATAGGATACTGAGTCCTCTGACAGACATCACACCGTTTCACATAGGTATGTGCGTCCATGTGAAGGGTAGGCCACCAAAAACCCGCAAACAATATTGCCTTGATCACCCGATCCGGTCCAAAGTGTCCTCCTGCTACACCTTGGTGAGCAGTTTCCAAGATCTTGAGATATTCACTTTCATGGACACATAACCTCAGGTAACCATCTTTACCACGCTTATATAGATTATCACCTATGAGTGAGTAATCCTGGGCTTCTTGTTCTAAACTCCTTTTCCTAGCCAGCGTCATGTCTGGGGGGAATGTGTTTGTCCTCAGGAAGGATACTAGTGGTTCACTCCAATCTTGCAAAATGGATACTTGATACAGAGTGGCGTGTTCTACTGGTGGTTTTGTGCAACAAATTGGGCATTCCTTGCACAACTTTTGGACATCCGCTTCCATAGTTGGCCAATGCACTCCGAATCTCTTTAGAGTCTGTAAAGTTCGTTGCTTTGAATGGTGTTGCTCTAACGCTCCTACATGTGCTAATTGCAACCATTTAGCGTACTCATCCTCTTCTACACAACAAGCCAAGATCCCTTGATCTGTGTGCTTATACATGCTTCCTGCCATGATGTGGTACTTTTGGGCTTTTACGACCTCCCTATTCTGTGTGTTTACCACTGGATGGTTAGGCCCGTATGTCAATACTGGTACCAATGGCTTAGCCCACTGCGGCACCACTTCCAAATTAAACAAGTAAGCATCAGGAAGGTCATCTGACACTCCTTGTGGGGCTTCTCCCGATGTGAGCCTAGAAAGATGATCAGCTCTCAAATGGGTCCTACCTTTTCTTACCACAACCTCAAAATCATATTCCATTAGCAAGAGAAACCATCTTACTAACCTTCCTGTATTGCATGGCTTGTTTACGAGATATAACAATGCCTGATGATCAGTAAAAAATTTAAACTTATTTGCAAGCAAATAGTGTCTAAATTTCTTAACTGCATATACCATGCCTAATCCTTCTCTCTCTGTAGTGGTGTAATTCCATTCAGCCGCATTCAATTGTCTACTGGCATAGGCAATTGGAAGATCCATATTACCTTCACCAGTAGGTTGAGCAAGCACACACCCAATGGCATAATTGGATGCATCCACGTGAACATGGAATGGCTTATTCCAATCTGGTGTGGTCAAGATTGGTGCTGAACATAATCTTCGTTTAAGTTCCTGGAAGGAATTCTCACATTCATCCGTCCACTCAAAGTTAGTCAGGAGTCCGTACATGGGCTTTGCAATAATAGCATACATGTGTATGAATCGTCGGTAATAACCACAATGCCCCATGAAAGCTTGTACTTCCTTGACATTCTTTGGCCTAGGTAGCTCTGCTATGGCTCTCACTTTTTCTTCGTCGGTAGATATGCCATTCTTTGACACTATGTGTCCTAGAATCTTGCCTTGCCTGACCATAAAAACGCACTTTTCTGGGTTCAGGCAGACTTGATATTCTCTACATTTGTCAAAGATTTGTCTGAGTTCAGGGATATGGGTTTGTCTAATGTTGGAATGAGCACAAAAATCATCAACGTAGACTTCTAAACTCTTCCTCAGGAACTCCTTAAACACATGGCACATCAGCCTCTGGAAGGTAGCTGGTGCATTGGTAAGCCCAAATGGCATTACTCTAAAAGCAAAAATGCCCCATTCTGTGGCAAAGGCTGTCTTATGCTGATCCTCTGGGGCTATGGCTACTTGATTGTAGCCCGAAAATCCATCAAGGAAGCTGTACACTTCCTTGCCTGCCACTCTTTCTAAGAGATGTTCTGTGATGGGAAGCGGATAGTTATCTCGAATTGTGGCTGCATTAACCTTTTTCAAGTTAATGCACACACGCAGCTTGCCATTCTTCTTGGGCACCACTACGATGGGGGATACCCATTCAGTGTGCTCAATTTCATAAATAAATCCAGCTTCAACCAATCTATCTATCTCTTCTTTGATCTTAGCAGCGTAATTATCGTTATAAGTAGAGGGTTTGGCATCTGAAGTCATGGGGATGGTGTGTGAGCATATGTCCGGGTCAACACCTTTCAAATCTTTGTAACTCCAAGCGAATACATCTCTGTATTCTCTTAGCAAGGCAATCAATTCGTGCTCTTCTTCTTCTGTCAGGTCATGACCTATATACGTGCATCTCTCCTCTCCTTCTTCTATGGCCACTACTATTTTCTTGGTAGTTTCTTTGTTATCATAGGCCTCTCCTGATTGTGCCTCTCGTTTGGGCATTCTAATCATGACCCTCCTGTCATCTATCTCGTACTTCTTAAAATTTTCCGGGACCTCAAACAAAGATTCTTCCTCTTCTGGTGAGGCTTCTCTCTTTTTTCGTTTCTTTCCTTCTTCCTTCGGGGTCACATGTGTTGCTAATCTTATATTAGTTGTAACCTCTCCATGCCTCTGGGGTTGAAATTCTACTTCATGGAAGTATTCTTCATCTGATGCAAATGGTGGGGTCCATAATGATTGACTCTAGATCGGAGTCACTTGCATCCTCAAATGCGTCAGGGCTAGGTTCGCATTCTTCTAGAACTGCCTCTCCCATGATTGGCTCTATGGAGAAGACTGAAATGTCATAGCCATCCTCATCACAGTGAGGAGTCCATTGTTCTTCATTGATGGCTACGTCCATTGTTGCTAAAATTTCTGCCCAACCGTGAGGCTCAAATTCTTCGTCTGGAAAAACTACAGGTGCATAGGCTGGGTCTTGGATTGATCTATGGGTTTCTTTCGCACCTACCTCTCTGGCTTTCTCTCTCTTCTCTTCTTCTACTGCTACCTTGCACATCCATAAGTGGGTGTCTTCATGCATCCATGAGGATCCAGACCCTATGGAATGCACCGATTCTGTATCATCTTTAGCTCTATGGATGGGATTCCATTGGATAGGAGGGACATCTCTATGAGAATAATCCTTGAGATTGACTTTGGTTGTAACACCCAAGTGTTGCAAATACAAGGAGTTCGTTCCCCAATCCTGTACCACTTACAACTGTCGCATAAATGGTCTTCCCAAAATCATCTCATAAGCATGATTTTTGCTGAAGTCACATATAGCAAAACTATGCTCAAACTCGACACCACAAGTGGTGAGAGTTATTCCTTCTAGCAATCCTAGGGGTTTTTCTATGTGACCATCGGCCATTTGCAATTTCATTCTCGTTGGCCTGAGTGCTGGCTTGCCCCAACGCTTCCATAAGGAGGTGGTGGCAATTGCAACTCCTGCACCTGAGTCCAAAATCGCCTTGGTGGTGTACTCCTGGTAGGTAATGGGAAGATAGGTGTTCCCTTCTTCGCCTTCACACATATCTCCTATTTTATCCAAGGGAATTTCTAGCACTGTCCTATGGGATCCTACCCGGGAATGAGGTTTTGCAACTTCAGTTACTCGACTGGCTGCATATTTCCGTGCGTTTGGTCTATCCTCAGGCAGTTCTTCCAAAGTGAGATTGCGTTGCACCTTGGTGTTCGTTACTACCTCCGTGTTCCTTGGTATGACTGAGTCGTCGTTCCTTACCATGACTGTGGGTGCTCTCATACATGTGGACTTTGCTTCCCATGGGCCTGTGAAGTGGGGTAGCTCTTGTATGGAATTAGACTCAAAGTCCAATCTCTCGTGAGACTGAGCACTCTCATGTTCCCCGTAAATAGATGGGATGTCTTGTGGGAATTGGTCGTGTGCATCGTCCACAAGTTCAAAAGGAGGGGCGACCTCACTTTCGTTATCCCATTTGTCTTCTTGAATCTCTCGTAGGAAGTCTGGTGCAAACCGATTCATAGAAGAAGAAGTGTCTGGCTCCGTAGAATTGGGCACATAAGCCACCTGGGAAGGAAGGCTTGTTCTATCGTTGGCTCTCTCCTTGCTCCCGTAAATGGCTGGAGCACAAGCTTCTTGGGGAGGGTTACTCATTCTATTACTTTTCCGAACAGGCTCACACGCTCCCTGAGAAGGAATGTAGGCAACCTGTGGAGGTACGCAAACTTTCGAGGGAGGCTCATGTGCTTTTTGGGGGGGAAGATAAGCTTCTTGAGGAGGCACATGGGCTTCCTGAAGAGGCTTGCTTATCTGTTCTCTCGCCCTTTCCTTTTTTTGAGGGGCAGGTTCCTTTTCTGATTGTGCAATTAGCCTCTCTATTCTTTCTAAGGAGGGGAAGTTGTCTGGTTTAGTGGAATTGGCCACATCAACTTCTGATGGGGGATGGTTCATGTTTTTGCTTGCTTTATCTTTTTCTTGATTTTTTTCTTCCTTGGCAGATCTTGCAATTATTCCCTCTAACTTCTCTAGGAATCCATCCAAGTGTAATTGCGTCTTGGCTGAGCCCGAGTAATTGAAAAGGCGACTGGCTTCAAACATAGTCTGAGCCAATGCGACCATTTTCGCGCACAGCTTGGTTCTTTCTATCTCTAGGTCAGCTCTGGGATAGCACTTGTCATGATCCGTGACGTTTGGCCCTTCTTGGATTCTGGCTTGATATGCTTTAAGCATCATGTCTATGTCTTCAGGAGTGGGATCAGCTAATACTGATCCTGTTTGGGGTGGTGGGTGGGTTACGTGGGGTGTCTTAGAGGGTGGAGGGATGGAGGGTGATGGGGATGGTAGCGGTGGGAATGTGTGAGAGTGCGGTTGAGATGTGATCTCTATGATTTTAGCCTTGGTTTCTCGTAAACTTTCCTCAAGTTCACTCATCTTCTTTGCCCATTGCCTTTTCATGCATTCGCGGCTATCTCTCCAGGCTCTTGTTCTCTTTTTATTTTGGCTCTCAGTATCGCTAGCGTCTGGGCTCTTTTCCTGGCCTACCCCTTGGTTTTGCTGCAATGCTTGAGCTCGAGTGACTACCTGTACGGGAGCAGTGGAAGTGACACTTCCTGTGGAATCTACCACTAACCCAATAACGTTGATCGGAGTGATTTTTGGCATATTATTAGGATTCTTAGGGCAATCTCGTAAGAGATGTTCTTTTCCACAATCTTGGCAAAAACCTTGGATCGTTACTGACTGGGGTTGTGTAGGTGGAGGCAAGGGGCAATCACGAATGAGGTGATCTCCTTGGCATCTGTAGCACGGTCCTCTTGGGAATGGAGGTCTTACTTGCCTAGATTGAGGCCTAGGGTTGGGGTTTGTATACATGACGTTCGTGCAATCCGACTCCCAACTTATTTCATTTGGCTCTTCACTATAGTAGGACTCACCATGTTCTGGAGACTGCATGTAGTACGCCTGGGGACTATCAACATGTGTAGAATCAAAGCTATGGTCACTGAGGTCGTTTTCAGAAAGCAAGGATGTTACCGGAACTAAGGTTCTATTCAGGTTCTCTTCTGCAGCAGTATACTTTACCGGGATCACATTGGCTGGAGCTTGGGGTTGTTGTGCTAGCACAGGCTGAGGCCTTGGTTGGTTTTGATATTGTGGTTGATAATTTTGTTGAGGTCTGCCATATGGCTGTGGAGGGTATTGGTTCTGGTATCTGCCTTGTTGGTAGGGCTGAGGGTAGGGTTGCCTAACCGCCTGCTTGTTGTATGGGCAATCTTGTGCGGTGTGATTGGTGTATCTCCGTTCTATGGTGCAATATTGGCTACTAGGATTTACTTGTGGCTGAGCCATAATGGGGCAGACATTCGCCATATGGTCGCCACCGCATGTATAGCACCTTTTCACAGGGGCAAACCTTGGGATTTGTTTGCTAGTTACACCTAATTTCTGGGCCACTTTCTCTGCGAGTTCCTCAATTGATGTGGATTGCGTGGAAGATTGACTAGATGCACTATCTGAATCTTTGTAGATTTTGGAAAGCTCTAGTTCTTCCCCTAGGTTATCTTCAATGTCAATGCACATACGTACACACTCTTCTATAGTCCTAGGATCTTTCAGATACACATAGGATCTCAATTTCGTACTCAGCAATCCGTCAAGGAATAAGGCTACTTGTTTGGCAGATGTGGGTAGCTCCGAAACAGGACATCTTTCGAGGTATTGCCTAAATCTTCTTCCTGCCAGTCTTACTGTCTCTTGGGGAGTCTGTTTAAAGCTGTGAATCAATGAGGAGGTATTTTGTCTTATGCCGCTCTTAGAGAACTCTACAATGAAAGCCTCTAGGAGTTGGTCTATGCTCCTGAACTGTCGCTCATCCAATGGCTGAAACCATGTAAGTGCTGTGTTCCTAAGGGTTAGACCGAAGGCATTGTACTGCGTGAATAGATCCTCCACTTGTTCGGCTCTCAAGACTTGCTTGAACTCCGCCACATGGTCATAGGGATCTCCTGTGCCATCAAAGTAATTCTTCATGGACTTAACTAGCTGGGTAGGTCTCAAAGTTCTTGTGTGCTCTCTAGGCCTCGGCAGCGGGAATTCATCTACATTTCTTTGGTTCCTGTGAGCTCTAAGCATTTCGGGTTCTACCCTATTCGTCTCCGTCCTCGTTCTTTCTCTGTCCCCTGGGTTGGCAAAGCTTACTTCTCGTCTATCTCTACTTTTGTCTCTTTGCATTCCATGAGCTTGGGATGTTCCAGCCCCAGGGTGACCATAGGATACATTCGCTCTTGGTTGGGGGAAAACGAATTCACCCTTCCAAGTGTAAGCATGCCTATCATTTTCCGTAACCACAAAGATCCTCTCCGAAGTGTGATCTAAGTAGGTCACTCTGCCTGGGCTATTAGGATCCTTAAACTCATAGATCATGATTGTTCCTATATCAGTTGGTTGATCAGGTTTATACCTCCAAAAGGCTTCGTCAGTTTCTCGATTGAGAAGCAAATCTATGCACATGTTGTCTTGGGGAACCCACTCAGGTGTGATAATCCTAGTGAGAACAGATTTGCCTCGAGGGGTTCTAGGTTCTACACCCATGTTTCCTTGTTCCAAGTCACCTAAGTCCGCTTCGGAGATTACATTCCCAAATTCATCTGTCCTATCTGGGTGACTGGTGACTACGTATATGGTTCCTTCTTTGTCCAGGTATGCACCGTTTTCAAACTTGACAGCTGGGTGCTCTAGTCCTATGGATTGGTCAGGGTTTTTAATCTGGACCACGGATCTTCCTAGGCCGTCCTCATAGATGCTAGCACCTAATCGGTTGGTCCTAAGGTATTCCAACGGTGTTTTGTAAGGGCCTTCTACCCTGTACAAGTAAGGCACACCTAAACTTCCCGTAGGTCTGTCCATGCCTTGAGACATCTCTGACTCACTGGTCTCAGAGCTAGGGTAGTATGAGTGGTGGCTCAACTGCTGGGCCCAAGACCTAGCAGTGTGGTTAACACTAGCCTCTGAAGATCTAAGGCTTTGTCTCTCCCTTACTAGATGTCGTCCTGATCTAAGGTTCATATGCCTATCTAAGTAGCACAGTTCTTTGCCCAGAGTACAACCTCGTTGCTGGTTACTTTATATTAGTCGCTTGGTTCTTTTTAGTTATTTTATCGTGTTTAAGGTCTTGTCTGATATTACGTCGTCAGGAATACTTGAATGTTCTTCGTGCTTTTAGGTTGATCGTTCCACGTTAGGTTCTTTTCCTTTATGTTACCGACAGTACAGAGATTAGGTTTTTAGCTTGAACTTGAGTTTTTAGGTGGTCTTCAACTTGATAGTGGCCTATCGTCGCCCTGACTTACTCCTACTTCTAATCGTTCTTAGCCTAAGCTAGGAATTGACGAAGAGGAGTTGAGAGTATTCCGACCTTTCTTGTTGAACCTTGCTCTTTAGTGCTCGAGAAGTTGATTCTCAAGCTTGCGCAAAACCCTTGGTTGGACGCTCTCAATTGCTTCTCAATAGACCTGCATCAGTCTCAAAATTAGCTCCAAGTTGACCTTTCAATTGACAGACAATTTATTTCAGACACTCTTTTAATGACCCTTGTTCCCCCCTTTGTATTGCTAGAAATTTCCTCTAGAGCTCCCTTGGTGTTCCTACCCCTCTGTGTGTCAACTTCCAAATATCCTATCTGAAAATCAACGCGTTATTCTTATAAAAAACAGTTGAGGGCGTGTAGTATATGCCACGAGCTTTCCGACAAGCCCTAGAGCTCAAAAAATGAATTTCACATGAAAAAGTTATGACCGTTCAGGGTTTAGGGGGTTAACTAGACAAACAGAACCTTTCAGGGATTTTAATGCGTTTTTCTAAGGCCTTTGTAAGTGTATGAGTATTTGAGAGTGCAAATGTGCCCAAAATTTAGCCTAAATGTCCAAAAATTTACCCCTTAATTTTTGCCGAAAATGTCTGTCTATCGCGATAGACGGTGTCTGTCGCGATAGACGGTGTCTATCGTGGAATTTCTGTCTGTCGCGATAGACGGTGTCTGTCGCGATAGACTGGTCTGTCGCGATAGACGGTGTCTATCGCGATAGACGGTGTCTGTCGCGATAGACGGTGTCTATCGTGAAATTTCGGTCTGTCGCGATAGACGGTGTCTGTCGCGAAATTTCGGTCTGTCGCGATAGACTGGTCTGTCACGATAGACGGTGTCTATCGTGAAATTTCGGTCTGTCGCGATAGACTGGTCTGTCGCGATAGACTGGTCTGTCGCGATAGACGGTGTCTATCGTGGAATTTCTGTCTGTCGCGATAGACGGTGTCTGTCGCGATAGACGGTGTCTGTCGTCTGTCGTGGGTCTCTGTCTGTCGCGATAGACGGTGTCTGTCGCGATAGACAGTGTCTGTCGCGATAGACGGTGTCTGTCGCGATAGACTGAAAAAACGCAAATTTTTGAGAAACTTCTAGTGATCTAGAGTGCCCTCAAGGTGTAGGTTACCGTGCTAATCATGCATTCACAAAATTTTAAGATTTTCTGTCTGTCGCGACAGACAGAGGTCGTCGTCCCGGGACCTGTGCAGAGCCTGTCGTACCTGCGCACACTGCTGGGGATGATGATACAGCAAGAACCTGCAAGATAACTCAAGAAACAAGCAAAAACAGCACACGCAATTTCGCTCTCTCGCTCTCTCTCACAAGTGAAATGAGGGAAATGAGGAGGAGATGGGGATATAGTCAAAAAACTGAAATTTTCGCGATGATGGAGACGGAGGTGGGAGATGGTGATGATGATGATGGAAATGAAGATGGAGAAGAAGGTAAAAGAAAATCGATGAGAGTGAAGAAAATACCTACAACTCCAACGCGTCAACTCTACATCTTACCATCACACGCTCGTCCTCAAATCTCGATCCACGGCAACGGCGCCAAAATTTGGTGTAGCTCAATGATGAGTAGCACCTCCTTTAATGTCAATCCGGGAAGACGTGAGGATGGTATGAAGACCTCGAGCAAGTGGCGGCACAAGTGCGTGAGTGAGAAGCACACAAGCATGCACACACATACACACACACGCGCACACACGGCAAGACAAAGAGAGAGAATCAATGGAGTTCTTTAGATTACTTTCAAAAGCTCTTACAAGTTCGTTTCAATTACAATCTACCCTCAAAAATGAGCTTTCCAGCTCTTTTTATAGTTTTTTGACTAGTTTTGGCCCTGTCCAGACCTAGTGTCCGGCCTAGTTAAAAATTAGGTTCCAGGGCTTATTTGAGGGCTCAAACGAAGTCTAAAAATTATGAAATTTGGTACGATGGTACTTCTAATACTCCTCAAGCTCGAGGACTCCTCGGCTTGCACAAAATGGAGTCTAATCTACCAAAAACGGGATTTACAATGTTTGTGTAGTGATTAAAATCACTTGAGTTATTCATAATCCATGGAAAAATGATCTGGCCTTGTTGCCGTATTGTGCATGATTCCTCTGTTGCTTTGTGTGCCAACAGGTCCATATGCTACAATCCTCAATAAATGACACATAGTACCTAAATTGAAGGGTCCTTGCTTTGAACCCATAGATCTGTATGGACTAGCTCCAATAGATATCCATGAATGTATCCTTTCTTTGTGAATGGTTGCTTGTGTGATTTATCAAATTGACAAGCACTACATTTATAGATCATGTGTTGTTTGCATATATTTGGTAGACCAAGTATTGATAGTTGGCACATATAATACCTCACTCAATAGGTTCATATTACCATCTGGACTCTTCACATTACCTATCTTCTCAATTAGATGCCTTGTTTCATGTCATGTTTGGACTTCATATCTATTCCTTCGATCCTCCAAGTCTAAGAGTAGAGCTGCATTCCTTGCTACATGATTTGAGAAATCTAAGTCTACATTGAATACATGTTCATCTGTGTTACCTTCCTTCATGGTCATGTTCATTAGAAGGAGTGAATCCTCTTGAGTTTGATCATTTGCATAATTTTTGTAGTCTCTCCTTCCTTTGTATCGTGCTTGATAGTTGTTATTGTTGTATGAGTTTTTATTGTATCCATTGAAGTTGTTGAATTTACCTTTTGAGCTTCCATAGCATCCTCTATTGTAACCATTCCTCTTTGGTTCATGGGATTCTTGAAACAATTCTCAGTGATATGATTAGTTAGCCCACATATGGCACATGGAGATGAGTTTTGAGCTCTCCCCTTTCCTTATCTTCCTCTTTTTCCTCTTTCTTTTGAGCCTCTACCTCTATTGAGAAGAATGATTCAAGAGCATTCCATGTCTCTTGAGAAGTCTTGCAGCTCCTAATGTATGGAAGTAGAAAATCAGAGACTGATTTAAGAATATACGACCTTGCTAGAGCATCCTTTGAGCACCATGTATTCAACCTCTGTTGTTCTTCTTGTGTTGGTTGAACCTTGCTTCTGAGGATTGGCATCATTTCATCTCTAGATATCTAACCATAGAGGTTTCTCCCTTGAAGATAAGCTTCCATCTTAGTGACCAAGCTGAATAGTTGCCTTGATCCAATTTTTCTATTGATGAGGGAAATCCATGTCCCATTTTGACTAATTGCTCTGATACCACTGTGAGGAGATGAAATTTTGATTCTAGAGATGAGGTGATGCTATAGGAAACCTTCTCTACACCTGCCAATCTAGCTTTAGATATGTGATTAGTTCCTGAGCCAAGAGGAAAGTTGCCCTACACACTTATATTTTGCTCAATTTCCTTGGAATTTATCACCCCGCATTGCTTGGAGACCACAATTTGTTCCTCAAATTGGAAACTTCACGCTTTCACCCATGTACCCTACTCTCATGCATTCACACTCATTGACCCTCAAACACTAATACACTCATTCCCCTTTCTTGATCCTTCGATCTTTCCCTTTTATCTAGCTTTCTCTTTTTCTCTCTGCTTTTACACTTGCTTCCTGCTTTTCTTCCCCTCTCTCCCACTCTCTCACACACATGGTCCTGCACATGCGCATGCATGCAGGTGATCGGGAATTTTCTACCACCTGGCCTCGATCCTTAATTATCCTTGTGCTCCACCTTTCTCTTATGGCATTCCATGCAAACTTGTGCATATATAGAAGATTCCAGGAAGAAGGTTGCAAACCCTTTTGGCATAATTGCCTACACTTCTCAAGTCACCCTCGGTCGTTATCTAGAGACCTAGAGGTTTTGTACCCAAAATATAAGGAGGAATGAGTTAGTCTGTTTTCGATACATAAAGGGAGTCATGAAACTAGTGCGAGTGAAATACTTTTCGAAAACCACAATTGCAAATCACATTGGCATTTTTCATTACTTGGTTTCCTAACCACATAAAATGACCAAAGTTGTTCACCAGTCACGTGGCATACATTAGGGAAAAGTGATCATAACACACATGGACGTATAAAAGGTATTACAAAGAGGATGCAACAAAAGGACAATGCATACGTGATTTCAAACAGGGTAAGGATTACTGCCCTGGACTATGATAAGAAGATGCATCAAACTGTGTGCCGGCTACCATTAAGAAAATCGACCTGCAATCTTTAAAGAAATGTAGAAGAACTTACAGGGAGGAAATGTAGTTAGTCCTCATTCTGCCACGTCCTCGAACTATACCTTTCATGCATAGCCTAGAAACCCAAAATACAGCCTTCACAAACATGTTTTCCAGGTGCCTCAAGTTTGGGCAAAGAGGACACCATTTCAAATTTCTGCAGGCGTAACAAACTAGCAAAATTCAGATGACCAAAGCATGCATGCCAAAGCTTTGCATCTGACATAGCCTGAGAATCATGAACTGCACATGCCGAATCATTCACATATTTTTCATAGTCTATGAGCTTATACAGCCCACGACATAAAATGCCAGAAGCAATAATCACATCGCCATTTGAGATATCATGGACTGTACACCTGTCATCAACGAATTTCACAACCAAGCCAATCTTGGCTAATGCAGAAACTGATAACAGGTTCTTTTTGATCCCTGGCACAAATAAAGCATCTGACAAAGTGAAAGAACTACCATCAGCAGTAGTCAAAATGATCTTACCAACTCCCATAACAGGATAAGAGGAGTTATTGGCGCATGTGATAGTATTCCCTGTAGGGGAAGGCTCGAGTGAAGAGAAGAAACTGCGCTGCGAGGTAATATGTTTGGTCGCCCCACTGTCAAAGTACCAAACATCTGAGTCTACTGCAGACATGCACTGATCATGAGAAGATGGGTCAAAACTGCAGACAGTAGTAAACGCCCATTCTTCTTCCTGCACAAGATTTGCAGACTCTATTTTTGGTGTAGAGGCCTCTGGAACAACCATTCCAGCCTCTTTCTTCTTTGCCTCTTTAGCAGCCAGTTTTGGACAGTTCTTTATAATATGATCATTTCCTTTACAGTACTTGCAGAACAATTTCTGCTTTTCTGATTTCTTCTCATCTTTATCCTGGTTCTTCGATTGTGCAGCATTTGTAGATTTCTGCTTACTAGTAGAAGAGCTCCATTTTCCTTTGCCCTTCTGACTAGCCAAGAAAGCTTGATCTGCAACACGCATAATGGACCTGTTCTGCCTGGACTGATCTTCCTGCAACAGAACAGAGACTAATTCCTCAAATGACAAGGCATTCGGATTGCCTTTCATCATCAATCGAAGAGTAGAGGCAAAACTCTGATATGAATCAGGAAGGCCATTCAGAACGGTCTGCACAAGTGAGCTATCTGGTATAACCTCATCAGCAAAAATCAATTGTTCCTTCAGGTCTTTGATCTTTGTAAGAAAACTGTCCATCGAATCACCTTCATTCATGTGCTCACTCTCCAACTGTTTTCGGAGGTAAGCAACACGAGCCTCATTCCTAGCCTGGTACAAAGTGGTAAGTGTATCCCAAGCATCCTTTGCTGTTCTGCAAGAGCGAATATGAGGAATAATGGCACGTTTGACAGACAAAGCTATCAATGCATGTGCCTGGGCATCTCTGCCATCCCAACGAATCTGCTCTGTAGTAGGTGCAACAGAAACAGCAGCACGAACAGGAATCTGTGGAATATCATCTTCCACACCATCTTCATCAGCTCCAACACCTGTATTTGCAGTACTTGTCGTTACAGGTGTAACAGGACGTCTTTCAACACCCTGCACAATGTTCCTCAATCCTTTTGCAACCAGTACATGTCGCATCATATAAGCCCATAATGGGTAGTTGGTACCATCCAACTTATCCTCAACAGCCAACATACGGAATACATCACTGCTTTCAGCCATGGCCGGTGACTAAAATACCTTGATGCAGAAAATTGACTGTATCTCAAAAAGTTGAACAGAACTGCCCAGACGAGTTCTGCTAGACCTGTAGCAGACTTCGAGACGCTTAAACTGGCGAACAGAAACTGGTATATACCTTTGGCACAAAAGGACAAAATAGCCTACACAAGCACTGCGATAGTGCGTTCGGAGGCCGAAACGAGCTCAGATCGCGATTTCGGCACCACAGAGCGAAGATGTTTTGATCTCGGAAACACCCTGAGTATGCTCACCAAATTTTGTGCGAATCTGAGACTGCAAACGGAGGAGTGTCGACGGCACCCTAGAAGAAGCAACGACCTGCTCTGATACCAATTGTTGGAGTTAGACGTCTTCGGAAGCACGCGAACAACACAAGGAAGAAGAAGAAGCTTGGAGCACAACACACAAGACTGAATGTATTACTAGAGAATGTACAAAGATAAGTAGCCCATTAGGGCAATAGGCGTATATACAAGCCGGGGGAAAAAAACCTCCTAAAGAGGGAAAAAAGTGCCCCGGCGGTCCTAGAGTGTTCACACACATCACTACCTAAATATATCAACAGACAATTAGCATGTATCTCATATGGTCACATATGACTATTCCCTTGTAAAAGTCAATTTACTTTTTATCCTTGTAAAAGTGCATATGATATTTGCACTAACCCCACATGGAGTTAGGAGGAATCAAATCTCAAATTGGTTGTTGATAGATGAGAAAATAAAGACTAAAGTTTAGGATTCAATTTATGGTGAGAACGTGAATTTGAATTCAAAACTTGGCTCCAATTCTAGCCATAAAATTGGATCAAAATCTCGCATGGATATGAGCCCAAGTTGAAGATCAATTAAGAGGGGTTTCTTGTGATTAATGAGCTCATTCCATAGCTCCATCTTTACCCTCACATTTTGCAATTATACATTGCCAATGTCATTCTATTTCTATGTGATTTAATACATACACATTGATCATATCTCTACTTCTCTTCTCTGCTATGATCATCTCAGAACAGTGAACTTCTCAGAGCTTGTTCTCAGTGCATAATTGATCATTTGATGTGATTTAAAGTGGCATACATTCAGCACATGTCTTATTCATATCTACAAACACTACAAGAAAAAGGGGGGCGTAGCGACGCCCCCGAATCGGGAAAAAAACGAAAACCGTCGCTTATGCGACGAAGCGACGGTAAAAATTTCGGATTTTTTTTTTTGGCCGAGCATCGTCGCATAAGCGACGATAGCGTCGCATAAGCGACGCTAAACCAGAAGCGTCGCTAGTAGCGTCGCAGGTTAGCGACGCACTTAACGACGATGGCAAACTGCAGAGCGTCGCATATGCGACGCTCTGGAATGTAAAAAAAAAAATTCAATTCTCCCGGCACATTTGTGCCGGGCCTTGAACGCGAGGAAGAATACAGACCGAGAGAGAGAGAGAGACATACAGCGCGCGAGAGGGAGAGAGAGAAGCGAGACATACACAAGGTATGCGCACACACACACTCACACACACACATATACACGCATAGACACACACACACATACGCAGACACACACACACATACACACAAATACACACATAGACACACATACACAAGACGCGCACACACATACACACACATAGACGCTCACACACATACACACACATATACACTCACAGACACATACACACATAATGATGCATCCACACACATACACATGCATACACACATAGACACACATATACACACACACACACATATGCATACACACACACATAGAGAGACATACACACACATACACATACATGCATACACATACACACATAAACACATACACACACATAGAAACATACACACATAAACACATACACACTCATAGGTACACACACATACACATAGACACACACACATATAGTATATACACACACACATGCACACATAGACACATACACACATACACATGCATACACACATACAGACACATATACACACACATACACACACATATATGCATACACACGTGACACACATAGAGAGACATACACACATAAACACATACATGCATACATTTGCATACATAATGCATATGCATATGCATATAATGTACATACATACTTACATGCATACATAATGCACATGCATAGATACATACACACACAGATACATACACACATAGACACATACACACACATGAACACATACATACTCATAGATACACACACATACACACACAGACACACATACACATAGACGCGCACACACATACACACACATAGACGCTCACACACATACACACACATATACACTCACAGACACATACACACATAATGATGCATCCACACACATACACATGCATACACACATAGACACACATAATGATGCATCCATACACATACACATGCATACACACATAGACACACATATACACACACATACACACACACATATGCATACACACACATAGAGAGACATACACACACATACACATACATGCATACACATACACACATAAACACATAAACACATACACACACATAGACACATACACACATAAACACATACACACTCATAGGTACACACACATACACATAGACACACACACATATAGTATATACACACACATGCACACATAGACACATAGACACATACACATGCATACACACATACACATAGACACACACACATACACACATACACATAGACACACACACATACACACACATACACACATAATGATGCATACAAACACATACACATGCATACACACATACAGACATGTACACACACATACACACATAATGATGCATACACACACATACACATGCATACACACATACAGACACATGTACACACACATTCACACACACATTCACACACATTCACACACATATACATACATGCATACATATTGCATATGCATATGCATACATACATACTTACATGCATATGCATACACACACATATGCATACATACATACTTACATGCATATGCATACACATGCATATGCATATGCATACATAATGCATATGCATATGCATACATAATGCATATGCATATGCATACATAATGCATATGCATATGCATACATAATGCATATGCATATGCATACATAATGCATATGCATACATAATGCATATGCATATGCATACATAATGCATATGCATATGCATACATATGCATATGCATACATAATGCATATGCATATGCATACATACATACTTATATGCATACATAATGCACATGCTTACATACACTGTCATAATGTATACACACACACATACACACATAGACACATACACACATAATTATGCATACACACACATACATATGCATACACACACATATGCATACACACACATATGCATACATACATGCATACACATACACACATAGATACATACATACACACTCATAGACACACACACATACACATAGACACACACACATATACACACACATACACACATAGACACATGCACACGTAATGATGCATACACACATACACATGCATACATAGACACACATAATAATGCATACACACACATACATATGCATACACACACATGCATACAAACATATACACACATATACACACACACATGCATACACACATATACACACATATACACATATACACATATACACATACACATGCATACACACACACATGCATACACACATACAAACACATATACACACACACATACACACATAGATACATACACACGTAATGATGCATACACACATACACATGCATACATAGACACACATAATAATGCATACACACACATACATATGCATACACATACATATGCATACATACATGCATACACATACACACTTAGACACATAGACACACATAGATACATACATACATATAAACACATACACACTCATAAACACACACACATACACATAGACACACACACATACACACATAGACACATGCACATGCAATGATGCATACACACGTACAAATGCATACATAGACACACATAATGATGCATACACACACATACATATGCATACACACACATGCATACATACATGCATACACATACACACATAGATACATACACACACGTAGATACATACATATACATAAACACATACACACTCATAGACACACACACATACACATAGACAACACACACATATACCTACACACATACACACAGATGCATACACACACATACACATGCATGCACACACATACACATGCATACACACACATACACGTATATATATATTGATTTCTAACCATTTTGTTTTATATGTTAGGTATTATGGATCCCAGTAAAGAGAGAAAGGCGAAACTCACTCTCATAAAAAGTCTTATGAGAGCAAGAGTTCCGTCAGATACTCTAGGGGCCATAATGCGGGACTACGCAGACATGTCCGATGAGGAGCTGGATTATACGATCCAGATGCTTACGCGATCAGACGAGGGCTCTTCTGCGGATCCACATGCAGGAAGAGAGCTATCTGCTCATAGGTATGTTTTTTTTCATAATTTTTTTTAATGATATTATAGCACATATTTTTATTTATTTCTATCTATCTATTTTTAGGACACCTATACCACCTCCAGCACGTGATAGCAGAGCAGAGTTGCCTATGAGGACATGCATAGGCACCTTAGGACTAGAGTGCGACATAGAGCCGGAGGGGAACATTGTGTACATAGGGAATGGATTGGAGTTCAAGAGAAGAATGCGGGCACTATGCGACTCTTACCTGCGCTTTATCCACTTACCATGGAAGTAAGTAAAAGTTTTACATATAAATTGAAATGTATATCTTATGTTTTATTTACATTATGTTTTTTATTTTTGTAGTGAGCATGATGAGAGGGATAAAAAGTACGTGCTTAGTTCACTTGAGACAGAGTTTGGGACAGGATGGTCCCTTAAGTGGTGTTTAAAAGAGATGCGGACACTTATGGCTCATCGTCGCGACAATGCACGGTATGTATGTATATGAG
This sequence comes from Ceratopteris richardii, assembly GCA_020310875.1. Classification (NCBI taxonomy): domain Eukaryota; kingdom Viridiplantae; phylum Streptophyta; class Polypodiopsida; order Polypodiales; family Pteridaceae; genus Ceratopteris; species Ceratopteris richardii. The sequence continues at coordinate 15,077,912 of CM035414.1, read as the reverse complement.
AGAGAGAGAGAGAGAGAGAGAGAGAGAGAGAGAGCTATGTATGTATGTACGTATGTATGTATCTATATATGCATCTATGTATGTATGATGTCATTCCTAAAATCTATTACTCTATGTTTACTGAAAGGCATGTATATTAACTTATATATGTATCTAATATACATGTTTCTATTTTTGTAGTATGTATGTATGCATGTGTATCATGTATGTATACATCTATGTGTTGTGTATAAATGTAATATGTATATACTATGTGTATATATACATAAAAATGTGTGTATTACATTACACGTATGTATGTAGTATATATTTACTGCTATGTATGTAATATAATATAATCCATGTATGTATGTATGTGTGTGTGTATATATGTATGTATGTATGTATGTATCTATATATATATATATATATATATATATATATATATATATATATATATATATATATATATATATATATATACATATAAAAAAATCTAAAATAAAAATGTATATACATATACATATAAAACCTTTTAGCCATATGTTTGAAGTATATATACACCTCCGACGTCCTACTAGAGAGATGTCTCTCCTCCCAACCTTATGCCTCTATATATAGCTACTCGAATCAACGAGGATCATGATTCATAATATATGTAAAGATATATACACATCATGTAGATAGGATACATAAATATAAAATGGAGTAGATATATTATGCTTCACACATACATGCCTAAATGCACACATAAATATATATATACATACTAACATATTTACATGTACATATTTACACATACATGTACATGCCTACATGCACACATAAACATATATATACATGCATACATATTTACATGTACATATTTACACATAGACACATATACATATATACATGTACACAATTATAAACACTTGCATATATTACATACATGAATACATGTATACATATATCACACACATGCAAACACATACATATACATGAAATACATATATATGCATACTAATATATGTATACATATAATACACATGAATACACACACATATGCATACATACATGATAAAAATTTACTCCTCGAAGATAAATCGCTCGACCCAAAACATCCATCGAGTGTTGACAACACCGGCAATCTCTATCTCATCTACAAGATGGACTAGTAAATGAACTTGAATATCAAAAAATGAAGTAGGAAGTTCTTTTTCCATCAAACATAGTAGCTCTTTGCATTCACGTTTTTTTTGTGGGATCGAATTTTTATCGATCTCTTTGGATGTAATCCACCTATACAAATCATAAAAACAATTGTAAAGAAGTTAATTAAAAAATAAAAGATATCCAATATTCAAACATATTAAATATAAAAGTATCATAATTACCTTATAAGTGATCCAAGACGATAGATGACATCTCGTACTCCTTTCGTTGTACATCCATCGATAACCAAAGGTAAAATATGTTTCAAAAAGTTATGCCAGTCATGGGTCTTTAATCCAGATAAGCTCTTATCATCCATAGTAAACATGTTTTGAAACGATGCTCCATATCCTGTAGGAGTCTTGATCAATTGAATTCTATTGTTGATAGTTTGTATCTCTTTTGTCGTAAGTACCCAAGGAGCAGATGCATAAGTCGTTTCTTGTCGATGTCTATCAAAAACTGGCCATAACTTTGGTTTGGATTTTTGATCTTTCAAATCATTTCTTGATGTTGTGGTATCTTTTAGTCCAAGAAGATGCTGCCATAGTGAATAACCAATATTTTTGAATATATGCATAGGATCAAGAAGATGACATACTTTTAACTCTTTCCAATACTCCAAAGAATACCATATTGATATGTTCTCTGCGAGTGCCAATTTCCCTTTACCTTTGTTCACATACTCATTATCTGAATCATCACTGAAGATTTCTGCTTCTGGATCTATCAGAGGTCCATCTGTCCATTTTTTATACCAATCCATAGGCGTCATAGGTTTTGGACACTGACCTGTTTCAAGCTTTCCATTAAAATGTATCGCTTCTCTTTTAGATCTTAATGGATGATCATCAGGCAAGAATCGTCGATGTCGAAGATAAATATTTTTGTTGAGATTCTTACTATAGATTGATCTCAACCAATCACCACAATATGGACAAGCTTTATAACCCTTAGTAGATATTCCTGCATCATGGAAAATGATAAAAATATAATTAGATTAAATCATATTTATTTACATGCATATTGAATAAAAAAATTACATCAATACCTGAACAAACGCCATATCCAGGAAAATCGTGAATAGTCCAAGCCACAATACCACGAATCGTAATATGTCTTTCATTGATGCTTTTTGATATATCAATGACATTAATACCTCTCCATAACTCTTGAAGATCGTCAATGAGAGGAGCAAGATATACATTCATATCTTTAACTTGTCTTTTGCCTGGGATTAAAAGTGAAAGCATTAAATGTTCCTTTTTAATGCTAAGATATGGCGGAAGATTATAGTTTATGACTACCACTGGCCATGTTGACCATTTACTGGATTTCATGGAGAATGGATTAACCCCATCTAATGCAACTCCTAACTTTAGATTCTGTGGATTTTGTGCAAATTCAGGCCATGTAGAATCAATATGCTGAAAAGCAACACTATCATGAGGAATTCTGATTATTCCATCAGTACTTTTGTGATCATGTCCCCAAGTCAAAAGCTTTGATAATTCGGGGCTTTGAAACATATGTCTAATCCGTGGAGCCAATGGAAAATGTCTCAATACCTTATTCGGGATTTTACCTTCTTCACCCTTATATCGAGGAGATTGACATTTGGGACATGTCAAAGAGTCTGCATATTCACCTCTATATAAAATACAATCGTTAGGACATGCATGTATACATTGATAATCCATACCAAGATTGTTGATTATCTTCTTCATTTCATCATGTGAGGTAGGAAGAATATTTTGACTTGGTAAAAACTTTTCAGATAATAACCTGTAAGTTTATAAAAAAAATGATATATTAAAGAAAGTAAATAAATAAATATACATATATATATATGCATATAATTTTATATATGTGTATGCTTATGTGCATCTTTCAAAATATTCGTAAAAAATTTGATTGTTTGGATGGCAGGATACGATTGTTTGTTTTGGAGGATATGAAGTATGTATCTTCATTGAATGATTTGTCGATTCACGCATATGTTCAGTTTGAAAGTGTGAGAAGCGGATTTATAATTTGTATTCAAAGAATTTGGCACTGTTTATAGGCCATACGATGGTGACCTGGATGAATCGCATGCACAGAGGTTACTCAAGATAGAGCAACCTGATTATAAGGGACTAGTACTAGCAGGATTCCTGGGGTATGCAGTAAACCTCTTGCATGTATATGTGTGATCCTCTCAAGCCACCATGATTTCCACTTTGTATCCTAAACTTCAAATGCGCCTCATCATTGACATGCAAGAGGTTTACTGCATACCCTCGGAATCTTGCTGGCACTAGTCCATTATAATCAGATTGCTCTATCTTGAGTAACCTCTGTGCATGCGATGCATCCAGGTCACCATTGTATGGCCTATAAACAGTGCCAAATTCTTTGAATACAAATTATAAATCCGCTTCTCACACTTTCAAACTGAACATATGCGTGAATCGACAAATCATTCAATGAAGATACATACTTCATATCCTCCAAAACAAACAATCATATCCTGCCATCCAAACAATCAAATTTTTTACGAATATTTTGAAAGATGCATTAATAGTTTTAAAAGATGCGCATATATATAAGTAGATAGAAAATTGAAAATTATACCTTAATAGTGTCGAAACAGATACATTACTCCATCCAAAACGATTTTGAAGGTTGAGAATAAGTAAGCTTGCACTTAGTCGTGTCAAACGACTTCCTTCATATACATGCTTTAGACATTCCTCTCGAAGATATTTCTCATTTTTAGAAATATCCATGCTCTCACTGTCATTTTGATACCAATCCTCAATAAAATCTGCCATGCCATCATCTTCATCATTGTCACACAAATCTTGTACTTTATCATCTTTTGAATATAGATCTTTCAACTTTGCATATTGCACAGGATTAGTTTTGCGTAGCCTCCTCATGGAAGCTTCTGATAAATGAGGTCTTATTGGTAATTGTGAATGTTGTGGACGAATATCATCAACATCATACGTTGGAATCTACACATATAAACAAAACTCATTAGTATTCCATAAATGAATAAAAATTAAACTTCAAATATAAAATTAAGTATATAACTTATTAAATATGGATAGAAAATTTTTATTCTCTCTAGCTAAAAGGTGCTCTTGGAGGTCTACGCCATCCATAATTCACTAATAGTTCATCACCAGCATGTAATGTAGTAATAGCATTGACAACTATGTATCTTGATACATCTCTACTCATGTATGGTGATTCATGACTATTTTCACGCTCCTCAAATGTGCAATTAGTCCTTGAACTATTATGTAACCCTCGACTACTATTTATTAAACCTGCTATATTTCCATGTGTGTAAGGTCTTCCATCAATATATAATCTTTCATTTTCTGCATGTAAAATCCTTCTACTAGTAAGAGATGCTGCGTTCAAGCATATTCCATAAGTACTCATGCTTTGAACATAACGTGAAAGTCGATGCCAATCTCCCCATCCATATATAGGACCACAAAATGACATAAGAGTGACTTCAGAGTTCGGAGGCACATACAAATCCTCTACAATAAAGAGACCACGACCAGCATTAGTAATAGTGGATGGAGCAATCATATAGCGATTACCCCAAAAGTTGAAAACCTCTCCATCTAAAGGAAGTGGTCCTCTATTCCATCCTCCATATCTTCTTCTATCATATGTTTGTACTAAAGAACGATCACGAGCTGGCAATGGATAATCTCCAGCCTTTTCATTCTCTAAACCAGGAGGTAGAGGATTTCTAGAAACCTCTGCTTGTAATTGATGAACAGCAAGTCCATGACGTGTACGAGGTATATTAACATTATGAGAAAAATCATTATCATCATCATCATCGAGCAAGTATTCCTGTATATCAATAATAATTTGATTTTATACATGGTTTTTAAATAAAAAAATGACATTAATATATATAGAAAATACATACCCAAGCATTATCACGTTGACTAGGTGATGGTGCATGCTCAAAAGTACCATACTCTGCCTCATGTTCAATACATTCCAATCGTGGTCTTCGATACGTGCCATAACAAGAGTTACACCAACATATAATATGCTCTTGATAGTAAAATTCATCATAATTCCTATCGGAGGACACATGTGAAGTCGTTGCATGGGTAGGAGGTGGTGGAGTACCCTCTGATTGATCAGAATCTGCACATCATAAGAAACATAAAAAAAATATATAAGTTATGTATCCATCAAATATAGTTAAAATTAAATATTTCATATACTTACAGTATAAAGTCGTTGCACGATGAGGAGACGGTGGTGGAGTTCCATCTGATTGATCAGAATCTACAAATAATGGTATTTGATATTAATAATTTGATTATCTACATAAATAAAAAATTCACATATACATATTTACACATACACACATATTCACATATACACATTTATACATACACACATATTCACATATACACAACACATATTATTGTGGGATAAATGCATGTATTTTGTATGAATGTGTATATGCATGCATGTGTGTGTACGTATATATGTGGATATGTATATGTGTGTTTATGTTATATGTATGTATATGTGTATATATATACATATATGCATGCGTATATGTTTGCATGTATATGTGTATGTGGGTATGTGTATGTGTATGTGTATGTGTATATGTGTGTATAAATGTGTATGTATTCTGACTTTTTTTTCTGTTTGAGATTAAATTAACAGGAGATATTGTATTGTGGGATAAATGCATGTATTTTGTATGAATGTGTATATGCATGCATGTGTGTGTACGTATATATGTGGATATGTATATGTGTGTTTATGTTATATGTATGTATATGTGTATATATATACATATATGCATGCGTATATGTTTGCATGTATATGTGTATGTGGGTATGTGTATGTGTATGTGTATGTGTATATGTGTGTATAAATGTGTATGTATTCTGACTTTTTTTTCTGTTTGAGATTAAATTAACAGGAGATATTGTATGGTCGAAAAAAATAAGAGGCGAGCTAACATACCACCTGAGTCGTGGCAGTTTTTTCGTAGACAGCTACGTCTTCAGGAGTCATTTCCTCAGCAGAAGGTACACAAATTAATAGTTTATATTTATAATTTTTAGATATTTTAGTAATTTTTTAATTTAATTTATGTATTTTTTTCCTTGAATAAACAGGCTGCTGCAAGGAAGAGAGTGGAGTCGGGCCACACATCGCACTTAGGCCAAATGGGCCATAATGGTTTTGTAGCTACGTTTGTAAGTATATGTGTTATTGTGAGTATATTTTTTATTTTAGTTAAAATGCAAGCAACTAATGTTTTTTATTTGTTTCATTGCAGCGAAAGGATTATGGCCGATATCCTACGAAACACGAGATCGAGTATGCTACACATTTTGGATATCGGCGTTTGAGCGAGTATATACAAGATCATCCTGATGCCTTTGTGAGTATTTTTAAATTTTATATAATTATTTTGTTGTTATGAATGTTTTAATTATTTTATTGATTTATGTTTGTTATATGTAATACAGGAGTATTATGGGGAGACAAATATGGATGAGGTGGAGAGACAGACACAGGAGGGACGATCTCGATCGTCACAGGGTGATCATGAGGATGAGGATGAGGAAGATCCATCTGATCATGATATTGCTGATGATGATGATGATCATGATGACGATGATTAGGATTTTAGACGTTGATTATGACATTGGATTATGTATTTACATTGATATATACATATATTTATCTATATATTTTTCATTTCAGTCATGTTTTGAATTGTGTGTATGGTATTAAGTAATGAGGAGTTTTGTTCTATTGATTTTTATTATTGTTTATATTAAGCATGTGTTTTAATACTTTAATTATATAATTCATTCATATGTGTGTACCTAAGTGTATATATGTGTGTGTATATGTATGTATGTGCATGTGTATGTGTGTGTATATGTATGTATGTGCATGTGTATGTGTGTGTATATGTATGTATGTGCATGTATAAGTGCATATGTGTGTATGAGTATGTGCATGTGCATGTGTATGTGTGTATATGTATATGCATGTATATGTATAACTCTATGTGTATGTGTGTGTATGTGCATGTATATGTGTATATGTGCATGTGTATGTGTGCATATATGTATGTATATGCATGTGCATGTATAAGTGTATATGTATGTATCAATATGTGCATGTTCTTGTGTATGTGTGTGTATATGTATAACTCTATGTGTATGTGTGTGTATGTGCATGTATATGTGTATATGTAGGTATATGCATGTGTGTGTGCTTCTTCGTCATGTATAAGTGTATGAGTGCATATCAATAAGTGTGAGTATGGTATGTAATGAAAATAACACAATTCAAATGATCTACAAATAATAGAAATTGTACTTACAATTGTGATCCATAGTTTTTGCTTGGTTAGCTTCTTGAATAACCTGCAATAAAAAGAGAGAAGAGAAAGAGAGGAGAGAGAGAGAGAGAGAGACAGAGAGAGAGAGAGAGAGAGAGAGGGAGATCTAGAGAGAGAGAGAGAGAGAGATCTAGAGAGAGAGAGATATCTAGAGAGAGAGAGTGAGATCTAGAGAGAGATCTAGAGAGAGAGAGAGAAAATTCAAAGAGACAAAGATGTAGAAAGAGAGAAACAAAGACAGAGGGAGACAATAACAGAGAGCTTAAGCAAAACAACAATTCTGCATATACTTGCTTCAGTTCGTAAGCGCAGCGCAATTGCGAACGTTGGAGAGCTCTTCGATCGGATGCGTGAAAATGCCGATTGCAGAGCCTCCAACGTTTTAATTTTTGTCCGTCAACAGATCGTCGCATAAGCGATGCAACGCGTCGTCGTATAAGCGATGCAATAGACCGTCGCTTATAAACCGTCGCATAAGCGACGCTTTTTAGCGTCGCATAAGCGACGCTAAAGAGCGTCGCTTAAGCGACGCCATTAACAAGCGTCGTTTATGCGACGTTAGACATATACCGTCGCAAATACCGTCGTTTTTTGCGTCGTATAATCGACGGTCCGCGCTCGATGGTATTTCCGACGCAAGTTGCAATTTTACAGCGACGAAATTCTGTCGCGTTAACCGTCGCTACACGCCCGTATTCCTTGTAGTGAAAGTTTCATTATCATTGCTTTTTTCAATCTCGAGATATCTTCACATTACTGCTCACTTGTCTGCATACTATAGCACCTCAAAAAATGTTGGGTTAATCTTTCAACTTGCTAAGCATCATTCTCAGTGTGCACTTGATTATATTTACTGAAATAATCATGATTGGTAGCTATCTAAAAAATTTAATTAGATACTCCCAAAAGGAATTTAGTCAATTGCTAGTAGGTTGAGAGCTTTGTTCATTTTTTTGAACATGTGTAGAGACCAAAATAGCAAGTCTTGACACTAGTTGAAGTTTCTACTCATGTATTTTGATCCATTGATTAGAGGATCATGTTCCAAAGCACATAGGTGATTATTTGTGATTGTTGCAAAGCTCAAGAGGTCTACGATACTCTCCACAACCGGTTTTGTAGCACCACTTCATCTCTCGAATATATCCACCATCTCCTCCAACATCTCACACACCAAGCTGTGCTATTTGGGCCATGACTTCCATACACTATAAAAGTTTGTAGAGAAAAAGAATCAAAGTTTGCGATTAAGAGATGTGGCATTTATTCAAACATTCATGTTTTTAGACAAGAGCATAAGATGGAAAAGAAAGGAATGGTGGATCAACATGTGAAGCATAATGTAACTGACTAAATGATGAATATATGTTCATGAATGTGTAGATGTATGTGGTTTTGAACTTGGAAGTATGAATGAAAATGAGAACAAGGATTGTGCATGAGGTGCACCTATGCTTGGGAACATGAATAGACACTTGCATAAGCAAGAAGGCAAGGCATGATAACTAGAATTTTGTTGGTCATTAATATGTGTACATTTTTCAAGTTTATTTTTTATTAAAAGATCTGATGTTCTAATATGAGTTATAGCTGGTGAGAATGTCAAATCAAGAGGATTGGTTAGAGGATATATTAGTGGCATAGTTGTTAGAGGGGAAGATAGAATGGGATAGATATAGTTATGCTCGATGAGGGGGTGGTTAGTATACCTCCTTCTAAGATATATTGCATGCACCAAGGAAGCACTACATGGATGCAACAACGAGGATACTAGAGTTTCTCAACGAGGTTTGAATGAAGGTTTTTTCTATTCGTACATCTTTGACCTAGACATAAAGATCTTCTCTCATGTAGATTGGTCTAGAGTCAAGGATGAGATGGGAAGTATGCTAGGTTATCTATCCTTTGTAGGATCACACCCGATTGTTCATCATCAAAGAAGCAACCTATTGTTTCTCTTTCATCTAGAGGCTTGGTCAATGTAACACAAGAAGATGTTTGGATCAAAGGTATATTTGATGACCTAGGTATCAAAGTATAGGAACCATATCTATTTGGAGATATTGACATTTAACAACTAATCATATTTATCATGTGAGGACCAATAATATTTAGGTCCACTATCACTTCATTAGGGAAAAGCTTAACAAGAAGGAGATTGAGCTCTCATACATCTCAAGTCAACAACAATGTGCATATATGATGAGTGAAGCTATATAGATTCAAATGAATGGCTAGGCTTCAAGAGATTCCTATGGATTGAAGGTTGAAGCTTCTTAGGCTTGAAGGGGAGGTATCATTCAAGTGCCAAGCCTTGATGCTTTATGACATCTTGGAGATCTCATACATTAATGATGTTACCTACACTTGAGTCACGTGTCATATGAATTTATTATATATCTCATTTATACTTAATGTACTTTTGGCATGACTACTATATATGATTCATAAAACTTAATGTATGGCTGGTAATTCCAACTATAAGAAATTGGGAGAGAGCCAAAACTTCTACAAGTTTTTGTTAGTTAGGAAGATTCGAAAAGTTAGATGATATTGACAAGAATTAGATGACTTGTCAATGACTACCCAACTACCTACTTTCATGAGAAAGCTTATAGATATACCTTCCAAGAAGAGTCATGGGATTCATATAATTATCATACACACATGTAGTGAGTTAGAGAGCAGTACTGTGAAAGCCTTGAAATCTCCACTAACACCTCCAAGCTTTGTACATCATCGGTTCAATCAGGCTCAAGTTTGATCATTGGCATCTATCTCTATCTATGTGTTGTCTTCAAGTTGAGCATGTGTGCTTATTTTCCATCACTCCCCAAGTGTGTACAAGGTCTTAAAATTTTCCAAGAGATAACTCGGCATGTCCAAATCAAGATGACTACCTCGGCCTCTTCAGAGTGTGCCATCACTTCCAAACAAACTTATGTGAACTAGAGCTACTAACAAACAATGTGGACATGTGCTATTTATGCCATGTCAACATACTTATAGACTTTGATGTACAAATATCGACATTGTGAACAAAATGTATACTCACACCGTTCATGAATTTTATCATGGAATGAGATCCCAAAAGATCACCAAAAATGTTGTTGCTATAGTGTGCTATGATTCATTCTCAAAAAGTTACACATAAAGTGAATGGTTGGCTTAGGAAGCAAAGAAAACCAATGAAAATGTTAAGTGTTAAGTGGAGTTAAAAAGAAAAGAAAGAAAAGTTCTAAAACCACTTGCAGAAGTGAGTCCATGGACTGAAGTAGTTAGAGGTTTTTCATGAAAGCAATGGAAGGCATCAGGAGTGCGAAGATATTTCTTTTTCCATACTGTCCTTATTGTTAGTCCCTACTCTCTAGTGTTTGGAAAGGCTTCCATGCTCAGTGCTCATGTTATTATTCTGCGAAGAAGATAAGCTCTACACGCCTCAAAGTTTGAGACTTCAAAGGGTCAGCCGCGAGCATATCGTGTCAGGATTTTGCATGCAGATGTTGGGTCACAAAACTGTAGTGCAGCAGCTACACGTAGCTCTTATAGCCATTCTTTTTGGCATGATTTTCTCAGTAACAAACGCGACTATTCATTAGTAGGCGTCTGTTGATGAAGATCTCTAACACGCTACACTCAGCTTTTACAGACATTCAGAAAACCGTAATGGAGCAGCTACACAGCTCATAGAGACATTCCGACCATTCAACCAGTGTATCGCTTTGTCCTGCTCAGGCACATGACCATGAAAGTTACAATGGAGAACTTTGACAACAACTTGCCCAAGTGCGTGTTTCAATATTCTGAAGCAAAAGTAAGTCTCACGACCCAATGTATGTGTGCGTGTGGGATACTCAATAAGTTGAAAAGAATATTCGAGAAAGAGGTAGAGATGGTGCACATTCATTACTGAAAATCTGGGAAGAAATTCCAAATGTAGATTTACATAACATTTTTAGATTTCGAACAAGTTGTAGAAAATTGTACGTAGTAGGTAGGTCTTAGAAACGACCTACGAAGCTAGCCATTAATCCATTTCTGCAAGAAATCAGAAGAATAGTCAGCGACAAACAGCGTTGATTAGTAATGTGTTGTCATGCCCCCTGCATATATATTTTGTTTTTTTTTTTTAATAAAGGAAGTTCGGCCTTAGCATAATCTCCCGGACTTTAATTAAAATAAAGAAAAAAAGTTACAAGTGAATGGGATTAGTGCCCATGGGACCCCCAAATCCCACAATGCAAGGGAGGAGTATAGCAAGCTACAGGGCATTACAGATGAGGCGTATAAAATTATCATCACCCACATGTGGGATCCATTTGGGTTTCAACTTGTTGTTTTCAAGGAGATAAATACAGTGATGTCTAAACGGTGGTGATCTCTTGACTCGGGAGATTCTTTTACCTAGGAGAAACAAGGATTTCTCGATCGACCATTCCTTAGGAGTTTGGCCAAAATTGAGAGCACATCGCTCCCTCCAAATCTTCCAGAGAGTCTCACCTCTGATGGCATTCCAGAGCCTCGATGAGCAGCCGACCGCCTCACCCAACATCACATGTTGCCAGTTCATTTGGTTTGTGAGTCTCAATACTCGGGTCACGTGATGCCAGATAACACTAGACTTGGGGCAATCGAAGAACAGGTGAGCTAAATCTTCGATGCACCGATGGCAACGCTTGCACCATGGCGGCACACCACAGATTTTGTTAGCCCTTGCATTGGTCCAGATACCTTTATGTAAGATCTACCACATGAGAACGGACTTTTTGACCTCAATTAGGGGGTGCCAAATAGACATGAATTTTAGCTCCCACCAAAGTTTGGTCCAAGAAAGGCACCATCTCTTGTTACGAGTGTGGTGAACATCTAAATCCTCTTTGAAGTTGGGGATTCTGGATATCTGCTTACCATTGCTCCATTTGAGGCCCTCCAAGCAAGGAAGATCCTGACCGCAGAGAAGGCGGGTAGTTGAGCGGTCCCAAGCTAAACACCTGCTTTGAAGAAGAGTCCATTCCTCAAAGGTAACTCTAAGTCTAGGGTCCAATTCTTCGAACCTCATCCACTGGCTGGTCTCTTGTTTCCAGAGTTGTTTCCATTGTTTGAACCCCTTGTTCCATAACCGCCTTGCTGTTTGGAGGTTCCAAGACTCCACCCTCCTAATGCTGCTGATCGGGAACCAAATAGAGTCATTTTGTCTTATGCTAGCCGCCCACTTCCACTCATCACTGATTCTGATGAACTGTTTGGCCTTATATTTTTTTTCTTTTCTTTTCTTTTGTTGGTTTTTTCAATGTATATTTGAAGTTTATCTATACTTAATATCTGTAATTCATAGTTTTTGTTATAATCAATACCTGTAGTTTATAATTTTTTATTCTCTTTTTGTTGGTTTTTTGCGAGATCATAATCATCTATTTTTGCGCAAAACACTGAGGATGGGCAATATGAACATCAAGTAACAATAGTCGGTGGCAAATCTCGCATGTGATTGTAAGGAGAATAGAGCCAATCAGGTACGCCAATGAATGTCAACAACTGCAATGAGCTTTCTCCAGCCTTTTTTTTCCTCGGGAATTGGAGGTAGATATTATTACTGTATACCCAAATTGCAAGACCCTCATAGTCCTCCTCTTCCTTTCTCCCATTCTATATAACATACAAGCACAAGCCATATTTCAAGTTCTTGAATGTTCAGCCTCCACCACAGAAGCTAGAAACCATCCGCTCTCTGAAGAAATATGAACTGCATGTAAGTCAATGAACAAAGGGCGTGGATGTCATGCTTCAAGAATATGGTGGTTGCACTCAGCTACCCTATTCTTGTTCTACAGTATGACAATGTGACTTCTTCAGTTGAGATAGAACAATATGTATCATTGCTTTTGTTGCCATCTAAACTGACCCTCAAGTACTCAAGCACAAGCACAACGCCATATTTCAAGTTCTTGAATGTTCAGCCTCCACAACAGAAGTCTATGAACAAAGGGCGTGGATGTCATGCTTCAAGAATATGGTGGTTGCACTCAAAGAAATATGAACTGCCTGGAAGTCTATGAACAAAGGGCGTGGATGTCATGCTTCAAGAATATGGTGGTTGCTCTCAACTACCTATTCTTGTTCTACAGTATGACAATGTGACTTCTTCAGTTGAGATAGAACAATATGTATGATTCCACCTATGTCATTCATTGCCTTTGTTGCCATCTAAACTGAGCCTCAGGTACTCGAGCACTTGACGAAGACCCTGAATTACCTCTTAGACCTCTATACAGAAAACTGGTATACACTCAAAGTCATGAAGAGGGAATCCCATCGACTCACTACAGATCAACCGCATAGCAGTGAAGCTTGAGATGACAACCATCACAGTCGGTGTCAGAAAGTCCATGTGTGTCCCTCCAAGAATCTTCATTGTACTCTTCATTGTACTCAGATACCAGTATAGAAATCAAATGCATCTTAGAGCTTCAGCAACCCAATGCATGTCCATGGGCTACATAAGCGTGTAAGTATGAAGAAAGGCAGTCCAAGCATATGCATATGTGTGCCTATTTCCAAAAAATTTTGAAAGCGATGCACATATAAGGTCACATACTAAAGAAGGTACACACACAAAGTCACATGCTAGAAGGAAAGCACATGCACAATTGTACATGAGGTGTTCTCATTTCATTCTTATTATACGGATTTTCAGGCCGGTAGGGAAAATCACACATGGCCTCAAACTTTCATAAAGGAAGGGAGAGAAAGGTCTTACAAATTGTAACATGTGATCTTGGAGTGCAGAATGGTCAAAAGATGTTCCCTTAAAGCCCAGCAATGGAAATTAACTTTCTCGAGTTCTATCTCACTAGTGAAACCTTTTCCCCCCCCTAAGACCTTACTGGTTGGTAGTTGGAGGAATTCACTATATGTTTAAGTCATGTTCCAAATATTATAATACTACCTATCTAAGGAGGTCAAGCAAGGGAAACTATGAGCCAGCTCCAAGTAGATGCTTGCATATCAATGAAGTTATCAAATGGGGGCCCTATCTCTTATGTGATTAGCTCAAAACAGTCAATTGAGTGAATGCAGAGTAAGATCTTGACTCAATCTAATCCCAGAACGAAGCATGAAATATGAATGAACGGATCACATGAGGCTTCTTCTTTTTACATGATTGACAGAAAGATTCACTTGATTGAATGAAAATTGAGCACACGTGTATTCTTTCCATGAGGGCCTTTTGCATATATCTAAACAGCTTATAAGAGACCCACAACAACCTTTGTTTTATTTATTTCCGATTGAGCGACATAGCAGATTGTATTATGGGTATTAACCTCAGTGAGTAAGCTCCTTACACACTCATCCCCACTCAATACTTGCAAATGATTTACTTGGTTTTATCCCTTTGGTTATCTGTTGATCATCTAAGAACTTATAAGCCTCTTGGATTCACACTTGCCTTGCCTTTTTTTCACAGAAAGGGGAGCAACTAGACTCCTTTTTCCATCTTTGAAGGTTCAAGGCCCCAAAAGAAGAACTTGAAAACATCCATGTGTGCTTTAAGGACTCTAATAAAATTAGACATTCAAAAAGCTGGTATGTTCCAAGGGAGCAATGATTCTCATGGAGCCAACCTGTTTCCTTCAAAAAGCTGGTATGTTCCAAGGGAGCAATGATTCTCATGGAGCCAACCTGTTTCCTTCAAAAAGCTGGTATGTTCCAAGGGAGCAATGATTCTCATGGAGCCAACCTGTTTCCTTCACATTTGGACATCTGAATCAGTCAATTACTTATAAAGTTGTTCATATATTGAGAAGGATGATAACCAAATTTTCTATGTTTAAAATAAATGTCTTATTTGCATCAATAGGGCAGTATAGAAATATTTTGTTTGGGTGTCTAGACGTAGATATCAATCGCTCTAGTCAAACAACGCTTTTAGGGGAATTCGCATATTCCATGCTTATGTTAGACTAGTGGAATGAAGCAAATGAATACATACATGCTAGCCTTGAAAAAATAGGGTTTATTGAAATATTTATTACTAGAAATAATATCTAAATCAGATAACATTTCAGATTCTATACTCGTGTATGTGTGTGCATGATATCCTTAAAAAAAAGTGGCATTATCATTCCTTGTTTCATGCATTAAGCAATGTGTTCGTTCTTCTTTTGTTCTTAAGCTTAGTGAACCATTTGAGATGTATGCGTCTATGTCTTCAAACACCATCCTCCAATTCATACATGAAGAGGTATCAACATTAGGAGTGACTTGAGTGAATGAAGGGGGAACGTCCCTGTCAGATTATGCACCAATGAAAAATAGGTCTACCTCTTTGATGAAAGGAAAAATTTTAACAACAATAGACATGTACAAATTCATTCTAGTCACCACGTCACTTTAAGGTGGAAATTTTTGCTTGTCTGAGTTGGTTACAAGAGCATGCTCAAGAAGCTTAGGAGCAAGATATATAGTGATATGAGAAAGTTTGTATTGTAGAAATAGAGTAGCATATTAGAGTTATGTCAATACACAATTGTTACTCGGAAAATCCTCCCAAAGATTAAAAAAAGCAAACATGTTAGGGAAAATCCTCCTACAGATTGCAAAAAGAAAAGATGCATGCAAGTAATACTCATGCGTATATACATGTTCAATCATACAAACAAAGAAACAATATATAAACATTCACAAACTTTGAAAAACCCCTACTTTCAAGATAAACCAAGATTATCAGGAAAATGTCAATGCAGCATATCATATGAGCAAACTTGTGCTCCATCATAACCTAAAAGCAATAGAAATATAGAGCAAAAATAAGAGATATAACCTTGAATGCTTTTAACGATGTTTCTAATTCTTGGAACATTTGCGATGATGCTTTTGGCCTACTACATACATCCTTTGTGAGGTCATAATCCATGTTAAATGCATCCTATGATTGTGTAAAGAATTCTTATAAGCACCAACACTAGAATATATCAAGGGCATACCGGCCCCTATACTAACGCAAATACATGGGACTACTTTTGCCCGGGTGCCAGTATAAGTGTCGGTATGCTCGTTGGTACAAAAACATCGGTATGCTTGTCGGTATAGATGTCTGATAGGGACCAGTATAGACATCGATATGCATCCAAAACAACGGTATAAGCATTGGCATAAGTGTTAGTATTTCCCTAGAAGTATTGATGCTCATACCGACGCTTATATCGACAGCCAAATCTGTAAAATTTTTTTGGGCAGAGTGTGTTATCTCTTGCAGCAGCAACATTGTCATGTTGTTATGTAGCAAAAGACAATACACTCTGCCAAAAAAAAAACTAAGTACATGTAATATGTACTCTAGTGGTTGCCGATCTAGTGTTTAGATGATCGGCAACCAAAACACTAAATTATGGTGCACCATTGCCAAATATGAGTGTAATACAAAATTGTGGCAAAGCACTGCCATACATATGTGCAGAGGAATCAAAACATCTATATATGTAGTCCTGCAACAAAGCATATATGTGAAATGAGATAAACTGACATGATATTTATAAAAAACAACTAAAAATACCAAACCAAGTTTATAAGCTCACCTCATCGTAGAGACTCCCATGAAATGACCACACTGCATCCCTCCAAATCCTCCAACAATGCAACCAACCCATGATGATATCCATAAGCCTCTTCAGCTCATATCGGAGAAGGACCCACTGCCAACTCCTACAACAAATATGCAAAATGTTAGATGGACATACATGACATGCTTAACACAAGAAAATTCAATAATAAAAATAATACTTACAAAGTTGTGACACATGGTGTCATATCCACCGCTACCCAAACGTGATGGTCCAATCGTATTTAGTCGTGTAGCTACCGCATCTCGCTGCAAACTGAGAGTAGGATGTCCAGGTGCTGGCCCTTACTCTTGATAGACCACTTCTTTGATATAGTTTTTGCAATCTTTATCTTTTTCACTCCATTTTAACATGATAGAATGTCCAAACTGTATGGAGCAAAGTTGTTATATGCACCAATGCATGGCCTTTTTGCTTGCATCCATTACAAGAGGTCCATCACATATATAATATACCTTGGAGTCGTCATAGTCATGAGCACCCCAAGGTGTAAGTCATGTGCCATATGGCATACCATGTGGCATATATGCATCCGAGCTACTCGCTCTAGGATTAAAAGTGAGAGTCATAACGTCCATCGCACTGTCTCCACAATATCCGCCGCCTCCTCCAGAGTGCCTCCTCGATCGATGAGATGGGCTGGTACTTGTATCGTGCAAAGATGTGGAACGTATACATCAACTACTAGAGCCACTAGGGAATGACTGAGATGCACAAAGGATAACTATCTCTACAATGGCGACTTCTAGATCTCTTCATATACTAGCTCCTTCTTTATCTTCATTCTCGTATAACATATTGTCTATTATTTTATCGTGTATCTTGTCTTCTTCAAAGACCTCTTCATCTCGAACAATGATCTCTTTCTCCTTGATTATTGAATGAATCTCAGAGTGCACTATGGATAGAATTTCTTCTACATCTATGTTCTCACAATTTTTTTTGCTACGTCGAGGGACTTGTAAAACAAATAGCAAATTTGGTTCTTTTGAATTTGGCATAAAGAAACCTGCTCATAGTGTTTGGGAAGTATAAATGTATCTCTGTCATCTATCCATAGCTTTGTGGATTCTACTTGAAGCAAACCACTCTTATCTCTCCTCGATGTTATGCTTCTTCTAGAGGTGGCTAATTTGAGTCATTTCACATCAAACAAAAAGTTATCAAACCTCCTGAAGGATAGCTTCAAGATATTTTGGATCACCCCATAATACTCGAGCTCTCCTTTTTGAACATTATCGTCTCTTGGACTAGCTTTACTTTTTTGAAACAGTTCACCATCACTCCACTATCAAAACTAGATCTATTTTCATTGATTTGTGCGATCCAAAAGTATCATCCATGTTACCATTGTGCACCATATTTAAAATACTCCTAGTCATACCCTTTTGTGAGTTCCTCCTCTTTTTCAGAGATATCTTCACCCGCTACCTTTGCTTGTGAAACCACTGTATCTAGACATCTACTCATTCGAAAGGATGGAAGAGACTGAATCTTTAAGGTTTGAGATAATCCAGTCTCCGTGTTTTTCACAATCGGAAATCAGGTCTAATACCATCATGCAATCAATATCTATGCATATATACATGCCTAATTGTCGTATAATTATCTGGGTCTAAGGGGTGGAACCCTTGGGTTTCTAGGTGTGAAACCCTTGGGATTTATGGTTTCTTTACCCTGTTTAGATAGGTCTTGAACCTTAGGGCTGATTCTCTAAGGTTGAGTACCTTAGGCTTGACTGGAAGCTTCTCCTCGCCACTTGATTTGTACGTGAGAGCTTGGAGAGTCTTCTTTTAGAAGCCATGTGATTTTCTAAGCTTGGAAACCATGTGAACACCTTAGGGACCATGTGATGGAAGGTACACATGGCCTCTTGAGAGGGACTTACCCCCTTGGTCTTGGAGCTATATATTGGAGAGGTTGGTTGGGTGGAGACACATCTCTCTTCCTATTGTGTGGCCTTGTGAGTTAGTTCTCTTAGATTACTTAGTTGATTGTTGTGAAGGCTATGGAGTCCTTCCACAACAGTGATATTAGAGCTAGGTTATTTCCATGTCTAGTTTAGATCTTCCAATGGAGTCTTTGAACTTGTAGACCTTCCAATGGAGTCTTTGAACTTGTAGATCTTCCAATGGAGTCTTTGAACTTGAATCTGTAGAGTTTCGATTTTGAATTCAAAGATGTGTGTTTCATGTCAGCTCGCGAATGCTGAGCTTTTTCCTTTTGTGAGAAGCAAAAGCACAACCATGTTACCCCCTCGTAGAGGGAGCCGTGAGCACCATGCAACTTTAGAGGGAGGTGCATATTAATGTGGATAGACTTGCTGAGTGAGGAGAGCCACGCTCGATTTAGAGAGCACTCATGTTGTTCTTGTTAACCCTGCTAGATGCTTTATATGAAGATTTGAGCTCGTAAATTCTCCTATGTGGGACAAGATGCACGATCTGGCTACGATCTAATACTCGCAGTCAGAGGATAGCCAAGACATGCAAAGGTGTTGTAGGGCTAGTGATGAGCTGATCGTGTTAGCTAGATGTGCCCTCCTCGGGAAGGATAGATAGACTTTGTATGTGAAGTGAGGAAATGAGCAATGCCCGCTCTTCCTCTCTCCACTTCAAAAGAAGAAGGGTCTTGTTAGCAGCCAATGTGGTCAAATTATTTTGTAATCATCATTCTTATGTAATAACGGAGATATCAAGAGTTTTCGAAAATTGTAATAACCATATCTTTCCTATTTTAGAGGTTCAAAACGGTGTAAAGCCCTTAACCTTACTCCTTTCTTACAAAGTACGGGGCTACATTTCTACGAGATCAGATTCCGGAAGCGACAATTACGAAACGAGCAGATACGCAGAGCGGTGAAGATTGAAGTCTGAAATTGGAGGCCAGAGTGTAACTATGATATTGTAATGCATTAGGAAAAAAGGTGAACCCTACATGGGCCTTTTAGCTTAAGGATTCATTAGTGATGGACCAATGAGAAGAGGGTGGTGGACACAGTCTAGTCCCTTAATCACATAGGCTATGCATAGGCTTCCATGGTTTTTGTGTGGTCAAAGAGAAATAAACCACCTTGAACTAGTGGTTTTGGCCATTTGAATGGTTTTGAAAGCCTTTCAGATGAACTAGAAGCCTTGGATTGATTAAAAGATCCAAAGGTTGAGGTTTGATTGCAAAAGTCAAGGCAATATTGGATTTGAGGCTTTGGATTGCTTTGAAATGGGTGACTAAGATTGAATGGGCCTTGAAAAGGCGGCTTTCATTCTGATCCATTGGATCTTCAAGCTAATCCGACGGTTGCGATGATCTCCCCATCAAAAAATGCACCTTTTGTTTGCCTCCATTGGATCTAAGGCTCATCCTATGGCTTAGATTCAACCCCGCCTTTGGATCCAAGTTTCAAAAGCACCTCTTGATGTAATCCATTGGATGAGTGCTCTATCGAACGGCTACTGATGGCTCCTCTCTCTAGATCAGCCCCAAATGCACTGAACTATTGGATTGATGAGCATCTAACGGCCGAAAAACCTGTAGAACGATGGAAAAGCAATCATGAGAGAATCTATAAGCGCAAGACTTGTCAGATGACTCTCTCTCTCTATATTTCAAACGACTTAAATCCTAGCCATTCAACTTTGAAATCCAAAGGCTACAAATATTTCCATTTCATAACTAAAATATAAAAGTGCATCAAACAATATTTTATTTGACAAACCACTAGTGGTTTCCTATGCTCCTTCAATCCCTTAGATTAACCTCTTTAATCCCTAAAAATTAGGAATCCTTACAAGGCCCATGCAAGGCTCACCTTTTTTCCTAATGGTAATCGTTGTTTACATTCGGAACTTAGAGTCTATTTATTGTGAAGTTAAGATTTCGGATACATTGTGTCTATGGATTGTTCTATCTGCACTCATTTCTAGTGAATTAAAGGAACAGAAACACATGTTTATGAGTTTTTATATTCGTAAATCCCCGTTCGTGAACCTATATATTGGGTATTATTAGTCTATTGGCGATTAGTACGCTAAACATATGGCGACCACGATGGGATGGGGTAATAGAGCATCGCACAAAGTAGATTAATGCTAGTATGAAGTGGCAAGGAGTACTTACAAAAGCATCATCATCCTAATTATTTAGATTAATTCGTGCAACAGACACTCGCAACATTGAAGTTGGAAGATATTCCTCTTGAGGAAGCAATCACTATTACAAAAGAAGTACAGTTTTGAGTGGAAACTAGAGTTTTATCCCCCAAGCTTTTGAAGGACCTAGTCTTTGAGTGGAAGGACGGTAAATTAGCTAAAGTATTGTGGCACGGGGAATTTGGTGGGACTGACCAGTAGAACCACTTGCAGGATGAGGAATACCCTATAGAAGAAGGTCAAAGCGGTGGCAACGTAACCCCACCAAAATTTTAGTTAGCTTTAATACCCTTACCTCAAACTACTACCTTACAGACACTTGGTAACTCGATGGCAAACAAGCACCCACTATGAGTGGTATGAAGATCCAAATGTGCACGTACGGACATTTGAGAATCAGTACTTTTGTAATCATCGTAATCTGCATGATAATCAGCATAAATTTCAGGTGTTTCAAGCCACTTAGTTGGTGATGCAGTCAAATGGCTTATTGAATACCCTCTCGATTACTTTTCCACATATGATGAGTTGAAGGCGGCGTTCTTGGAATGATATTGGACCGCGAAGAGTATTTCAAAGTTACATTCTTCACTTCAGCATATGTTGCAGAAAGGGATGGTCGAGTAGTATGCATTAGATTTCAAATCTACACTGCGACAGTTTCTGGCAGATAAGTGTCCTACAGAGGAAATGTTAACAGATTCTTTGTGGACAGACTGCAGATACCCATTAAAGAGAAGATCTATATGTACGCGCTTGAACAATCTCGTACGTTAGATCAAATAATTGACTTAGCAATCCGTATGGATTGGAAGATGCAGTTTGCTAATTTGGGCTCGGAGAAGACTAATTTGGTATTCAGAAAGGGTGCAATCCCAGAGAAGCAGTTGTATTGCCTACGGTGCAGGAACGCGGACCATATTATGACTGATTGTGCGCTTAATCAGGTTTCTTGTCCTATTTGTAACAAAACTAATCACAGTTTGGAGGAATGTCGCTTTAATGCACGGAATACCTTGGTGGCTACTACGCAAGTAGAAGGACCTTCCTAGAAAGATAAGTTAAATGGGTATAAGCCCCAAGTTTTTAACAAACAATGGCCGAATAGTCAGGATGCTAGACTGGGAGGACCCTCTCAATATTCAGATTCACAGCAATTTTCGGAGAAGTGGCGTGGCTTCCGCCAGAATAGGCAAGAATTTGGTAGAGGACAGAGATTCCAACAACCTGGGCTCCGTAACCCGGGTAATCGTCCGATTCAGTCTCAGTTTTGTCTGCAATATGATCATAGACGGTGGGAATGTGAGGAAGCTAAGGAATACGATCAACCGAAGCAAGAAGCAAAGCTCAAGGCACCTATGGCCAATGTGGTGACTTTGGAATGTTTGGAGCCGAAAACGTCAGTAGTCACCCGATCTCAAAAAGAGTATTCCAGTGGACCGAAAATGGATTACTTACCTCTTGCAGAACAAAAATACACTTTGATGAAGGCCGTGCAATGGGCTACAGAGTACCCGTCGCACTATGTGAACTCTCCACTGTTCTTAGTGGAATCTTTCGGAAAGAATCGTATAAGAAGTACAATTGGTACATAAGCAAAAGGGACCTCATAAGAGCCATCAATTGCTATCGGCCTGCATACAGATCTCACACACAAACAAAGTTTAGAAGGGCGAAACCAATGGTATAATGATTACGAATCATCATTAAATATGAAGTATTGTGAAATCTACAGGAATCACACATTAAATTATCTTTAGGGGCATTGCTGGAATTAGTCCCCGCATTCTGCACACAGTTACTACAACAATTATGGAACAAATATATACCTTTTGAAAATCCGGAACCCTTAGTTTCAATGGTACGGAATCTACCGAACAGAATCGTGGATTATGCGCTACTAATTATCACAGTGCAATATAAAAATAAAGTTATTCCAAAAGTTTTGATTGATGGGGGTTCTAGCATTAATATTGCATCTACCACCACGTGTAAGCAAATGGGTTGGAACAATATTTAGCCTGCTCCCTTCTTTGTTCGGATGGCAGACCAATCACAGGTACAACCAGTAGGGCTGGTTAAAGATATCGCTATTCGGATTGCACAAGTTCTATTTAACATTACCCTTTGTTGTACTGTAACTAAAGGGGAACAATTTAGGTTACAACTTATTATTGGGCCGGCCATGGTTGCGCAATGCTAAAGTTCATCAGAACTAGGATGAAAAGACAATTACTCTTAGAATAGGGAATGCCAAGTTTTCCGTTCATTTGGATGATGAGCATCATTGTCTTCGAGAGCACAAACCAGTGTTAGCGGAGCCTCCGATATGTTGGATGGGCTCGACGAAGATGAGGAACAATAGTTTTTGGAAGCCAATAGACATCTACTCTCGTCTATTTCATAAAGCTATGCACTACAGGACAAGCATAAATACAAGAGATAATTCATTTTAAGAAGCACACAAGAAACTTGGTTGGAGCTGAGGATAAGTATTTCCATTTTCATCATATCTGTATGTAGCATGTATGTTGATCCTCATAGATGAGGGAAAGGTCTATGCAAAAAGATATTACTTGCCTACATAAAACCATGAATTTATTTGGAAATTTTCTTTCCCTAGAGTACAGGATGCATGGGCATGACATTCAATAAGCATTCATAAATATTGCATCCTTTATTATGAACATATAAATTGAAAGCATGGTGTTGTACATACATTCACATTTGGGCACACAAATAAGTATAAAATGCATAGGTAAGGGCATATTCGATATGCTATCGAGTTTCAAACTCAAGTCTGTGCAACGAGAGACATGTGTGACAGCCAAATAGCCCATCGGCCACAATGAAAGAGGTTGAATGTTTTAAACTGACTTCACCATGGAAGAACTTATATGACATCTGTTGGTGTAAATCACAAGCCTACACATTTGGCTTGAAAGATATCTTGAAGACCCTACATATGTGATGAAGCATAGGAACTAGTGCTAGTGGTTAATTACCATTCTCCTTGTAAAAGTCAAATT
This sequence comes from Ceratopteris richardii, assembly GCA_020310875.1. Taxonomy (NCBI): domain Eukaryota; kingdom Viridiplantae; phylum Streptophyta; class Polypodiopsida; order Polypodiales; family Pteridaceae; genus Ceratopteris; species Ceratopteris richardii. The sequence goes on along the minus strand of CM035414.1, from coordinate 15,053,524 downwards.
GACTTGGAATCTTTCATAATGACCTACCAAAAGGATTCGTGGAAAAATTTAGCTATTTGATTGAAGGAATATCTCCTAGGATATAGGATCTTGATCATAGGGAGCCAAAAGTTTGAATTTGAATTCAAATTTTTACTCATTCTCTATAAAAATGGTCATGGAAAAGTTGCGGGTAGAACTCATCACTCCCGAGCTTCTCATTACTAATTTTGAGTGTGTGTGTGAGGCCTACACTCTAGCCCACACCTATCTACACCATTAGGCAATGATTTTAATGCCAATGGATTTGTATACAAGTGTTCATTAATACATACATTCACATTGTTCATTTCTGAGTTCTCTGTCATACTACTCAAAAGTTTGTCAACTTGTGGAGTGCATATCTCAGTCATTTCTCCATCCAATTCAGTGATTCAAAGTTTGTTGGATCCAGCTTGTGGTTATCTACATGTTGTCAAAGTTTGAAGAGATTCTATTCAGCCATTTCAGAGAAATACATGTCGAGGTGATCACTGGTCAAAGTCTGCTACAGTCCTAAAAAATCGGGGGTATAGCTTTACTTGCTAAATTTATTTCTCTTAGCATAGTTTATCTTTTTACATAAGTCCACTTGGAATATTTAGCTTGCTAAGCTAAATAGATACCCCTAAAAGGAATTTTTCCAATTCCTACTGTGCTGGTCATACTGAGCAAAATACCCAGCAGGTATCAAGACATAAATAGAAGGTTTTCTTGAGATTGTGAGTTTCAAAGTTATCTGTTTTGATTCAATCATTGCACACATCACTTCCAAAGTACATAGGCCATTTTATGGTGTCATTGGAAAGCTAAGAAGGTCCACTTATCAAGTCTGAAGCAAAAGAGGGCTGGTACAAAGCAGGTTTTGGCAGTACCTACTCAATCTCTTGGAGCATCCATCCATCTTTCCCAACAGTGGTATCAGAGCAAACTAAGGTAAAATGGGAGATGGTTTTCCTTCATTTATTGATAAATTGGATAGAAACAACTATCAAGCATGGTCTCTAAGGATGAAGAACTACTTACAAGGAAGGAGTCTCTATGGATACATCTCAGGAGATGAGGAATTGCCCTCATTCAAAACAAGAGGATTGCCAACAAAGGAAGAACATGAAAAGCTCAACACATGGTGTGCTAAGGATGCATTGGCAAGGTCTTATTTACTCAACTCCATCTCTAATTTTCTTTTGCCACATATGAGAAATTGTAAGACATCCCAAGAGACTTTGGGAAACCTTGTCATCTTATTTTTCCTCGAACACAAGGGCTAGGAACAATCATTTATGGATTGAATTCACAACATTGAGGAAGCAACCTAAGCAAGCTGTTTCAGAATTTGTGACCAAGATTAAAGATGTAGCAGATCAGTTAGCAAGCATAGGAGAAGAGATTGAAGAAGAGCAGATTGTAAGGCAAGTGATCAATGGGATCAAGGCTGATGACAAATGGGAAAGCTTCACCACTGCCATGGATCTTTACATGGACATGCAAATTCCAGATCTTACAAATCTCATGGGACAATTGTTTACTCATGAAGCAAACCTCAACAAGAATGGAGATACATCCAAAGGTAATAAATCTTATGCCCTATACACTGATAAGAAGTCTAAAGATAAAGGCAAAAGCAAGAAGATGGAAGATGAAGGCTCTACCTCCCAAGCCAACTATGCAGGGAGAGGTAGATCATCAAGAGGAAGGGGCAGAGGAGGTAAGCAAGGTAGGGGGAGATCATATAACTCCTCACCATGCAACATTTGTGGTTTATCAAATCATACTACAGATGAGTGTTTCAGGAATTACAAGAATCAGAGAGGAAGAGGATACCAAAGGGGTGGATACTCACAGTCAAGAGGTAGATTCAACCATCACCAAGGCTACAACAATAATTACAATGGCAACTACCAAGGAGGATTCAAATCCAGAAAGGACTACAACAACTACACAGAGGAGCAGGATGACTCTCTTCTGATCATGAACATGACTTCAAAATCAGGTACAAATGATGACCACCTATTCTACATTGACTCAAGATGCTCTGATCTTGAGGAACCAAAAGGTAAGCATCAAGTCCAAATATGTGATGACACCAAGCACTCAGTAGTTAAAGTTGGAAATGTTAAGACTTGTGATGGAAATCAGAATTTGTTGAGCAGGGTACTCTATGTACCAACCATTACCAAAAATTTGATGAGTGTTGGACAGATTGTGGAGAAAGGTTTGCAGGTTAGATTCAACCAATATGGAGCATTTGTGGAGGATCCAAGGCATGGATTCAAGAGGATTGCTAAAGGAGAAAAATCAGGTAGACTTTTCACTTTTGAGTTAGAAGACACAAAGAATATTGCACTATACAGTTACAAGGTTCAAACGCTTTCAGAGCTTGAGATTTGGCACAAAAGATTAGGGCATATAGGAGAAAGAACTTTGAAGCAAATATGCAGGGACCAATGTGTGCTTGGAATACCAAATGTATCCAAGCAGCATATGATTTATAAGTGTGGTGCTTGTCAATTTGGGAAGTCTCACAGGTTACCCTACTCAAGGAAAGGTTACATGCATGAAGACTACCTAGAGCTTGTTCATACAGATGTATGGGGACCAAGCAAAGACCCCTCAGTCTCAGGATCAAGGTACTATGTATCTTTTATTGATGATTATGGCATCCCAATTTATCTGCTAATTGCTTCATCATATAGAGCTCAAGTGAATCATGTGAGCATATGCCATATGCTCTTTGTGACGCTTGCATCTTGCATTAGAAATCTAGAATTGCTAACCATAATAGTCACCTAACTCTAACACTTTAGTGTTTTGATACCACTCCTTTCTGGGCAATCAAATAGATAACCACATAGTGTTATTACTAAGAGACACGGATGACGTGTTAAAATCTTACCTACATATAAAGATGAATGTAGCCATCTTCCATTTGAAAGACTATAATTCTTTGCAAATCTTTTAATTTTGAGGTAATTCAATCTCTGAATATCTTAATAATTCTTTGAAAGACTATAATTCTTTGCAAGTCTTTTAATTTTAGGTAATTTCAATCTCTGAATATCTTAATAATGTATGACAATTGGAAATCGGATATGTAACCATCTAAGTAATACTTCATAAAAGTTGCTAGGTAAAAAGAATCATGAAACAGCATTCATGCATATATACATGCTCAATCATGCATATATACATGCTCAATCATGCAAACAAACAGTATACATTCACAAGCTTTGAAAAAGCCTTACTTTCAAGATAAACCAAGATTATCAAGAAAATGTCACATATGAGCTAACATGTGCTCCATCATAACCTGACAACAATAGAAATATAGAAGAAAAATCAGATATATAACCTTGAATGCTTTTAAAGATGTTTCCAATTCTAGGAATATTTACGATGATGCTTTTGTGAGTTCATAATCCATGTTGAATGCATCCTATGGTTGTGTAGAGAATTCTTATAGGTACAAATTATGTATATACAAGCACCGAAACACAATTTCCATACAGAATCAATAACTTTCAGCCATGTATATCACACTAATAAAGACACTAAAACTGTACTTATATTAGGTGGACAATACACGTTATGAGTCCACTAGCATACATCTCCTATGGTGAAGCTAGGCAAGTTCTTTCACCTTCATCACCAAAGAGACCTCAACATTTAAGTGTCTCCCAATTCATAAAAACCTCACTACGACTCACGTTATCAATGTCAAAAGCTATGCAAATGTAACTACTATATCAATGAACACATGGGTATACATAACGGTATTCATAGAGGCATTTATGGCGTGTATGTGGTTGATATATGCAATAAAATGGCACTGAAAAGGGTAAGTTTAAAGCCCAAACAATAGCCAAGAACACCTTTCGAAAGCAAAGAATGAAGCCTTGAGGGCCCAAAAAAAGCTCATGGTAATGTCAAACTTAGTCTTTCCCTCTCCTCAACAGGACGTTAGTGTAGCTTAGTGGCAAGAGATTGCCAGTTAAGCAAGCTCTGGGCAGAATGGTATTGTGATGGGTGACCTCTCGGGACATATCAAGGACCTCCATCTTGCTTGATCATTGAGATCCTCCTTTGCACATAGCCAATGATGTCAACGGTGACTTCGGTGAGTCGAATGACAAGGTCTATGCTTTGGTCACTGCCTTAGTTGTAAGCCTTGGAGTTGTCGAGGTGTTCCATAGGTTGCCAGTTTTGAGAGCACTGTGCAGATTGAGGAGAACCTATGTGTCTACATTCACAACTACTCTGATATCAATGAAGGGTGAGCCTTTGAGCTCCTCATAGCATGGATCATCTTCTTGGAGGGTGTCTCAATACCTTGCTATACATGTTTGTACAGACCTATAGAAAAATGCAAAAACCAGAGAACAAAAAGTACGAGTTCGCTGTATGCAAGTTTCACAATCGAGGGTCTCAATACAATTTGTGGTTGATTAAGCCACTACATGTTTTATTAGAGCAAAAGTATACAAGAGTCTTTCACACCCATTTGACCTTTCAAAATTATTCCAAGTCATTCTTTATCATACTCTTTGTATAACGAATTTTCTTTTCAAAATGTTGAGTTGAAGAATGAATCTCTCTCTCTCTCACTCTCTCTCTCTCTCTCTCTCTCTCTCTCTCTCTCTCTATATATATATATATATATATATATATATATATATATATATATATATATATATATATAACTAACACTAATAAAAAAACCGAAACTCATATATATATATATATATATATATATATATATATATATATATATATATATATATATATATATATATATATATATATATATTATATATATATATATATATATCTTCAATACATGAGAGAAGATCATGCATCTCTCTTTCTCAAAGCTACGAAAACATTCCGTTTCAAAGTGTATAAATTCAATCTCTGAGGTTCTTAATCATATAAGTTTCCTGATTCTATCACCACACGTGTTTTTCACAATCATGCAATCAATATCTATGCATATATAAATAACCATTCTTAGGCTTTGCAGAAGCCTTCCTTTCAAGATAAATCAATATTATCAAGCACATGTTTATGCTTAACCTTATTATCAATTCTTGGAACACTTGCGATGATGCTTGATAATATATATTAGCCATATATATATATATATATATATATATATATATAAACGATGGAAGGGGGTTTTGAAGTGAGCACTTAATTCCTTATGGGGTTGGTTAATTGCTCCAAATCTCTTAATCAGCTCTCTCCAAGGAGGAGTTTTGCAATCCATCTCCCCTCCTGTTGTCTTCACGAGGGGAGATGGATTGCTTCACTCTAAGACCTATCAAAAGATGTTAAAAGGCATCATGAAGCTGTTGGTTACCCCATATGCATGGTTTTAAGCTCTAGAGAGGCATATAAAAGGGAGATTTGATCTTCAATAAAGTATCTTGGAGAGGGGTGGAGGTGCTCCACGTGCCAAGGCTAGGTGCTTAGCAGATTGTCTCATGTGCATGCATTGTAGGTTTCACACTAAGAACTCCTTGAAGAGTGGAATGTGGAGCTTTCATTCCATCAAAAAACTTCTTGTATATAAACCAGGATGATGGATTGGCATAGGACACAAAGGGTATTTTAAGTCAAACTATTAGTTATGAGTACACTTAAGGTTTGCGAACACCTCGAGTGGTCTTAGGGCAAGTCTATCATTTGGTTATCGATGTTTGAAATCATTTTCCTTACAATATGTGGTTTTATCTTTTAATAGAGGGATACATGGTCTATTTGTTGGAACATCAAGCTTACACTATGCTTGAGGTGAATTTGATCTACATCAAAAAGCTATTGTTTGGATTACGTTAAAAGATGTCCATTGCAGAGTTCTTTTACTTCTAATCATTTATTGTATTTTTTAAAAAGATTTTTTATGGATCATTTATTATTATAAAATCCTAGAGCTTTACACATGTAAAAGTAGAGAAAGAGAGCTAAATTTCCGCCAATTTGAAGTGGTTGGGTTGCAATGAGTGAATCAATTAAAGGAAAGTGAATTGATTCCCTCCAACAAATAATCCCACCTTCATTTGAATTCAAAATCCACTTGTAAAAGTAGTGGATCACTTCAAGAGTCTATATAAAGACTTCAAATCACTTGCACATTACATGGAAGCAATATACATACACTTGTGGCCATCATTGTCTTGCTCCTTCATTTTTCTCCATCATCTTCTTCAACAATAGTAAGCTTGCAGAGGCTGCTGCTCTCTCTACAGAACTCCAAATTGGATGAGTGAGCACTCATTAGAAAGTAGGTACCACTATTGAGTATCAGGTTCATTCCAAACACATATTTTTCTCATTTCTTTTACTCTTCTGCATTCTATACACTCAACCCTATGTGTACCACTCCCCAAAAAGGAGTTTTTCCAATTGTAATCATGTTGGTTGCTATGAGCATTTGAAGTTGATTGTCTCATCCCAAGATTGTAAGTTTTTTGAGCTAGTCAATGCAGAAACCAATATGTTTTGTATCGACTCTTTCTCCTTGATGCTCTAAAGTACATAGTGCATTTTATTGCACATATCACATGCCTACAAGGTCTATTTGATTCTCCATAAGCTCAAGGGCTAAAACTATGCTTATTTTAGGTGGACAATTCACATTATGAAGAGGAAGCTTCTCTTATGATAAGGAACTTAAAATGCAAGAAATTCCTCTCTATTTTTAATCAACCCCTCTCTTTTTATAGGGAACTTGCATATGCACTAACCAAGTGGATTCTCTTAAATCCCTCTTCTTTGGTACTCCCTATTTCCCTTTTACAAATGGCATCCCAATTTAACTCCTAACTATGAGTTTCTTACTAATACAATTTTCTTGATTCTATCATCACACGTGTTTTTTACAACTGGAAATCATCCCCATACCATTTAAAATTTCTTGTGTAAGAAGAATCATCATGCAAGCAATATTTATGCATATATACATGCCCAATCATGCAAAGACCTAGTATGTATGACCATTCATGGGCTTTACAAGTATGCATAACCAATGATATGCTAGATATACTCAATACTCCACCCTTAAGTGACCACAAATGATCCACGATTCTCTACGTTGCATGGCCCACATTATGAGGAGTAGCTATTGTGAGATCCGAGACATTTGTGAAATCCTAACTTTCAAGTTACATGAGTCATATGTGTGACCATTGATGGCAAAAGATGATCTTCGTGAGCCTATCCATTAGGTTAGGTAGTGCATAAACTTCCAAGCCGTTGGCTTGCCATTCAAGGCAATAGTAAAGGCCTTGAGGCACCACATGATTTTCCCATAGAACCTTAATGGATGGAGTGCAGAGGGGGGCTTGTCCCCTTCTATAGGGTCTAAGGGCCCTATCGATTTGGACCATAGGGTCAATACATTAGACCTTCTCATCGTGGAGATATTGTCGGATAATATTTTTTTCCAACTATTTTTTCTCTCTTGACTATGTTTATCTATACCGACCCCCATTGTAAAATCTATGTAAGCAAGAGGTTCATAAGGGTAAGAATAGGGAAAGAGTGAGTAGAAATTACCATGTACATACCAATAATTGCTTTCATGCATGCAATGGAGGCTTCATCATCCTCATGCATGGAGATTGTGCACATAGACAGAGACAAAAGAAAGAGAGTGACCAAAAATAGAAGGCTTCGCAATAGCTCTTATCATGGGACCCACTTCTAATCAAAATATTATATTAATAATGAGATCGAACTTATGTCATGGTGTTACCTATTCACCAAAGAGAGGGAGACAGAGAGAGAGAGGTTTGTAAGTTCCCTCATAGGAAAAAAGACCCTTACATTTGCAATATGCTATTTTCACTTAATCTAACCAGAATATTAGAGTTTTGCTCATTCTATCACCTGAATTCCTCTTGTTGAACAATTTGTAGGAGAAAATATTCCAAATTCTAAATGCAAGAAAGATTTTTTTGACCATTCATTAGTTGAGATTTAAAGAATTTTTTATTCATGTGAATAATATATTAGTTTTTTGTATCTTCATAAAATAATCGAAAATAAAATATTTAATTTTATTCAACTTTGTGTCTCTACAAAGATTCTCAAATTTAGCCTTCTTCTCACCTGATTAAATAAGAAACATTGTTTCAAAAATAAGTTTTCGCGTTCAAAATATTTAATTTTATTCAACTTTGTGTCTCTACAAAGATTCTCAAATTTAGCCTTCTTCTCACCTGATTAAATAAGAAACATTGTTTCAAAAATAAGTTTTAATTTTTTTCAATGTCTCTCCCAAGTCCAAAACACGCGGAAAGATCATTTTCTTTTTCAAAAGGAAGTCTCGTTGTAGTGTAATTTCTCAAGCTTTAATTAATAGAAAGAACAATTATACAAGAGAACTGATCTAGCACCCATAGAAGCCCTCAAATCTCACAAAAACTTGCTAGAGAACATTACAAAGAAGGTTAATAACTGTTTTGTTCCCTTATGGGGGGCCCATTTAATTTTAATCTTGTTGCTCTTGAGTAAAAGCACTCTATAATGTCTAAAAGATACTGACTTCTTAAAATTGGAAATTATTTTTCCTAAAAGGAAAGGAGATCAAAGAATAGTGACTTCTTAGAATTGGAAATTCTTTCGCCTAAAAGGAAAAGAGATTTTTTGATCGACCATTCTTTACGAGGGTTACAAAAATTGGCAACACCCCTCTCTTTCCATATCTTCTAGAGGGCCTTATCTCTTATAGCATTCCACAATGCTAAGGAATAGTCGATCGCTTCATCCAATAATGCTTGCTTCGAGTTGATTTGTCCCTCTAGCAATAGGATATTCCCAAGGGCCCACCAAATCGACATTGACTTGGGGCATGAAAAGAAGAGGTGTCCCAAGTCCTCATTTCCATATAGGCACCATTTACAGCAAGGAGGGGCTCCACAAATTTTATTAGCTTTTACATTGGCCCAAATTCTGTAGTGTAGGATTTGCCACATAAGTACAACCTTTTTTTTATCTTGATGAGAGGATGCCAAAGGGATTGGAACTTCACATGCCACCTAATACAACCAATTCAAATACCATCTCCTATAAATCGTGACATGAAAGTCCAGATTCTTCTTGAATCTCAAAATTTTATAAATATTTTTATGGTTATGCCACCTTAGACCCACTCTTGTTTCTAAAAATTAGTTTGGCCCAAGAGGCATCCTTGTTGCCCCAAGCTTTAATTAACCATTTTACTGCCAGTCTATTCGTGATTCATTCAATTTCTAGAATGCCCAAACCGCCTTGATCTTTTTGGCTTATGCAAGTAGCCCGTTTAATTTTGGGTAAACCCCTTTCATTAGGGGCTCCTGTCCAGAGAAATTTTTAGCAAGTACTTTCCAATTTGACAACATCTTGGTCCTTCACTCTCATAAAATAGATAAAGTAAATAATCAAAGAAAGAATAAACATGTTAACCACCATAGCTCATCCCACTAGGTTGATCTACATACCTTTTTAGTAAGACAACTTGTTATCAAGCTTAGAAAGATCCCACTTCCATCATTGACCCATCGAAACATCGAATCCGATCAAAGTACCTAATGAATGGATGAGTTGTCCACTAGGGATCAACTGATAGCCATGGTCAACCAGAATTTGAGGTGGATGCCCAATAATAGCCATGAAAGAATTTTTAGAGTGGTTTATTCTAGAACCTGATGCCTTGCAAAATGTATTTAGAAAACACCAAAAGGTGCCAATGTTGGTTGGATCTTTTGGAGTTAGACATCTGCAGAAGGACGCAAACAGCAAAAGGATGAAGAAGAAGCTTGGAGCACAACACGTAATACTAATTGTATTACCAATAGAATTAAATATATCAACAAATCCCCCTTGGGAGTGATGCGATGAACAAGGAGCTTGCACTCATCTATGCCAAGTGATATGGAGTCAATCCACAAAAGGAAGTAAGCCCAAAGCTTTGCGAAAAGCTTCAAACTTCTCCCTACACAGAGCCTTCATGAAAACATCTGCAATGTTCTCTTATATGCACCTCAATGTGCTTAGTGCAAGCATGGAACACAGGGTTCCTCTCAACTGCCAATGCACTCTGACTATTAGTGAAGATGGTGGTGGCAGAAGACTAACTAACACCCAAATCAGCCATAAGGCATCTGAGCAACACACACTCAATAGTCACTGTGAAAGCTTCCGTATTCTCAGCCTCACAATTGGAAGAGGCCACAATAGGCTACTTCTTGCACAACCAAGATATACGTGAGCTATCAAGCATGAAGCAAAAGCCACTAGTGGACACATGAGTGTCATAGAAACTAGCCCAGTTAGAATCAGAAAAACCATGTAAATCTAGTGGTAGTGATCCCCCCTTGGGATAAAACAATCCAAGTACTCGGGCACCACTCAAGTAGTGAAAGATGTGTTTAACCACTTGCCAATGCTTGACACCTAGGAAATTCATAAACCTTCTCATATGTGAGATAGAAAACTCAATATCTAGCCAAGTAATGCATAAGTAAATCAAGCATCCAACAATCTGTTGATAGAGAACATCATCAAATGCATCTCTAGCATCATGAAGACTCAATCATAAACCTATCTCCATAGGAATGGCAATAGGTTTGCAGTCTTCAAGGCTTTGCAACAAGCCTAGCCTTTATCTTGTCAACTATCCCATCGGGTCTATGCTTCAGCCTGTATGCCCTCTTAGTGCCAATGGCCTTCTTGCCAGGAGGCAAGTCACATAAAGACTAGGTACCATTCTTCATTATAGCATCATATTTAGATTCCATAGCAACCATCCAAATTTTTTAATTTTGTGCTTCATCAAATGAAACAGGCTCATTCTCATTACAGAGACTAAAGGCAACCATAGCATAGCAATCTCATGCAAGAGAAGCACTATGAGACCCTCACCGAGTACAATATGACAGAGAAGCATCTAATTTGCTATCACGCAAAGTATGCACCATCCATTTTGGCATAGTTTCTACCTCCTCAATATCTGCTCTCTCATCAACAAGTGCATTATGAAAATATGCATCAGATAGGGAATGATTTGCATCATCACATGAAACATTCAAAGGTTGAGAAGTTGCCTCATTAGGACCAGCACTAGACTATCCACCTATAAAAAGAGGCAACAAAGTATCATACATGTCTTTGGAGCTAACACATGTCTCCTTAGTACATGAAAGTAACGGTTGAATATTATCTTCCATAAAAAAAAACATCACAGCTAACCGAAATGCATTTAGTCTATGGATGATATAGATGATAGCCTTTTCTTTTAGAATTATACCCAACAAAAATACATCTCACTACTTTATCATCTAATTTTCCACGATGTTGTTCAGGCACTCATGCATATGCCAGACAACCAAAAACACATAGATAAGCAATAGATGACTTGCGACCATGCAAAGCCTCATATGGAGTGATAGATTGCAATTCTTTAGTGGGACACCTATTAAGTACATATGTTGCACACATAACAGCCTCAAGCTAGAAACTATGTGGTAAAGCTTGTCTCTTGACCATACACCTCACCATCTCCATGAGTGACATGTTCTTCCATTCAGCAACTCCATTTTGTTGAGGTGTATATGGCACTGTACACTAATGTTTTATCGCATGTTTAGCCAGAAATGCATTAAAGTTAGAAGACATATACCCCCCCCCCCCGATCAGAATGAAGGGTGCCCATTTTACATGCTGACAGATTTTCAGCCAAAACCAAATACTGTTTGAAGCACATAAACACTTCGGACTTTGCTTTCAATGGATATACCCATGCATGCGTGGAAAAATCATCAATCAAAGTCACAAAGTAAAGATAGTTTCCAAAAGAGGGTGTCTGCATAGGACGATAAACATCATTGTGAACAAGATGCAATTTCTGAATAGCTCAAACTTAACAATCTTTTGGAAAGGAGGAACGCTCCATTTTGCCCAAAATACAGCCTTCACATACATGTTTACTGGGGGCCTTAAGTTAAGGCAAAGAGGACACCATTTCAGATTTTTGCAGGCATAGTAAACTAGCAAAATTCAGATGACCAAAGCATGCATGCCAAAGCTTTGCATCTGACATAGCTTGAGAATATGATTCATCCACAGATTTTTCATATCTATGAGCTTATAGAGCCCATGACATAAATTGTCAGCAGCAATAATCACATTTCCATTTGATAGGTCATGAAATGTGCATCTATCATCAAAAAATTTCACAACCAAGCCAATCTTGAGTAATGCAAAAATTGATAGTAAATTTTTCTTGATCCCTGACACAAATAAAGCATCTGACAATGTAAAAGAACTACCATTAGTAGTAGACATAATGATCTTACCAACTCCCTTAACAGGAAAAGAGGAGTTGTTGGTGCATGTGACAGTATTCCCTGTAGGGGCAGGCTCAAGTGAAGTGAAGAAACTTCGCTATGAGGTAATATGTTTGGTTGCCCCACTATCAAAGTACCAAACATCTAAGTGCAAACATACACTATTCAGGAGAAGATGGATCAAAATTGCAAACAATAGTAAATGTCCATTCTTCATTCTGCACTAGATTAGTAGACTCTCTTTTTGGTGTAGAGGCCTCTGCAACAACCATTCTGACCTCTTTCTTTTTTCCCTCTTTAGCACCCAATTTTGGACAGCTCTTAATGACAGTTTTGGACAACTCTTAATGACATGATATTTTCCTTTACAGTATTTGCAAAACAATTTCTGCTTTTCTGATTTCTTCTCATCTCTGTCATCCTTCTTTGATCGTGCAAAATTAGTAAATTTTTACTTACTAATAGAAGAGCTCCATTTACCTTTGCCCTTCTGACTAGCTAGGAAAGCTTGATCTGGAATACGCATAATGGACATGTTCTACCTAGACTGATGTTCCTGCAACAGAACAAATTCTAACTCGTTAAATGATAAGGCATTTGGATTTCCCTTCATCATCAAACGAGGATTAGAAGCAAAACTCTGGTATGAATCTCGAAGACCATTCAGAACAGTCTGCACAAGTGAACTGTCACGCAAGACTTCAGCAGCAAAAATTAATTGTTCCTTCAAATCTTTGATCTTTGTTAGAAAATTCTCCATAGAATCACCTTCATTCATATGCTCACTCTCCAACTCTTTTCGGAGGTAAGCAACACGAGTTTCATTCCTAGCTTGGTACAATGTTGTAAGTATATCCCAAGCATCCTTAGCTATTCTACAAGAGCAAATGTGAGGAATAACGGAATGTTTGATAGACAAGGCTATCAATGCATGTGTGTGAGCATCTTTGCCTGCTCTATAGTAGGTGCAACAAGAACCAAAGCACAAATAGGAATCTGTAGAATATCAACATCTTCAACATCATCTGGATCAGCTTCAGTACCTGTATTTGCAAGTGTAATAGGACGTTTCTCAACACCCTGCACAATATGCCACAGTCCTTTTGTGACCAATGCATGACGCATCATATAAGCCCACAATGGGTAATTCGTACCATCCAACTTATCCTCAATAGCCAACATATGAAATACATCACTGCTTTAGCCATGGCCACTGACTAAAATACTTTGATGGAGAAAAATGATTGTATTTGAAAAAGTTGAACAGAACTACCCTGACAAGTTTTGCTAAACCTGTAGCAAAATTTTTAAAATGAGCTCAAATCACGATCTTGGCACCATACAACAAAGCTATTTTCATTTCCTAATCAGCCTTAGTATGCTCACCACATTTCATGCAATTCTAAGACTATGACAGGAAAGGTGTCAATGATGCCCTAGATGAAGCAACGACTTGCTCTAATACTAATTGTTCGAGTTAGATGTATGCGAAAGCACGTGAACAACAGAAGGAAGAAGAAGAATCATGGAGCACAACACACAAAATTGATTGTATTACCACTAGAATGTACAAAGATAAGTAACCCATTAGGTCTATAGGCATATATACAAGCCAGGGGAAAAACCTCCTAAAAAGGAAAAAATATGCCATGGCAGTCCTAGTGTGTTCACACACATCACTACCGAAATATATCAACAGGATCATTATGCACAAAAGCATTCGTGTCATTGATAAAGAGTCATGATCATCTAGCCTTGATTAAAAGGAAGAAAGAGGTCTTGAATAAGAGCTAAACATGCATGATTTTTAACAAGGTAGCTGAGCCACTTGAGTCTGACATATGCTTTGTCGAAGTCAATCTTAAGGAAGAGAACATCCTGAGTGGACTCGTGAGCGAAAACGGGACCTTCCCAAACATCATCGATAGCCTCGAGGATGGACCTACCCTTGATGAATCCTTTTTTATCCTCATTGATCCGTTTTTCTAAGTGACAAGCAATTCGATTAGCAATAACTTTAGCAAGGATCTTGTAACCTGTTTGTAACATCATAATTAGATGCCAATTCTCAATCCTGTCTTTGTTGTCTTTTTGTGAATAATTTTGATAATGCCTTCATTAAGACATTTGGGCAACACACCGAGAAAACAACCTCTTGCCACACCAGACATAATGGAGTAGTCACCACATGCTTGAAGGTCTTGAAAAACTCATTGGTGAGGCCATCTAGCCCTGGGCTTTTGGCATTAGGAAGTGAATCAATAACTTCAAGAATCTCATCATTCAAAATGGGAGCTTCAAGAAGAGGCTTCATATTTTGTGGAGTTTTTTGGTTCTGACTCTAGAGATGCCTGCCATGCAAGCACACTTGTGAAGACAAAGAGGGGTGGAAACCCCCAAAAGTTGGGTAAAGTGATTGACAATCGGCGAGCTATTTTCTTCATCTGTCTTGCGCTCTACCCCATTGATGTCCATCCTTCCTTGGATTGTTTCTTCTTGAGAAGGCCACATATCTCTTTAGTAAGTTTGTCTTCACACATCTCTTTAATAAGTTTGTTTGCCCTTCCCACCCATCAATCTTTAAAATATACTTGTGGTGATCCTTTCTTTGAATTTCTTCTTTGTATTTCAACGTGGAAAGATCTTGATAAGTCTAATAAAATATCATTTATAACGGGAAGGTAAAATAGAGAATTGCTCTCAAAACCCAAACAATGAAACAATAGAATGGGATATAACCATAATTCAGTGTAGGGTAGGATGTGACTTTAGTTCACTCAGAACTACCTTGTGAAAATTTTTACTACCACGAAGAACAAATAAGGCTATGTGTACGCAACCATATTCTTACAACATTTATTTACTTTTTTTTTCTCCCATTTTTATTTTACTTTTGATTTTCTCTACTTTTTTTCCTTTTTCTTTTCAAGGTCAATCTTGAACGTTCTCTTCCATTACCTTAAAATCTGAAAGATACACCGTACAACTCACACACCACCGGGCGATCCTTTAGAAAGGAACCACCATCAGAGAATTAGCTTGTCCGTATCATGATGTTGATGAACTTCAACTCTCTTGCAAGTGGTGGCGATGGGAGGGAGCCCGACTCGGCCCGAGGCAGCCCTTAAGTAGTCAAGACGGAGTATGACAGTTGGCGCAAATCAGCGAACAAGCTGGAGGTGTGGATATGGCTGCAAAAGAGCAGGCGGAACGCTGGTTTTTATGTCTATGTGGCATGTCGGTGAGGTCAATAGTGACGTCGATACAACAGATCGTCATTCAGTACTTCAACCAACGCGTCTTGCCTTAAAGCATGGCCGGCGTCACGAGCTCGCTGACCTTTTGGGCACGCGGGGAAATAGCGTGCTGCAGAGCTCCATTCTTCATCGGGGATGTAGAGGATCAGCTGGTTTTTATGGGGATGGAATGACAGCTCCATTAACCGAGGATGATGTATCATAAGGTGTTCTTCATCAGGACGAAGTAGCTGGCGCAGCACGTTAATGATGCAGATTGAAAACACAGAGGCGCTGCCATTTCAACCAGCACGTTTCTCTCCTCGCTGCAATCGGTTGGGGTAGCAGCTCCCCAAAAGCGTGGCAGCAATCCTGGAGCTTGTTCCCCTTTTGAGCACGCAGAGCATCGAGCTGCGTAGCTTCATTATCAGACAACGAAGAACACCGTGTCGCTCCGAGGGCACTCCCTTGAGGATGAAACAGCAAGATTTGTAGCGCAGGACATAAGTGATGCATCCGATCGTAGAGAGGACGGCTTGTTTGGTTAAGGACGACAAGGGGAGAGAGACAGATGGTAGGATAATGAGAAGATATATATATATATATATATATATATATATATATATATATATATATATATATATATATGTGAGTGTGTGTATGTCTGAAGGCAATTTTTCATATTCAAGCATACATATATTTGTGATGTATGTATGTATATGATTTGCATGAAGGTAAATATCATGTAGCTATTTATTTATGCATGTCTTTCTGTATAAGAACTTGTACACAACTTCTGAGTTTTGAGATATCAAGGTTGGTGTTGAGGTTGGCCATGAAATGTAGATATTTTCCACTGTCTGAAGAAAACTTTAATGTAGCCCTAACTTTTTGAGATCAAATCAATAGTATAACAAACCTTATACTAAGGAAACTTGGTGTCGACTAGTGTCCTTCTTTCAAGCCTTATAAGATATTGAATGCCAATTCTTTAAAAGCACAGTTACTATAGATATAAACTAAAATCTTTGTAACTGATACACACGATGGCAAAAAGAAAATAGTGGAGACAAATAATTCATGAATTAGTCTGCATAAACTTACAAAATTGCATCTAGGACTGTCACATAGAGAAGCAATGGAAATAAAGTATCAGGGTACGAGAGGGAGATATGACAAATTATATACACGGGAAAAGGGAGAAAAGGGACTTCCCATATTGCATCAACATTAGAAACATGATCTCTTCAATGGTGATCTTATCATTACTTCTGGCATTTTATGTTAGGGGTTGTATAAGCTCCTAGATTATGCAAAATCTAAGAATGATTCAGCATGCCCAAGTCATGATTCTCAATCTATTGAAGGTGCAATGGTGATCTTATCATTACTTCTGGCATTTTATGTTAGGGGTTGTATAAGCTCCTAGATTATGTGAAATCTAAGAATGATTCAGCATGCGCAAGTCATGATTCTCAATCTATTCAAGGTGCAATGGTGATCTTATCATTACTTCTAGCATTTTATGTTAGGGGTTGTATAAGCTCCTAGATTATGTGAAATTTAAGAATGATTCAGCATGCGCAAGTCATGATTCTCAAACTATTCAAGGTGCATACTTTTGGCATGCATGCTTTGTTCATCTAGATTTTGCTAGTTTGCTTTGCTATAGAAATATGAAACAATGTCCTCTCTGTCCAAAATTGAGGCATATTCTAAACATGTCTACGAGGGCTATATTTTGGGTAAAATGGAGTGTTCTTCCTTCTCCAAAAGATGGTTTAGTTATGGCTTCACATAAATTGTAGCTTGTTCAGAGTGATGTATATGGTCCTATGTAGATAGCTTCATTTGAGAGTAAGTTGTACTTTGTGACTTTCACTTATGAGTTTTCTAGACATGCATGCCTTTCTCTATTGAAGTCAAAGTCCAAAGTGTTTATGCGCTTTAAATAGTTCTTGGTTATGGCTAAAAATGTGTCAGCATGTAAAATGAGCATGCTCCATTCTGATCGAGGGGTGGAATATATGTTTTCAGGGTTTAATGCATTTATGGTTGAGGGTGGAATAAAATATCAATGTATATTGTTGTATACACCTAAAAAAAATGAAGGTTAGACAGAGTTGAGAGAAATTGTAGACAAAGATAGATGTCGACTGAGAGATAGAGAACTCAATTTCTCAGATTGCCAAGTATAATGCAGTTACAATGATGGTGTTGTCCACCCGTGCACTCCCAATGTGGAGCTTAGATCGTGATTTAGATAGACTCTAGATGAAGGGCTTACTAGTGCGCAATGCTATGTAAAGCTCAACCTGGGCCGTGCTTATATAGCTTTTACAAGGTGGTTTGGTATAGATAAATGTAGTCGGGAGATACAAAATAGCCGATAAAATATACGATTAGACAATATCTCCACAACCAGTAGTCCTACCATCTCGGCCCTACCGGCCAGGGGGATAGGCCCCCCGAACCCCACAGAAGGGGGCAAGTCCCCCTCTACACTCCCCCCATTAAGGTTCTATGGGGAAGCCGTGCGACACCACAGGGCCTTTATTTTCACCTTAAATGGCAACCCAATGGCCTGGAAGTTTATGCCCTACCTAACCTAATGGCTAGGCTCACGAAGATCATCTGCAACCATCAACGGTCACACATAGACCTCATCTAACTTGGAAGTTAGGGTTCCACAAATGTCCGGGCTCTCATAATGGCTTCTCCTCATAATGGGGGCCTTACAACTTAGAGCACCATGGATCATTTGTGGTTACATGAGGGTGGAGTATTGAGCATATCTAACACCCCCCCCCCCTTCAATGTCCACCCTACCGTGAACTGCCTCCTTGGTCCAATCCCAAGCTTTGGAAAGTGTCGAAGAATTTTCTCTCTCCCAAGAGCCTTGGTGAAGATATCTGCTCCATTTTCTTTAGTAGGACAATAGCTTATCTCCACGACCCCATCCTCAATCAACTCACATACATAGTGATACTGAATTTCTATGTGCTTGGTATGTGCATGGAAAATAGGATTTTTGGCGATGTCCATGCAACTTTGGTTGTCACACTTCAACTCTATAGCCTCTTGTCCTTGTATTCCTATGTGCCATAGGATCCTCCTCGACCATACTGCTTCACATGCTGCAATGCATGCAGCTTTGTACTCAGCTTCAGTAGAAGATAATGCTACAGTCGGTTGCTTCTTACTTATCCAAGAGAAAATCCATGATCCTAAAGAAAAGAAATATCCAGAAAGTCATTTTCTGGTATCAATATCTCCTGCCCGATTTGAGTCATAGTATCTGACCAGAGATGATCCTTCTTCATAAAGAATACCATAATCAGTGGTTCCTTTCACATACCTGAGTATCTGCATGCTTGCCCTCCAATGATTTTGGCAAGGCTTATTAGAGAATCTCCTTACTACTCCAACAACATAAGAGATGTCTAGTTGGCTATTGCAGAAGTAGATGAGACTTCCAACCAATTTCCTATATCTTCCAATATCCACTGGAGGTGAAGTATCTTCAACAGATAATTTTGTGTTGACCTCCATAGGTGTAGAAATTTCCTTGCAATCCTCCATGTCGAATGCCTTCAATATATGCCTTGCATACTTTTGTTGAGAGATGAAAATCTTCACTAGCTCGTGTCAAACTTCAAGACCTAAGAAATAATGCATTAAGCCCAAGTTTGTCATTTCCAATTCTGAGCTCAGGGCATCTTTTGTTTGTTGAAGAAGAGCATCGCCATTTCCTGCAATCACAAGGTCATCTACATAGTGTACAAGCACAATTGTCTTCCCTCCTCTCTTTAGAACATACAAGTTAGCATCAGAAGCACATCTTTTGAAACCTAGATCCAAGAGATACTTATCTATCTGCTGGTACCATGCTTTCGGGGCTTGTTTTAGCCCATATAATGCCTTATTTAGCTTACATACCTTGTTCTTTGACTGTGGAGCCTCAAACCCTGGTGGTTGAGAGACATATACCTCCTCCTTGAGGTCTCCAATCAGGAATGTTGATTTGACATCCATGTGATAGACTAGCCAACGCTTATGTGCAGCCACAGCTAGTACTACTCGGATAGTATTCATTCTTGCAGTCGGGGCAAATGATTCACAAAAGTCAATGCCTTCAACTTGTGAGTATCCCTGTGCAACAAGTCTTGTTTTATACTTTTCTAGAGTACCATCAGCCTTGTACTTTAGCTTCCAGACCCACTTGGTGCCAATGACTTTACGCTTAAGGGGTCAATCCACCAGCTCCCAAGTTCCATTCTTCATGATATTGTTGTATTATGTTTGCATGGCAGCTCTCCAATTCCAATCATGGAGTGCCTCTTCCACATTGGTTGATTCCTTTGCTTCTTCGTGAATGAGATCAGCCATCAACGCTATGTTTACCATATGGACGCTTGCGCATCTCTGTTCCTCTATTCTCTCTGATCGCCTTGGTCCATCTGCAACCTGTTCTAGTGACTGTGGGATGGGGTTTGCAAAATCATAGAGCTACCTCACCCAATGTGGCAATGGCTTTTCCACTTGGGTGTCAGTAGGTTGGTGACTTTCAAACTCATCATTTGAAGATGATGCTTCCTTCTCTTGTGTAGAAGAGATAGCTCTTGGGCCAGGTTCATAGTGGATTGCCCCTTCGCCTGATGATAAAGTGGAAGCTCTTTTTTCCTCCTCCGATGCATGTAGCTGCTCCTCCTTAAACATCGGATCAGAACTCTTCATGATCTTTGTAGCCTTAGGGTCATAAAGCTTATAAGCCTTCTTATCTTCAATGTACCCTAAGAAGATACATTTGATGCTTTTTGGTTGAAGCTTGTTTCTCTCACTATCTAGAACATGTACATAACATTCACTTCCAAATACTTTGAAATGGGAAACAAAAGGCTTTTTACCAGTGTAGGCTTTTTGTGGAGTCTTTCCATCAAGTGCCTTGGCGAAGCTTCGATTCAAGATATAGACAGCAGTGTTGACAGTCGCGACCCAAAATTGATTAGGCAAACCCTTTCCTTTCAACATGCACCTTGCCATCTCCATGATGGTTCGATTCTGACATTCTGCAACACCATTCCGTTGAGGACTATGTGCCACTATGAGTTGATGCTTGATTCCCTTACTCTTGTAGAAATCTTCAAACTCTATTGATGTGAACTTACCACCACCGTATGTCCTGAATTTCTTCATCTTCTTCCTTGTTTCAGTTTCAACAAGTTGAAGCCATTCTTTAAACTTATCAAAAGCTTGAGCCTTATCGCAAAGGAAGTACACCCACATCTTCTTGCTATAGTCATCGACAAGTAACATGAAGTAGAAAGATCTACCTAAGGCGTGTGTAGGCATTTTTGTGCACAAGTCAGCATGCACCAACTCTAGAGGATAGCTTGCCCTCTTCTTGCTTTCTTGTGGAAACGCCTTCCTCTGTTGCTTGCCCATCATGCAAGCTTCACAGGGCTCCTTCATTTCTGCAATTGATGGTAGGTGTGCAACCATACCCCTGTGATGCATCTCAAGAGCCACTCTTCTCTTCTACCTTCTTGATGCGATAGTCTTGGATTATGTGTCCTTTCTTCTTGCAGTGGAAACACTCTCCCTTGAACTTCTTTTTGTCATTCTTCTTTTTTGTCTCTATCTTTTGAAGAGTTTGTTTTGCCTCTTTTGGCATTTGCTGTGAATGCAGCATCTCCTTTGCTACCGCCACTCCTTGCCTTGAGCTGCAACTCCTCCTCCATGATTAAGGCACTGAATTCTTCAAAAGTTAGTGGTTGAGGTCTGATTTGAGTGTTAAGAACAGTTACCAAACCATCAAACTTTGGTGGACAGATTCAAAGATAACACCAACCTAGCTCCTCACTTGACTTTTGAACACCTGCTCTTGCCATTTGATCTCGTAGATTCTTTATACGAGTGATAAACACCTCTGCAGTCTCCCCATTAGCAAATTGTTCTGCTGCAAGCTGATTCTCCAAGTTCTGAATTCGTGACTGATTACGATTTTCATATTGATTTCTCAATATGTACCATGCTTCACATGCCTTTGTAGTATGCTGAATGAGAGTCAGAACACTATTAGAAGTACTTGTAACTAGAGCACAGCGTGCATCTGCATTTCTATGTTTCCAAGCACGTAGAAGATCAACATCAGGAGGAATCATTCGATCGAGATTATTTTGATCAGGTCTTTCTTGGGGCTCATGTCCAGTCCCAAGAACAGTCTCCAAAAGCTCATACCAATCAAGGATAGACGTGATTTTAAACTTCCACACGATGTAGTTCATACCATCAAGTTTACCTTCTCTGTTGGCTAGTGGTCATATCCGCAATGTTGAGATGACCGGCATCATTGCTTCTCCTACTTGTCCGCCACCTACTCCTATTGATGAACCACCTTGACTCCCAGTCGTAGATGATGTTGTATAACTAGGGGTCAAACTGGCCAAAGACATGGGTTTTGAGGTTCCAAAACCACTTGGAGAACCCTTGGATTCTATTAGGAAACCCTTGGGAAAGTGTCTCCAAGAGTGTAGTTTGAACCCTTGAATTATTTGGATTTATTTACTCCCAAATTGAAGGGTTTTGACCCTTAGGATTAATATTTTCTAAGGGTATGGTATTTAACCCTTAGGGAGGCCTATCAAGCCTTGAGACTTGTAGGTACAAGCTTGGGAGAAGTCCTTTTAAGAATCCATGTGAAGGCCATGAGATTCCATTTGATTTCCAAGGTTAGAAGGCCTTGGATTAGAATCCATGTGGAGAGGACACTTGGCAAGCTCTCCTCATATTTCCTCCCTTAGCCTTGAGGTATATATATGGATGGAGTTGGATGGGTGGATACGTGCTCTCTCTTCACCTTGGTGGTCTTGTTAGGTA
Source organism: Ceratopteris richardii (assembly GCA_020310875.1). Classification (NCBI taxonomy): domain Eukaryota; kingdom Viridiplantae; phylum Streptophyta; class Polypodiopsida; order Polypodiales; family Pteridaceae; genus Ceratopteris; species Ceratopteris richardii. The sequence goes on along the minus strand of CM035414.1, from coordinate 15,031,062 downwards.
TTTAATCCTTAATAGATGGTGGTACCACAACATTGGTATCCGAGCTAGGAGTTGAATTTTCCGTCTGCGTATAGTTTTGTGTCCGTGTATAGTTTTGTGGCCGGGACTCGAGAGCACGAGTTAGTCCCCTCTTTGAGGAGGTTTAAAAGAGGATTCCACATGACCCTCCCCCTTGGGAAAGGCCGTTGGCATCCAGATTTCCACGAGGGCAGATCAGGACCACTTTTTATACCCCATGCATGTTGGATACAAGAACAGCAGTCCGAGCGGAGATTCCAAGGCCACGGACGTTGCCAGTACAGGAGGTGCGAATGATGAGCAGCTCAAGTAGCACTCCTCACCAGGATGCTAGAAGATGTATCTCACCTCGTATATATAGACAAAGTGCTTCCAGTTTGCCTCGAATATGGGATATAACTGCCCAGCCATGCACCCATGTAGATTCACGCACGTAGATGCTCCAATACCTTTCCTCCAGCTCAAGTTATGTTCAATATGGGAACTTACACATGAAGGCAACCTGTGCGTGGAAAAGAGAGGCTTACACAAGGAAGCTCAGATACATCTTCTACAAAGAATTTTGGCAAGAAGCATAAGCGGAAGCACTAAAAGTCTTGGAACTCGAAGAAGAAGAGTCTCCAAGTACCAACAAAAGATAAGTACCTTTATTTTTCTTTGAAGTTCATTGTGCATTTTGTACTTTATGAAATTAAAAGAATGCATGCCTCACAGTCCTTTGAATACCCTTTCAACTATGGGCATGCATTGATTATGCATAAAACTCCTTTTTTATTATGGCATTCATATGAGATGATTTCAAATATCATTTAAATATCTCATATGTGATGTACGAAGGATAAAAGCAATTCATATATTCACTTGAGCACTCCTCGAATATGTGTAAGTATAATTTAGGCATCTCTAAATTTTTTAGGGATAGATCCTTGTAATTATTGATCTTCAATGAGGAATTCCTAGTAAGCGCGAGTCATCAGCTCGCGTTGACTACGTCCCTGCCCTTTGTACACACCGCCCGTTGCTCCTACCGGTTGAATGGTCCGATGAAGTTTTCAGATTGCGGCAATGCTGGCGGTTCGCCACCGGTGACATTGTGAAAAGTTCATTAAGCCTTATCATTTGGAGTAAGGAAATTGTCCAATTTTATTAAATGATCTTTTTCTTTTCTTGTGACCTATATATTAGTATCACATACAATGCATTTGGACATTTCTAGAATGTTTGTGAGAATAAATGTAAGCATTAAATGGATTCCACATATGAATACAATTATGCATTTAAGAGTCTTTGAAGTTGTAAAGTTAAGTGAAACTTTGGGTAAGTATAAATATATGCTCGAGAAAGGACAAGAGAATTTCAAAAAAATCATGACAGTCCAAAATTACAACTTCAAGCACAAATATGCCAGTGGATAAGCCTCGCTATACAAAGAATCAAAGGAAAGGATGTAGCTTTGATGGAGGTAAGGTTTGCTTCCCAATTGTCCTTTCATATTTGTTTTTCGATGCTATAACAATGCATTTAAGAATGCATTTCCAATGCAATAGGTGAATTCTTAATGCACATTGAATGATGCATGGAATGAGTCATTTAAATGATGCATTGAAGACATACTTGAAAATAAAAAAGGAGTCAGATTAGCATGGAATGGAAAGATGATGAGATATTGAGCATATCAAGTTCATCATAGAGCATGGCAGGAATGGATATTTTAAGCATAGATCCGTGCATTAAATGGAATACTAAGTATGAATTCCATGCATGCTTTAAGGAGGGGTTCAATTTTTGGACCTTATGCATGCTAAACATCTTCAAGAAAAGATGTAAATGTTTTTGGCATACACTATGATGCATGAATTGAATCATATATGCATGGATTAATGGGGCATGAGAGAGAAATCAAGTATTGTAAGTTTAAGGTTTAAGTGAGAAAAATGACTTCTTCATATGAAGTCAAAAGCATAAAAGTTTAATGGTATGTTGAGATTGTGCCCATTAACTTTTATGCTTTTTATATATTGTCTTAATTCAAAAGCCAGCAAAATTTCAACTTAGGAAGAAGAACTTTAAACTTCGAGTCCTATTTATGGACCCCCAAGTTCCATAATACCCATAACATGCCTGATCAGCAACACCAAGCACTTAAAGCTTCAAATTTAACAAGTTTCTCTTCTTATTAAAACCATAAATGGTAAGAATTTGGATTGAAAGACATCCAAAAGAGAAATGAGAAGCCTATATGAGACCCTACACACATAGGGTAATTTTTCATTATGAATGATGTTAAGAAGTTCATAGGAACTTAAACATCTGATCATTGAGGACAATGATCACAATAAAAGGGGGAAGAGAATGTCGTAAAATAACATATTAGGAAAAAAATGGTTGAACCATTTTACCCTTTTAAGTGTTCATTTCTTCCCCAATAAGCTTTTTCGTTCATTGACAAGAGGTTGGATCCATTTGGAGCTTTGAGAAAATTGCTTCAAGAGTAAAGAATTGTAACTCATTAAGCATATCTAGAGAAGAGGAAGATTAAAGGGTTGAAAGAAACTCTTAAGACCTCTACTCAAAAATGTGCTCTATGAGTAAGAAACAATTTATCAAGATGGTTAACAAGGTAACCATTTAGCAAAGCTTATGATTGACTATATCCTTTGATACAGATGCCTACTTATGTCAATAGATGATATCTAGTATGAGAATACTAGCTCTATTATCAAATGACATAAACAAAGATAACTTTGATTGCATCTAATCAAGGAAATAGTTTAATGAAAGCTCAACGTCTTTTTCAAAGAACAAATCAAGACTCTGTAAGAACGTAACTTACAAAGATTTTGATTATATTTGATAAGACTAAAACGAATGAAGTTTAATCCTTGATTAAGAGCTAAAGTTGTCTATACTAAGGTGGGATTGTAAATCGGATGGTATGGGACATCTAGGTTTACAATGTCGCTTAAGGACACTTGGCAAGCTCTCCTCATATTTCCTCCCTTAGCCTTGAGGTATATATATGGGTGGAGTTGGATGGGTGGATACGTGCTCTCTCTTCACCTTGGTGGTCTTGTTAGGTAGTTAATCCTTAATAGATGGTGGTACCACAACAAATGATGATGCACGGCTTGACATCTTCTCTCTTTTTTCATTTAGACCTCTGCGTTTCTGCTTCTGCACCACTCAGGGCCTCTTGAGCTCTGATACCATGTAAGAAAATAACAGCACAGCAAAATAGACCTGTAGATAGAGTTGAGAGAAAAATGCAAACAAAGATAGATGTAGACTGAGAGATAGAGAACTCAAATTCTCATATTGCTAAGCGTAATGCAGTTACAATGATGGTGTTGTCCACCCATGCACTCCCAATGTGGAGCTTAGATGGCGATCTAGATAGACTCTAGATGAAGGGCTTACTAGTGTGCAATGCTATGTAAAGCTCAACCTGGGCTATGCTTATATAGCTTTCACAAGGCGGTTTGGTATAGATAAATGTAGTCGAGAGATACAAAATAGTCGGTAAAATATATGATCTGACAATAACTCCATGACTAGTAGTCCTACCATCTTGGCCCTACGGCCTGGGGGATAGGCCCCCAGACCCCACAGAAGGGGGCAAGCCCCCCTCTGCACTCCCCCCATTAAGGTTCTATTGGGAAATTGTGCGATGCCACAGGGCCTTTATTTTCACCTTAAATGGCAACACAATGGCCTAGAAGTTTATGCCCTACCTAAGCTAATGGCTAGGCTCACAAAGATCATCTACAATCATCAACGGTCACACATAGACCTCATCAAAATTGGAAGTTAGGGTTCCATAAATGTTCGCACTCTCATAATGGCTTCTCCTCATAATGGGGGCCTTACAACTTAGAGCACAATGGATCATTTGTGGTCACATGAGGGTGGAGTATTGAGCATATCTAACAGGAACTAGCTAGGTTTGTGGTCAAAAGTCTAGTTTTACCACATAGATTCTAGCTTGGCATTGTCATGTATGCAACATATGCACTTAATAAGTGTTCCATCAAAGCATTGCAATCTATTACTCCATATGAGGCTTGGCATGGTTGATGTTCTTGGTTGTATGGCATATGCATTAGTGCTTGAAATTGGATGATAAGGTAGTGAAATGTATTTTTGTTGGGTATATTTTGGAAAGCAAAGGCTAGTGTCAATGATCAAAAGACATATGTTTTCCAAATGGGGGATAGACTTCATTGTTCCTATTATCCCACCTTTCGGAGGATCTCATGTTCAGTACATTATAGTAGCAACAAGGTATGTCATCAAATGGGTCAAGTCAAGTCACTTGTTACAACAAGGGTTGATGCTGAAATAATTGCAAATTTTCTAATTTGCAAAATTTTTGCTAGATTTTGCCTCCTTATTGAGTTAAAGATGCTCATTTCATAAATGAAGACATAGAGGCTCTCTTGAAAGAATTTTCAGTTTCCCACAAAAAGTCAACTCCATATCACCCTCAAGCAAATGGTTAAGCTTAAAGTTCCAACAATGTGCTATGTAAATTCTTGACAGAATTGTTTAATATTAGACAACCATATCGGGTTAAGTATCGGTGTTGTTAGAGGAACACCTTCTTGATGAAGAAATCTTTTGTAAAATTGTAGTTGTGTAATATAGAACACTCTAATGGATGTAAAAATGAGGAAGAGTTTTCCTCATGGTTAGAGGTAACTTATCTGATTTTTTGAGAATTTTTAGAGCTCTCAAGTGACTAGAAAATTAGGTTAGAAGTTTGGAGGACCAAATTTCAAGTGTGAAAAGGCACACTTGGAAAATTATATAAAATAATTTATGACTCATTTTGAGGAGGGATCATTTTGTACTTGAATTATTAATGAGAATTTGAGAGCTCATACCTATCTTCTCTAAATATTGTCATTTAGCTTTCATGGTGATTTATTGATGATTTTTTTAGTGTTTATCATGGATTTGTCTTGGTGATCAGTTGTTCTTTGAGTATTTCATGCTATTATAATTCTATTTCATCATTATGAACGTCCATAATCTTGCAAAGTGTTATTCAACTTGACTATGTGCTTGTGTGAGAATCGTGATTGTCTCATCTCTGATTTTTTTCTAATCCCAAGCACAAACAGAGCATCTGACAATGTAAAAGAAGTACCATCAGAAATAGACACAAAAAATCATTGAAAATCCTTATTCCTACCTCACTCTACAAGAAAACCTAGAAATTTCAATAACTTTGAGAAATCTCTATTGAAATTGATCTTGTTGACAAATCTTGGAGTCCATTGATGAAGAAGGGGTTGTGGTCTTAGTATACTTCTTGGATTGACAATTTAAAGTGTTTAAGGTTGTTGTTTCCTTTATACTATAATTGTTGGAGAGGAAAACTCCAAAGTACAATAAACATTTTTGGCGCCTTTGTCCAAGAGGTAAGCAAAGCTTTCAACCATTAGAGCTTTGGACCTTGCTAGATCTTCCAAATTGATAGTAACAAACACTTCTTCAAAATTATTGTGAATCATCAAGTGTGCAATGATGAAAAGGTGAATGTGTTTATCTTTGGGAAAGATTACTTCATTCATTTTGTTTAGAAGGAGAAGCAAAAAGTTGAATGTTGTTCTCTAATCTCAAAGCATAAGATTTCCATCTTTCTTTATCAACTTTCTAGCTTCATTCTTTATGAAACCCTAGATAAATGTTTTACTTTTTGTGTGGGGGAAAAAAATAAAAAAATCTATAGAAACTAGCAAAACCAAGGGGAAGCAAAAATTTTTTGATAAAAACATAACATTAGTGACTTACCAACACTCAAAAGAGAAAATGAAAATCAAAGAAAAATGAAGTTGGAAAAAATTTGTTAAAAAATCACTATTCATTTTGTTTTGCAAGTAAAAAGGAGTGGGAAAAGAGTATTGGACTTCAAAGGAAGGTATTTCATTAAAAGAAGTGAAGAAATTTGCAAAACAAAGATAAAATCCAAAAACACGATTCTCTACAGAGAATCATAATTTTTTGTTAATTGTAAGATCATCCAAATTTTAGGAAAACTCTTTTTTTTTTTTGCGAAGAGGGGTAGAGATAAGACTAAGCTCAACTCAAAAGGAAAAATTGAAATTTCATACAAAAGGGTGAAAATCGTGATTGTGAGACAAAAACTATAAAAGAAGGACTTGCAAAACATTCAGTTCATTTATGAGAGTGAGAGTGAAAGAGTGCTAGAATTGCAATTTGCAAGCAAAATATTCTCAACAACTATGACCAACTACATTCAAGACAAAAACTCTTTTGAATATACATTAATAAGTGTTAAATTTTTCCAAAAAATGAAGGAAATAATTATTTTATAAAATGATAATTTTTAGTTTGATACATATGAATGATAAAAAATGAGTTTTTAATAGTGTTCTTTCATTGCATGGCATTATTTTGAAAAGGCACCTTTAGTCTAGGTAAAGAAACAAAAAAATCAATCAATAAAAAGTTTGCTAAAAGTTACACAAAATTGCAATTGTCTCATCTTTATGATACAGGTATTAAAATTAAAGTTTGATGTTACCAATGTCTTCCTTATGAAAAAAGGCACACTTTAGGCACAAAAATCATTGAAAAAGCTTATTCCTACCTCAATCTACAAGAAAACCTAGAAATGTCCATAACTTTGTGAAATCTCTACTGAAACTCATCTTGTTGACAAATCTTGGGGTCCATTGATGAAGAAGTGGTTGTGGTCTTAGTATACTTCCTGGATTGAAAATTTAAAGTGTTTAAGGTTGTTGTTTCCTTTATATTATAATGGTTGGAGAGTACAACTCCAAAGTACAATAAACATGTGTCATGCAGTTTGGGCTTATTGTGTAGCATTTAAGACCACTTTGGGAGCTAGTCCATTCAATTTGATCTATGGACAACATGCAATATTTCCTATTGACTTCCTTGTATCGACTCTCAAGATCACAAAGGATTAGGATTGGAATGGTCATGAGTTATGATATCCTTAGATGATTACAAGTGTCTATGGATAGAAAATAGGATTTCTCATACACATGAATATGACAGCAAACATCATCAAGTTGTCTCTCAGTTAGATTGTGAAGGCCAAAGTCAAAATAGTTCAACCCTCTCTCATTTGCTTAGGAGCTGCACAAAGCTCATGTGTTGGAAAAGTCACACTCCCCATGCATCTAGGCTAGGCTAGAAACATGTAAATTTTTTACTCTTCGAGTATGAAAAACTAATTGAAAAAGTAATACTTGATCAAGATTGGCTCTTTGAAAAATCAATTGGTCTAAACTTGGCCACCAGAATAATGATCATCAAGTGGGAAGGAAAAGATTTAGTGGTACCTCTTCTCACTTTTTCTTTGTTCAATGACTTAATACCTAGAGAGACTCCAAGGATCCTTGAGTCTATCTTTGATGTGAAACACACACCAAACCCACCACTTGTCAATCAACAAAATGTCCAATCAAAACCTAGACAAGTACAACAATGAACAAAGATTCAAGGAATTCCCAATAATCCAGTGTCTAAACAATGTTGGTAAGCTAAGTCTTTTGTGGGAGTTCAAGTATCTCACAAAAAAATCTGGGTGCCCAAGAAACGAGTAAGACAATCTAAGGAATCTTTCCATGGCACCAAGAAGAAACATGCCTCACCCAAAAACCTACTTAGAGAAAATATACCCCTATGGAGTGAGGTACAACATGTAAAAAAACATGTTTGTAGTCCCAAAACCATTTGAGCAACTCAAAAAGCTCAAAGTAAAATGATAAAAAAGAAATCCAATAACTGAGGGTCACAAGAACACGATGTCTTACACAACTAAGAAAAGCAACCACAAAAGCAAAAGACTCAAACCACTCAAAAGTGGGTACCCAAGAAGTCTCAACCAAAACTAAAGATGAAAACCATGGTAAAGTAATGATGTCCCATTCCTCTTCCCAGTCGACTTGTCAATTCTTTCCCTATCATTGCTCAAAAGAAATCACTCACCATCAAAGAGCATACATAACAATTAAATTCATTACTATTGAGATACATGATAATTTTGAACCTCATGCTCTTGTAATTCATGTATATGTTTGGCAAGAGCATGCATACATGTGTGTGTGTGTGTGTGTGTGTATATATATATATATATATATATATATATATATATATATATATATATATATATATATATATATATATATATATATATATATATATATATGCATATATTGGCACTGACCGTCTGGACCTTCAAGTTCAATTATACAAGAAATGAGGCATAAAAAGTTGAATTATCAAGAATCCCATAAGCCTCTTCATAGAATAACCATGTCTTTCATGCACAACAATGCCTTTCGCACCATAACATATCATTTTCGGTTCATGTATGCATCAAATATAGGGACACGTTACATGAACTTGCATAAGACATGTTTGTGCAATTCATTCATAAAAGTGATTTATTATAATGTGAGGATACACGTAACCCATATACTTGGTTTTTGAGAGTATGCAAAAAGTCATTGCACCAACACACAGCAAATGCCACAGATGCAAAGAGGATCTTCATAGAGTTATGAGATCCTTGATAGTGGGTATGTCTCTTCGTTTCTTGCTAAAGAGACTCAGTAGATAAGGTGCTGGTGTTGTCATTATGCATTGCAGCCGATCTCATGCCGTGCAAGGTGTTGGTGTTGTCATTAAGCACAGCACTCCATCTCATGGCAACCTTAGCAGCCTGATAGCACACAACGTCAACCTGCTTCAACCTCGTTTGAGCACCCCTTTGATGGGATCATCTGATGACTATGGAAAGTGGAGAACACTAAGAAGGAGAAGAACAACCTATTAACCATGGACCGTGCAGATAGCTTCATCAAAAGGGAGGAGTGTGTCAAGCTCTGAGATCCTCAAATGAAGAAGCAAATATGGAAGTTGTCCATCACGAATCATTGGCGCACTGGAATACCAACCATACTTGAAGTCCAAAGAGAGAAAATTCACAGCCTATTCTAAGATTGAGGAGGTTTTCTTATCCTGTGGCTGAAGAACCACTGCTACCCAAATCTATCTTAACTGTTCTTGCCCAGCACCTCGCATCACTCAACGCACAAGTAATGGCTCTGTAACACAGAGCATACGATGAAGCGTGCAACTCTACAAGCAAAACTATGAAGCACCAGTCGACATTTTCTCCTGCTCTGCTTCAAAGGCGCAGCAGACAATCTGGTCATTCGTTTATCTCTAAGAGTGGCACTGACCGATTTTTGTCACTCAACAAGGAGGCTTTGCCTACCACTTCATTATGCAGAGAGATGAAGACTGTCAACAAGCCGCGTGAGAGAAAGTGAGAGAGACTCAGTGATGTTACTTAGCGCCATCTTCTTTTGAAGCAAAGTGCCTCTGTACAGGTAGAGAAAGCATCCTTCAGGAATGGCCTATTCACATCAACATCTTTTGGTGTGCTTGCTTCCAAAAATTGCACGCTTCTTTGGTTGTATGAAGCTACAAAAGCCAGATTCAAGGTACTGAATGCGCTGCGCGCATGTGACGTCTCAAGCTCAAAGTGTCAGTTAAACGACTAAATTGCATTCCTAATTTTGGTTTTGCATATGGCTATCCACAGGTGACAGAAATGCTGATGTCAATCAGCTCACAGCCGAGATATCAAGAAGCACTACCATATAATTGGATGCTCCTAACCTAACGGGGACCTCACGAAACTGAGAGAGAATAAGCTTGGCTGCCAGTAGCTTGCGCTCCAAATGGAAATGTGGGTCCCATATACGCGTGCAATCATCATTTCAAAAACGAGTTTTTCTTATATATCTAGTGCCATATGTTCTCATGATGATCATGTAACTAGTGCCATATCTTCACTTGATATGATGTAACAACGGAAACCTCTTCATGTATTAACACTTTCCAAATCATATCAAGCCCCATGTAAAGGGACTAGACACTGCTCTTTAAAAGAGTAAGACCTTCCCTATGGCTTGAACAAATGACACTTAAAGCCCACTACAAGGCCATGAAGCTCACAAGACAAAGGCTACACCAACAACAAAAGACCCAAGAAATGAACAATGCTCAAAAGGTGGCAAATGGTTCCATAAGCACCACCTACCCCATAATGTAAACCCTTGTACATGTCTAGGGATCCCATATGTCCCTAGATCCCAACAAAACCACTTGGATCTCAAATGTCCAAGAATATGTCTTGGGACTGCATATGTCCCAAGATCCCAGGGATGCCATATGTCCCATACTTGGATCCCATATGTCCAAGTTATGTCTAAGGATCCCATATGTCCTTAGATCCTAAAAATCAATGGACTAAGTGATCCCATATATCACTAGTCCCCATATTAAAAACAAAAGATTCATCACATGGAGGGGGGGTGTTGAGAGTTCCATGCTCCACCCTTTTTTCCAAACCTAGAATCGTTCTCGTGCAAGTTCACTTATCCCACATGCAAGGGAATTCTCCCAAACTCCATATAAGCAAGGCCTCACCTTCACTCCACACAAGTCATTCCACTCTAGCTCATTGCCAAGAGTGTGCTCCCACTCCTCATGGAGTCTCCATGTTCATAGAGCAATCTTTGTAAGTTCATTTCCATTTTAATTCATTCATCATGTTTTGTTATCTTTTGTTCCTTCCTCCATAGCTTGTTAGATTTGTGCATGTGAGTAGAGTAAGAGTAGCTTCTTTCATTTCAACACTTCCAACACATGAACCTTAGCATACACACCTTAAGACTCAAAATTAAATTAAAAATAGAGAAAGAATACACAATTCATCAAAGTGTCAAAGTAAGTTGAATGCTTACTTACACACACTATCTAATATGAATGTCAAATTACAAGTGTATGATACAAAAATGAATATATCCTAATACAAAACTGAATACAAGCTAAATTTAGGAGTCTAGATACAAGAAATTATGGATAACGTGCCTAAGAGGTATGAATAATGTGTATCTCTGCAATTGAGGTGAATAGAAACATTTTGGAATTGTTTTATAACCCTCGTTCTAAAATTAGGGTTTTAGAAACCCTAAATCATAAATTGACCTTAATAGCAAGATAATCTCCTCCTTGTGTTGAAGTAGAAGGAAAAACCTTGGAACAGCAACAATAGAAGAAGAAATTAAACTCGAACTTGCTAATTATGAAAAATCAGCAAGAGCTTATGGTTGGCTTCCCAAATCTCCTCCAAATCTGCACCAAAAGTTGGGAACAACTCCTCCAAGTGGTAGAGCACCCAAGACTTCTTGAGTATGCTAGAAGCTGATCTTGGAAGATACCAAGACTGACCCCTAACACCTTCTTATGCAGATTTGTGGCTACTTTAGCGAAAAATCTCATGGAAAGCTCCATAAAGCAATTTTTCTAATTTAAAAACCGATCAGCTTTTCAAGGCTTAAATGGATACGATCTCATAATCTGGAAGTGGAGAAATTATAAAAAGAAGCTTTTCATAATGCTCATGACTTGAGGATGAGGTATGTGCAAAAAAACATTTTGGACAAAAATTAGGATTAGGGTGTTCTTGCATTCCTAGGCCTCTGATGACATAATGTTATATATCAAATGAAAGCTCTGCTCAAGTAATATCTCATGACCTAATAAAAATGTTTTGATGTTTTGTGATCAAAATTTGCTAGGTACCAAAAATTAGGCTTGCTGGAAATTAGGGTTTTTGTGCTATTTTGACATTGTTTCCAACAATCCCCCCTTCAATGTCATAATGGCATAACATACAAAAATCTATAAGACTTCTAATCTCTATAAATATATCTCTTAACTACTTTCCAATGAATCTTGTGTTGAATGTGCATGAACTTTGATGCTTGAGAAACTGCAAAACTGAATGTCATGATGTGATTTACATAAATAGATCAAGCAACCAACTACTTGACTATACAAAGTAGCATCAAAAGGTTATGAATCTGCATTTGCTTGTACTGACACATTAACATCCATAGGTGTTTTCATAGGCTTGGAATCTGTCATTTCAGACCTTTCCAATAATTTCTCAATGTATTTTCGTTGTGTTATGTAGATACACTAGATCTTGTATTTGAACTCAACCCCAAGATAATAATGTAAAAAACCTAAATCATTCACAACAAATGTATGCTTAAGTTGTGCTTTAAAAAATTGAAGTTCTGAATCCTTGGGACCATCATAATCATACCATCAACATATATGATAATAATAATCAAGACATCTTTTTCTACTTTAACACAAAGACTAAGAGCAACTTTTGAGTTTTTCAAATCAATAGATAAAAGATAGAGGTGTATCGTCTCATACCATGTGTTGACAGTATACGGGAAGAAGCAAGTACGGACACACATGCAGATCTAGCACTGAGGCAACCCTTCATTTTTTCAAAACCCTCACATCATTTTAAAGTGATTCTCATCACTGCAAACCCTTGTAAATATCATTTCACCTTTTTGTAGCTCCATTTTGTACAAGCCGAGGAGTCCTCGAGCTTGGGGAGCCTTAGAAGTAGTTGCCTGTCAATTTTCATAATTTTTAGGTCTCGTTTGGGCCCTCAAATAAGCCCTGGAACCTAATTTTTAACTAGGCCGGACACTAGGTCTGGACAGGGCCAAAGCTAGTCAAAAACTATAAATAGAGCTAGAGAGCTCATTTTTGGGGCTAGCATCTTGTAGTTTGAGCTTGTATGAGAACTTTCTTGCAATAGAAGTGATTCCATTGTCTTACTCTCTTTGTTCTTGCCGTGTGTGCGCGTGTGTGTGTATGTGTGTGCATGCTTGTGTGCTTCTCACTCACGCACTTGTGCTTCCACTTGCTCGTGGTCTTCATACCATCCTCACGTCTTCCCGGATTGACATTAAAGGAGGTGCTACTCATCACTGAGCTACACCAAATTTTGGCGCCGTTGCCGGGGATCGAGCTTTGAGGACGAGCGTGTGATGGTAAGACGTAGAGAGGACGCGTTGGAATGGTAAGTAGTAGGTAAATTTCTGATTTTTTTCCATCTCCATCTTCATCTTCACCTCATTCTCCATTTCCACCTCCACCTCCTTCTCCACTACATATCCCCTCTTCCATATCATTCCCTCATTTGTTGTGTGCGAGTTTGAGAGAGAGCGATTGTGCGTGCTTGTCTTTGTGTGTTTTTTTGCATGTTTCTTGCAGGTGGCAGCTCCATCATCATCTCCAGCAAGCTCAGCAGGTACAGAAATTGTCTGCACAGTCCCCGAGGCGTTGAGCTCGAGCTATCGCGACACTCCGAAAATTTCACCCAATCACGATTCTGAGTGCACCACGACACTGCGCAGGCCTAGAGCTCCCAGGAACACTAGACAGAACAGAAAAATTCACCATATCCCGAGCTATCGCGACACCTCGAGGTATCGCGACACCTCACGACCTATCGCGACACCTCACGACCTATCGCGACACCTCGAGGCATCGCGACACCTCACGACCTATCACGACACCTCACGACCTATCGCGACACCCCGACCTATCGCGACACCTCACGACCTATCGCGACACCCCGACCTATCGCGACACCTCGACCTATCGCGACACCTCACGACCTATCGCGACACCTCACGACCTATCGCGACACCTCACGACCTATCGCGACACCCCGACCTATCGCGACACCTCACGACCTATCGCGACACCCCGACCTATCGCGACACCTCACGACCTATCGCGACACCCCGACCTATCGCGACACCTCGACCTATCGCGACACCTCACGACCTATCGCGACACCTCACGACCTATCGCGACACCCCGACCTATCGCGACACCTCGACCTATCGCGACACCTCCCGACCTATCGCGACACCCCGACCTATCGCGACACCTCGACCTATCACGACACCTCACGACCTATCGCAACACCTCACGACCTATCGCGACACCTCGACCTATCGCGACACTTCACCAGCTATCGCGACACTTCGACCCGACCTATCGCGATACACGGCCTTTAACGCATGAAAAATTGAGAGTTAATTTTTTGAGTGATTGGAAGGGTAGTTGAGCTTAATTTTAGGCACCTTGGTATAACTTTAGAACCTTGGAAGTGGGCAAAAGGCCTAGAAAGCAGAGAGGGATCTTCTGAACCCTGAGTGCCTGTTTTGACCCTTTAGTGCCTGAATGGTCATAACTTGACCATACGAACTCCGATTGATGAGATTTTGGTCTCGTTGGAAAGCTCGTTGAGAATCCTACGTGGACCTCGACTGGTTTTTGTAAGAATCATACGCGGAGTTTTAGAACATGCATTTTTAAGTTGACCTTTAGGTGGAACTAAGTGGTTCTCAGATTCAGGGGGTACAGTGAGCTACTCCAAGGGGACTAAAATTATTGAAGTGTGTCTTCCAAATACTTATGGCAATAAAGCTATACTAACTGGTGAGTTTTTGCAGGAACTTTGTGTGCACTCAAGGCAATCCAAAGCAAGCTAGCAAGGGTGAGTACCGAGCTTGGGAGAAGGCTTCCTGGGCTTGTGTAGCAGTCTGGTCAACCAGCTAATTGAGGTTGGAAGATCTCTCAACCCTCCTTTGTCAATTCCTAGCCTAGGCTAAGTACGACTTAGGTGTGGAGGTAGCCCAAAAACTAGGTGTCTCTAGCAAGCAAATTCCAAGATTTGCCCCAGTTAAGCGGTGCTACAATTGTGGCGGTGAACATATGGCAAGTGTATGCCCCATTATGGCCCAACCCCAGGCGAATCCTAGTAGCCAGTACTGCACCATAGAGCGTAGGTACACCAATCACACGGCACAAGACTGCCCATATAACAAACAAACTGTTAGGCAAAATTATCCTCAGCCATATCCACAACATGGTAGGTACCAGAATCAGTACCCATCACCACAATACAATAGACCACAACAAACTTATCAGCCACCTTATCAAGGGCAGCAGAGACCTCAACCAGTCCTAGTGCAGCAACCCCCTGCTCCAACCAATGTGATCCCAGTGAAATATGCATCTACTGAAGAAAATCCGAATAGAGCCATAGTTCCAGTCACCCCATTGCTATCAGACAGTGATCCAAGTGACCATAGTTTTGACTCCACACATATTGATAGCCCACATGCTTACTACATGCAGTCACCCGAGCATAACGAGTCATACTATTATGAGGACCCAAGTGAAAATAGTGGGGAACCTGAGTATTCTAATGTTATGTACACAAACCCCAACTCTAGACCTCAACCTAGGCAGGTACGACCTCCATTTCCGAGAGGACCATGCTTCAGGTGTCAGGGAGATCACCTTATACGTGATTGTCCACTGCCTTCCCCTACACAGCCTCAACCAGTAACCGTTCAGGGCTTCTGTCAAGACTGCGGGAAAGAGCATCTCCTACGAGATTGCCCGAAGAACCCTAATAACATGCCTAAAATCACTCCTATCAATGTTGTTGGGTTAGTTGTAGACTCCACAGGGAGTGTGACTTCCACAGCACCTGTGCAGGTGATCACAAGAGCCCAGGCACGTCAACAACACCAAGGTGTGGGTCCCGAAAAGAGCCCCGAGGTGAGTGAAGCAGAGAGCATACCCAAAAAGAGAACTAACGCCTGGAAGGATAGTCGTGAAAGAATGAAGAGGCAATGGGCAAAAAAGATAAACGAACTTGAAGAAAGCGTGAGAGAAACCAAGGCAAAAATCACAGAAATCACATCTCAACCGCACTCCCACACACTTCCACCACTACCATCCCCATCACCCTCCATTTCTCCACCCTCTAACACACCCCTCGTAACCCACCCACCACCCCGAGTAGGATCAGTATTAGCTGACCCCACTCCTGAAGGCTTGGACATGATGTTCAAAGCCTACCAGGCTCGACTTCAAGAAGGGCCAACAACTGCAAACCTAGACAAGAGTTACCCTAGAGCAGATTTAGAGATTGAACGGATGAAAATGTGCATGAAAATGGTAGAACAAGCTCAAGCTATACTTGAGACTAGTCAAAAGTTCAATCAGACCAACTCTGTCAAGCCGGATTTGCATTTCCAAGGCTTACTAGAAAAATTAGAGCAGTTGGTAAACAAATCACAAGTTTCTTTACCTCCACAGGCTCAACCAGATGTTGAAAGAGGGAGCTCACCACCTAAGGGAGCTTATGTTCCTAATTCCACGGATGTTGGAATACCTCCTTCAATTCAACAGTACTCTCAAGAGTTCTTGCGGGAAATACAAGAAGAGAAATGGGCCAAGGAGAAGGGTGATTCCCCTCCTATTCCTGAGATTGATGACCTCCGTGATCAATTTCCCCAAGACATTCCGTCTATCTATGGAGATCAAACAGAGCAACAAGAGGATGAGAGATTAGATTTTGAATCTAATTCTTTACAAGAGTTGCCTCATTTCACAGGCCCATGGGAATCTGAATCTCTCCAGATCCGAGCTCCCACTATATTGGTGAGAAATGAAGACTCAGTGATTCCCAGGAACACTGATGTTGTGAAGAACACTAAGGTTCAATGTCACCTCACTGTAGAGGAACTCCTCAAGGCAAAACCGGAGCTCTGGGATCATGTGAAGGATCAGGTTCCAGAACTTGAATCCAATGCACCAAAAGTAGGCTCTAAACAAAAAGTACCCGAGGTACCTCTCGACAAGATAGGAGACATGAGCGAAGGTGAAGAAGGTAACACTTATCTTCCGATCACCTATCAAGGTTACACAACCAAAGCAATTGTGGATTCGGGTGCTGGCGTTGCTATTGCGACCACTTCCTTGTGGAAGCGATGGGGCAAACCCACCTTAAGACCAACGAGGATGAAACTTCAAATGGCAGATGGTCATTTTGAAAGACCTCTCGGATTGCTTGAAGGGATAGCTCTAACCACTTGTGGTGTAGAGTTTGAACATACGTTTGCTATATGTGACTTTGAGAAGAATAATGTTTACGAGATGATCCTAGGAAGACCTTTCCTACGACAATTGCAAATAGTACAGGATTGGGGAACCAACTCCTTGTACTTACAGCACTTAGGGGTCACCACCAAGGTCAATCTGAAGGATCACACCTTCAGAGATGTACCACCCCTACAGTGGAATCCTATCCACAAAGCGAAAGAAGATTCTATCTCAGTGCATTCTGGAAGTTCACCTGAACCATCCTGGTTGCATGAAGATACTCACTTGTGGATGTGCAAGGTCGCTGAGGAAGAGGAAAAGCGCCTAAAAGCGAGAGAAGAAGGAACTTCCCCAGGAGATAGACCGATAAAAGACCCAGCCTATACACCAATGATATTTCCAGATGAGGAATTTGAGCCTCATGGTTGGGCAGAAATCTTGGCTACCATGGACATTGCAGTCAATGAAGAACAATGGACACCCCATTGTGATGAGGAGGGTTATGATATTTCAGTGTTCATGTGTCAGCCCTTGTTGGAAGAGTGTGATCCTAGTGAGTTCATAGAAGAAGAAGAGAGTGACGATGATCTAGAATCCATTGTGATGGATACTTACTTTGACTCAGAGGAACACTACTTAGAAGACATAGGAGTGTTAACCCAAAAAGAAGAAGAACCCCTTGCAAGTATTAAAACGATAAGTTCAAAGAAAGGAAGTGAAGGAGGTCAAAAGAAAAAGAAAAGAAAAGCAGTAAGACAAGAAGAGGAAGAATCATTGTTTGAAGTACCAAAAAATTTCAAGAAATATGAAGTGGAAGACCGGAAAATTTTGGTACGAATGCCTAAGAGAGAGGCCATTATAGGAGAAGCATATGACAATAAAGAAAAGACCAAAAAAATTGTAGTGACCATTGAAGGGAACGAAGAGCGATGTACGTACATAGGAGACGACCTAAGTGCAGAAGAAGAAGCAGAGCTTGTAGCTCTATTAAGGGAATATAGGGATGTGTTTGCATGGCATTATAGAGACTTGAAAGGAGTAGATCCAGAGATTTGCTCTCATACGATTCCGATGACCGCTGATGCCAAGCCCACCAAACAAAAGCCCTACACATATAATGACAATTATGCAGCCAAAATAAAGGAGGAAATTGACAGGCTGATTGAAGCTGGATTCATCTATGAGATTGAGCACACTGAATGGGTGTCCCCTATTGTAGTGGTGCCCAAGAAGAATGGGAAATTGCGAGTGTGCATTAACCTTAAAAAAGTTAATGCTGCTACGATCAGAGATAGTTATCCACTTCCAATCACCGAACATCTTTTGGAGCGTGTTGCAGGCAAGGAAGTTTACAGCTTCCTTGATGGATTTTCAGGTTACAACCAAGTAGCCATTGCCCCCGAAGATCAACACAAAACGGCCTTTGCCACAGAATGGGGAATCTTTGCATTTCGTGTGATGCCATTTGGGCTCACCAATGCACCTGCAACATTCCAAAGACTCATGTGTCATGTCTTCAAAGAGTTCTTGCGAAAGAGCTTAGAAGTATATGTGGATGATTTATGCGCTCATTCCCAAGAAAGAAGTTACCACATCCCTGAGCTCAGGCAAATCTTCAACAAGTGTAGAGATTATCGAGTGTGTCTGAATCCAGAGAAGTGTGTGTTTATGGTACGACAAGGTAAGATCTTAGGTCACATCGTTTCTAAGAATGGAATTTCAACAGATGAAGACAAAGTAAGAGCAATAGCAGAGTTGCCCAGACCAAGGAATGTTAAAGAGGTACAAGCCTTTATGGGCCATTGCGGATATTACCGTAGGTTTATCCACATGTATGCCATCATAGCTAAACCTCTTTATGGGTTGTTAACAAACTTTGAGTGGAACGAGGAATGCAAGAATTCTTTCAACGAGCTGAAAAGACGTTTGTGCACAGCACCAATATTGACTACTCCGGATTGGAGCAAACCCTTTCATGTCCATGTAGATGCCTCCAATCATGCAATAGGATGTGTGCTAGCACAACCCACAGGTGAAGGAAACCTAGATTTGCCGATAGCATATGCTAGTAGGCAATTAAATGCAGCTGAACGAAATTACACCACAACGGAGAGAGAAGGCTTAGGCATGGTATATGCTGTGAAGAAGTTTAGACACTATCTATTAGCCAATAAGTTCAAGTTTTTCATTGATCATCAAGCTTTACTATATTTGGTCAATAAACCTTGCAATACAGGCCGCTTAGTAAGATGGTTCCTCTTACTAATGGAATACGACTTTGAAGTTGTTGTCAGGAAAGGTAGAACCCATCTTAGGGCTGACCATCTTTCTCGCATCACTTCAGGAGAGCCACCGCAAGGAGTGTCTGATGAATTGCCCAATGCTTATCTGTTCAATTTAGAAGTTGTTCCTAAATGGGCAAATAAGTTGGTACCAGTCCTAACCTTCGGGCCTGCAAATAAGAATGTGAAAACAAGCAAAGAGGAAATTGTAAAATCACTAAAGTATCAAATATTGGCCGGAAGTATGTACAAGCAAGATGCCGAGGGCGTATTAGCATGTTGTGTCGAGGACGATGAACATACTAGTTGGTTGCAACAAGCCCATGAGGGATTGCTAGGGAATCACTACTCTAAACAACGAACATTGCAGAATCTAAAACGCTTAGGAGTGTATTGGCCTAGCATGGACAAAGAAATACAAGAGTGGATCCAGAGTTGTCCAGGGTGCCAGGAGAGACCCCCAGTGGAGCATGCCACTCTTTATCACGTGTCATTAATCCCAGATTGGAGTGCTCCATTGGTCGAGTTCATGAGATCGGGAACATTACCCAATCAGGCTAGTCTTGCAAGAAAACGGAGCATGGAGCAAGAGGCTCAAGACTATGCCTTAGTAGGAGACAACCTATATCGAAGAGGCAAGGATGGTTACCTAAGACTGTGCGTACATGAATCAGACTACTTGAAAGTCTTAGAAACGGCACACAGCGGTGCTGCAGGTGGACACTTTGGGCCTGACAGAGTAATTAAGACCATTCTATTCTCAGGACTGTGGTGGCCCACTCTTCATATGGATGCACATACTTATGTGAAGAGTTGCGACACATGCCAACGTGCCCAATATCCGATAAGAAAAGATGAAATGCCATTAAGACCAATGATGGGAGGACGTGCATTTTCAAAGTGGGGTATAGACTTTGTAGGTCCCATTAACCCCCCAGCTAGAAACTCCCATGCAGAATACATTATTGTAGCCACAGATTACCTTACAAAGTGGGTGGAAGTAAAGGCCACGACAAAGAATGATGCTCAAACGACGGCTAAGTTCTTATTCGAAAATGTGTTCACTAGATATGGGTTACCAATAGAGTTGGTTAGTGATAGAGGTACGCACTTCTTGAATGAGGTCATTGAAAATCTCCTTCAAGAATTCATGGTGATACATAAGAAGTCTGCACCCTATCACCCACAAGCTAACGGACAAGCCGAGAGCACGAATAAGATCCTATGTAACGTATTGACGAAACTGGTAAATAATAAACGCTCTGATTGGGACAAACAACTTCATCATGCTGTTTGGGCATACCGAGTTGCTTACAAAACGGTACTCAATGCCACCCCATTTCAGATGGTCTTCGGATAGAATGCAGTGCTACCGCTAGATTTCCTAATCCCAGCTTTAAGAGTAGCACAAGAGCATGAGTGGAATGGACATGAGTTGTCCTCTAGGATCTTGGATCTAGAGCGTCTAGGTGAGACGAGGCTACGAGCAGCAGCAGGCATCTATGCTGCAAAGAAACGGCAAAAGGCATACTTTGATGCCCATGTGAAGGATAAGGGCTTGAAAGCAGGGGATCTAGTTTTAGTCTACACATTGAAACAACACGCAAGAAAGCTAGAAAAGAGAGGCTACGGACCTATGATCATTAATAGGATCTCCACGAGTGGAGCAGTACAACTAGCCACTTTAGAGGGGGATGTCCTCCCAAACTATATTAGCGGGTGCAGAGTCAAGCTGTATCAAGAACCCCTCACGGAGGAAATGCTAAGTCGGCTCAATACTGCTAAACAACGTAAAGAGGAGGAAAAACGAATTCGAGAAGAAGCACAGGCAGAGGCCATAGAGCGCATTAAGCGCATGAAGCTAAGAAGACAAGGACTAGGGAGAGAACATTCTAACCATCAGGAAACTTCACCCAGATATTCCATGGCCATGTGTCAAGTAAAGTCAACCACTCATCCTAGCATAGTGGACAGGAGACCATTCATTACAGTTAGGCTAGAACACGGCAACTCTTGCCAAGAACTCAGGGCTTTAATTGACTCAGGTGCTGCGACTAGTGCGATTAGATGGTCCCACTATAAGGATTCAGGAATAGAAATGCGGCCAATTGAGGCATACCTCATAGGGCTAGGAGGCATGGAAACCCCTTGTATCAGGGAGGTGGACCTTCCTATCCTCATTAAGAATATGACCATGACGGCGAAGCTACTAGTGTGCCATGATGACGACCTGATAGAACCCCTAATCCTTGGCCAAGATTGGCTATACGATCACTCAGTGGACCTAAATCTTAGACAAGGCTCCTTACAGATTGGAACCTTAGAGCAGAAGCGAGTGATACCGCTTGACTTCCCTAACGGCATTCCGCCTGACGGTTGTGACCCTAGACCCTATGAAACACATGCGACGGAAGACCGGAAGATCTTTGATCAGCTCAATCACGCTACGTCTACACCAACCCGCTTGGGCTTGGCTATAGACAGTTGTCAATCAGAAAGACGACAGGAGACCTTCCCTGGGACTTCCTGCAAACTAGAAGGGGCAGCTACCCATCCGTGAGGGCAGATGGACACAATCAGCGGGCAGATGGACACAATCAGCGGTCAGGTGGGTTGCATCAGCAGCCAAATGAGCACGACACCCTGCGGTGCTCATCCTTCCAAACTTGTTGCGGACAGGCCTAGATTAAAGTTAAAGAACGAATCATTTCCTAGTGGGCAGGTCACGCAAGTGTTGGAACTCCCTTCTTTTCCAAAGCAGAGCGTCCACCCGACCTCTCAACCTCAACCACAGCAGAGTCAACCACGAAGAAGGAACCCAGACCGACGGCAGTATCATAAGACGCAGCAAGGAAAGCAGTTTAGGCCAACCAAGGGAAGCGGCACCAGACAAATATGGGTGCCAAAAGGACAAAAAACACCAAAGAACTCCAACAAAGCCGAGATCGACAAGCAAAAGGCAGGGCAGAAACAGAATCAGTATCCACCATCCCCTCGACCTTCTTCTACAAGTCCGAGCATTCGACAAATTTGGATCGCCAAGAAATACCTTACCCATAGACCCACACCCACGCAGATTTGGGTACCCAAAAGGTCTCAAATACATCACTCACCCATCCAGAAACCTTTACCCATCTTTAGCTCTAAGAGCTACGACCCCTCTATCCAAGCATGGAGAATTAAACTGTGTACTAAACCCCCTGACCCAATTCTGTAAATCCACCCACACTAACAACAGGAGCATTCTGAGCACATTGCATACCCAAAACATGCATCTAGGATGACACTGACCTCTAATCACCACTCACACTCTCACAAACACTTCACCACTAACCACTGACCTCCGAGATTGTCATGTTAGTATTGTGAAGGGAACAATCATTACATCTTGTTTCCTATACAACACTAATGTGCCTTTCGTCTTCCAGCAGATAAGCAACCTACTCTCATGGCAACAGCGGCAGGCACAAGCTCTCAGGCAGGATCTGGTGCTCCTATCAATTGGGATGCCATGCCAGTGGAAGCTCCACCAACAGCTCGACCTGAAGAATTCTTGAATGTGCGAAGGATTCCCATTCCAGATCCCCCCAGTGGACTAACCGAAAGAGTAAAAGGGCACTCCCATTGGTTCAATGAAATGCCAGGGGAGTTGGGAGACGCAGATCACATCTGGGAGTCCAAGATGGAGTGTGGAGGGGTTTGGTGGACCTTCCAGGGAGTCAGCCTGCAAAAAGAATGCGTGGATCCCTTTCACAGGTCTTGATCCCTCCAGAAGCCACCGCCGAAGCCTCCACTAGAGAGGAAGCCCAAGTGGCACCTTTCACAATCCATCTCCAAGAGTCTCAACCAAGAGAGGTGGTACAGCCCACTCCTTCTGCCCCTCCACTACCTACCGATGCAGAATTTGCAGCTATGGCCACCTTCACCGAGGACCCAAACTTTGATTTTGAAACATTCCTGCAGACGGCCCATCTATCAGACAGTGAAGGTTGCCCTGACAATGTCGATCCGGGGACATCAGCCCAAAGAGAACATGCACGAGGAGAGACTAGCAGTGTACAGGAGATAGGAGTGGCACAACTTCCTCAGAGACTAAACACACGAGCTCAGGAGAAGGCACCAAGAGATGACCTAGAAGAGAGTGAAGACGAAGCCCCTGCATATACGGCACAGCTCAAACGACTATACCGAACAATCAAGCAGGTGCAACGACGCCATAAAATGTCAGAAGAAGCAAATAGGGCCCTAGTAAACCAGATGCTGCAGTCGGAGAATATCGACCCCCATTTTGTAGAATCGCTAAATCTTTTGGCGGACACCTATGGCATCAGTGAAGCAATGAGAACCTTGGTCTATCGAGAGAACCCTACTTATGATCAAAGAAGAATTGATACACGGCCTCGACAAGGAAAGATGATTCAGATGGAAGTATCTACCGCGTTAGCTACGTCCACGTCTGAAGATGTTCACATGATTAGCCCTAGGCCCAATGATGAACCGGAGGAAATTACGCATGCACCATCCCCCCCATCATCTCCTATCCCACCCTCAGAACCTCCCCCCACGTGTCTTTCTACACAACCAATATCCTCCTATAGTGAGACCATTGTACACACCCCCGTTTCCACTTTCCTTCCTTCACCCTCATCCATCTCTGTCACCCAGATTTTTGAACCCCAACTAGGTCACCCTTCCTTCCTCCCTGCCTTTGGACAACCATCTGTCACTAGTCAGACTCTTTCCCTTCCCTTACCCTCCACCCCTCCATTTCCTCCCTCCCAAACTCTACCTACCCCGTCCCTTGTAACTGCCTCGGGCACCACACTAATCACCCAACCCTCCTTCTGGACCCAACTTGTAAACATTCTTCAACAGGTTGATGAACATAATAAAAAGTCCCTTCCCCAAATTCACTCCCCCACATTCACGGCCACCACTATCACACCACCCACCGTCCCGGTGTTCACATTTCATGAATCACACTCTCTCATGTCCGACCCCATGGACATCTCACCATCCGCTGGATCACCCACCACCACTGTTCTCACAACACCATCATAGGTTATTACACTCACATCACCACTTCCACACACGGTAGGCACAACATCCACCTTTCCCATTCCCACTTCCCAACCCCCTGCATCTCCCATCCTTACCCCTGCATCCACCTCATTTAGTCTTGCACTCGACACCATGCTCGAAGCTGCCACTCAGCTTAAACAAGAATATAAGTTATTGGAAGAAAATAACAAGGAGCTTTGCACCCTCTCAGCAACACTCCAAGAGCGTATCAATGCTTTGGAGTCCAGTCATGCGGAGTCACAAAGCAAAATATCCGCCCTCGAACATGCAAATGTGCAACTCGAAGCGAGGCATATGGAAGAGAGCAAAGCCATGGAGGAACAGCTGCGAGATCAAAGGGGCCGCAATGCAAGGCTTCAACGAAACATGGCCTTGCTACGACGACATCTGGCGGCAGCTCAAGAAGAGAACAGACGGCTTCAACAACAAAACCAAGAGAACCTCGAGGCTGCCATGGAGAACACCCCGGGAGCACCCATAGACCCGGCTAAATTTCAAGCTGTTCCCTCAGAAAGCATACAACAGATCTTGGAAACTTATGCCAATCTTTTAGAAGCACATGATCAGCTTGCCGACCAGCTAAAGGATCTACCGAGACCCCAAGAGTCTACACCACACCAACGGGAACCTAAAGAGATGACCGACGCTGCTACTTCACCTGAACCTGAACATTCAACGACCAATGACGTACTGGAGTTACGGCAACAGATTGCAAAATTAAAATTGAAGTTGATGCAGTACGAGCGACCTCCTTCCCCACCAGAGCAACCGTTAGAAGAAGAAGCAGTTATTATTCCAGTGGAGGAAGCATTCGACGACACCTACGAGCCTCAACCATTCCTAGGAGGACGCGTCACAGAAGAAGGTCAAGATACCTATGAGGAACCCCCATCAGCATGGATGAAACAGGTAGAGGAAATGGGGAAAACTCATCAGGAACGGATATCCACTCAGATGCTCGCAATGAAGGCCATTGAGGATACCATCCTTCACTCAGAGTACTTCAGGCACATTGCCTCTAAACGCCTTATCACTAGCTCAGAATTACAATACAAGCCCTATTTTGTATTGTTGGCCGACTACAACGCAGAAATCAAAAGAGTCACCAACAAGTGCCCAACATTTGCCACACAGTTCGAACCAGAAGATATACCTGAAGCAGCACGAAAAGGGGCCATATTCCAACCAACTTGGAGGCAGAAGTTACTCGAAACTTACCCAGAAATGCTTAGAACATGGGATCACGCCCCCATGCATTTGAAGTACAATCCGTGTTTTGGGCCAGTGCAAAGACGAAGATCATGGAAAGCTTTTGCAATCAAGGTTCAGAATAACGCGAACTGTAAAGAATGGCTAAATTACCCCGCCATCGCCCCCCCAACCGGTACTCCCACGGTGTCATACATGATTGCAACCATCAAACATTGGATACCACGTCTCCACCCCATGCCAGACGTCGCTGCCCAAATGATGCTCAAGATCTTCGATATGATGCAGGTCGTACTCAAAACTTTTCGCAATGTATGCCGTATTCAACCTCCTATTCCCGGGTTTATTAATGGTAATTACGACCTGCTATATGATATGAGCACAACCACGAGCATACGAGTGGCTTACGCATGGCATGCACGCATAAGATATCTCCCTGCCTGCTACAAGCAAACATTCGACGATATGTTCACCACGGGCTTTTGGGAAGCACATTCAGAGGTATTCGCGCCACGGCCTACGCATTTACTCCACCTCTTTGCATGCGAGCAAACAATGCATTCCGAGCTTTACACGATGCCACAACCTGACATGCCTGGTACAGTTGATTGGGAGGCTTTGCAACGAGACCTGATCAGAGGTTTAAGAATCAAAGAACAAGAATTGGCAACCGACCTCCTGCAGAAGTACATTGATCAACCCGCAGAGCAAAGGTCTGTCAGAGGCGACAGACCCTAGGGGGGGGAGAGTGTTGATAGTATACGGGAAGAAGCAAGTACGGACACACATGCAGATCTAGCACTGAGGCAACCCTTCATTTTTTCAAAACCCTCACATCATTTTAAAGTGATTCTCATCACTACAAACCCTTGTAAATATCATTTCACCTTTTTGTAGCTCCATTTTGTACAAGCTCAGGAGTCCTCGAGCTTGGGGAGCCTTAGAAGTAGTTGCCTGTCAATTTTCATAATTTTTAGGTCTCGTTTGGGCCCTCAAATAAGCCCTGGAACCTAATTTTTAACTAGGCCGGACACTAGGTCTGGACAGGGCCAAAGCTAGTCAAAAACTATAAATAGAGCTAGAGAGCTCATTTTTGGGGCTAGCATCTTGTAGTTTGAGCTTGTATGAGAACTTTCTTGCAATAGAAGTGATTCCATTGTCTTACTCTCTTTGTTCTTGCCGTGTGTGCGCGTGTGTGTGTATGTGTGTGCATGCTTGTGTGCTTCTCACTCACGCACTTGTGCTTCCACTTGCTCGTGGTCTTCATACCATCCTCACGTCTTCCCGGATTGACATTAAAGGAGGTGCTACTCATCACTGAGCTACACCATGCTCTTAATGCTTGCTTTAAACCATACAATGCTCTCATAAGCGTTCACGCTGAATGCTCTTTACCTGTCTCTTCAAAACCTTCTAGTTGTTGAATGTAGACATCTTCATGCAGATCACTATTAAGAAAGGCTCTTTTGATATCTAACTCGTATACATTCCAAGCAAAGGATGCAACAAGAGAAAGTGTTGTTTTGACTACTATGAAAATTTGTCAGCATGTAAAATGGGCACCCATCGTTCTGTTGGAGGGGGGGGAATATATGTCTTCTGACTTTAATGCATTTGTGGCTGAACATGGGATAAGACATCAATGTACAGTGCCGTATACACCTCAACAAAATGGAGTTACTGAATGAAAGAACAGGTCACTCATGGAGATGGTGAGGTGTATGGTCAAGAGTCAGGCTTTACCACATAGTTTCTGGCTTGAGGCTTTTATGTGTGCGACATATGTACTAAATAGGTGTCCCATTAAAGCGTTGGAGTCTATCACTCCATATGCGGCTTGGCATGGTCGCAAGCCATCTATTGCTCATCTGCGTGTTTTTGGTTGTCTGGCATATGCATTAGTGCTTGAACAATATCACAGAAAATTGGATGATAAAGCAGTAAAATGTATTTTTGTTGGGTATAGTTCTGAAAGTAAAGGCCATCATCTGTATCATCTACAGACTAAATGCATTTTGGTTAGCCATGATGTTGTTTTTGTGGAAGATGCTATTCATCCATTGCTTTCATGTACTAAGGAGACATCTGTTAGCTCCAAAGACATGTATGATACTTTGCTTCCTCTTTTTATAGGTGGACAGTCTAGTGCTGGACCTAATGAGGCAACTTCTCAACCTTTGTAGGTTTCATGTGATGATGCAGATCATTCCATTTCTGATGCAGATTTACATGATGCACTTGTTGATGAGAGAGCTGATATTGAGCAGGCAAAAACTATGCCAAAATGGTTGGTGCAGACCTTGCATAAGAGCAAATTAGATGCATCTCTATCATATCATACTCGATCAGGCTCTCATAGTGCCTCTTTTGCATCAGATTGCTATGCTATGGCTGCCTCTAGTCTCTGTGATGAGACTAAACATGTTTCGTTTGATGAAGCACAAAATTTTGAACATTGATGGCATGCAATGCAATCTGAATATGATGCTATCATGAAAAATGGTACCTAGTCTTTATGTGACTTGCCTCCTGGCAAGAAGGCCATTGGCACTTAGTGGGTATACAAGCTGAAGCGTAAACCTGATGGAACAGTTGACAGGTATAAAGCTAGGCTTGTTGCAAAGGGTTATGCATAGGAAAGAGGCATTGATTTTGATGAAACCTTTGCTGCTACTTGCGGAGTGACTATTGTTCATAGCATTTGTGCACTTGCAGCTCATCATGGTTGGAATGTACATCAGTTAGACATTAAAACAACATTTTTGAATGGTGACTTGCATGAAGAAGTGTATGCTTTTCAACCCTGTGGCTTTGTGCAGAAAGGACATGAAAACTAGGTGTGCAGGTTAAAGAAGGCATTATATGGTTTAAAGCAAGCACCACGTGCTTGGTATGAAAAGATACATGCCTATCTCATTGCACATAGTTTTGAGAACAGTCCAACTAAAAGCACCTTATATGTTAAGCGTGCTAATGATGTGCTTCTAATCGTTGTGGTGTATGTTGATGACATGCTGCTCACTGGTCCACATGACAAGCATATTGCTGATTTTAAGGCTGATTTGCATGCCTCATTTGAGATGTCTGATTTGGGGCATTTGCATCACTATTTGGGCATTTAGTTTATGCAAGTTGATGCTAGAATGGCTTTGTGTCAAACAAAATATATTGACACATTATTGTAGCATTTTGGCCTTGAAGACTATAAGACTATTGCCACTCCTATTGAGACAGGTTTATGATTGAATCTTCATGATGATGGAGATGCATTTGATGTTGTTCTCTATCAGGAGGTTGTTGGATGCTTGATTTACTTATGCATTACTCGGTCAGATATTCAATTTGTTGTCTCACAGATGAGCATGTTTATGCATTGCCCAGGTGTCAAGCATTGGCTGGCAGTTAAGCGCATCTTTTGCTACTTGACTAGTACCCGGCTACTTGGATTGTTTTATCCCAAGGGGGGATCACTACTGCTAGATTTGCATGCTTTTTTTCACAGTGATTGGGCCGGTTGCTATGACACTCATGTGTCCACCGGTGGCTTTTGTTTCATGCTAGATAGCTCATGTATATCTTGGTTGAGCAAGAAGTGGCCTACTCTGACCACTTCCAGTTGTGAGGCTGAGTATAGGGAAGCTTTCACAGCGATTGTTGAGTGTGTGTGTGTGTGTGGCTCAGACACCTTATGGCTTATTTGGGTGTTGGTCAGTCTTCTACCACCACCATCTTCACTGACAGTCAAAGCGCATTGGCAGTTGCAAGAAACCAGGTGTTCCATGCTCGCACTAAGCACATTGAGGTGCATTATCATTATGTCATGGAGAGGTTCTCTATTGGGGAGATCAGCTTGGCATATGTGCCCATGCAGGAGAACATTGCAGACCTTTTTACAAAGGCTCTACCTAGGGAGACGTTTGAAGCTTTCTGCAAAGCTTTGGGCTTACTTCCTTTTGTGGATTGATTCCACATAGCTTGGCACTTCCTTATACATGAGTGCCAACTCCTTGTTCACCGCATCACTCCCAGGGGGATTCGTTGATATATTTAGGTAGTGATGTGTGTGAACACTCTAGGACCACCAAGGCACTTTTTTCCCTCTTTAGGAGGTTTTTTTCCTCTATCTTGTATATATGCCTATTCCCCTAATGGGATACTTATCTTTTTACATTCTAGTGGTAATACATTCAGCATTGTGTGTGTTGTGCTCCAAGCTTCTTTTTCTTCCTTGTGTTGTTCGCGTGCTTCCGCAGACGTCTAACTCCAATAGCTTTTGATTCTGAAATCCTATTTTGAAGCTTATCTAGAATATGGTCAAAAGATATAGTAATATTTGATATCCTTCTATTAACTTCTTTGCCTCTTCTAACTCTATCTCATGCTTCAATTCCAAAATTTTTGCACTTTTCTTTAATTCTTCAACTTCTGCTTCCTTTCCTTCCAAAACCAAGTTTGCATATGTACACTGTTGCTTCCATACTTCTGCCTATTTCTCTAAATCCTCGATTCCATCCAGCTGAGCCTTGGCTGTATCATAACTTTCCTGCACATTGCAAAATCTAGCTTCTAAGTCAATATACTCCGAGTTCCGCACTGCCAGTTTCTCTTTTACTTCAACAATGGCTGCTTGCTGCTTTGACATCTCGTCAATCTGATTATTAACTTTTTTCTTCAATTTTTGTATTGTTTTCCTCCTTCTGAAGTTTAGCAACAATTCTTTATTAGTTTTCTTTAATTTCTACAGGGCTCTGTGTCTCTTTCTCTATCTTTGTTCAGCCTTTGCTTTCAACTACTCTACTTTCTTGGATTTCTTCTTTGATACAAGTTTCAAAGTACTATTCTCCATTAATGCATCGTTTAATTCTTCCATCATCCCCTCATGAACTGCACTTACTCTCCCTGTAGTCTTTGTCCATAGTTCATCGATCTTTGCCCTTAATTGGTTGATCTCTGCATTCATAACTTCCCTTCTCTGTCACCCATGCTTCTTTTTGTGGAGTTTAAAAAGTGCATTTCTTTTGTAACTCAGCCATTATAACCTCACTCTAGTGAATCCCCCTACCAAGTCTCCTAAGTACTCTGGTCTAGCTAGCTCATTCGACAACATCCACGAATAGATGTGGTTGTTGCACCTGATTTTGGCAGCTTTATTTGTCCATTAGACTGCTTCCATTTATCATGTAAATTACAAGACATAAAGGTAGGTAGTGGTGGAACCTTCTAGGCATTCTCCACATTATAGTCTACCTGCTCCCTCTGCTTTCAGAGCTTCTTCGCTTTCACATCTGCCTTCCTTTTACTTTCTTCTTCTATCATGTTCCTTGCTTCTTCTTCTTCTTGTCTCTTCCTTGTGGCCTCTTCCTCTGTTGCTTTCCAATCCTCTTCTTGCTTCTGCTAATTTCCCTCCACTTGCTCCCTCCGAGCTTCTTCCTCCTCATCTCTATCACTTGTTTGCTGATCATGTGAAGTACCCACAATTGGTTTTCTCTCCATAGATCTTTTCTTCAATGCTTGCAAGAAAACTTCAATGGTCACGATTGTACATTCAGGAGGTAGAAAAGCAGGGCTGTCGAGAAGAAGAAAATTAAATAAAACTCTAACTTTGGAGTCTAGCGTAGCATTGACCCCCCTTCCAGCTCTTCTGTACAATCTTTGGAATTCCTTCTTCATTTTCTAGAACATTAGTTCTGCCCAATTCAACTAAGTTTTGGAAGATTTATTCATCAACAAAAATAGTTTCTCAAAGACTCCATAGTGCTTAGATTGTACATCAATTATCATGGTCATCATTAATAGTCGAAGCTTCAGTAGGTTGTCCTTTGGAAGCTACAAGAACTTATACTCCTAGAACATGGCTTGCTCAAGATGCTGATTACCTCAGTGGAATCAACTATCTCTGTTACCCCTAAAATAACTTCACTGGTGATATGTAACCGCTCTGCAATCAATGTCTGGATATTTGAAAAGGTTCCCTTTGACCGATCCATAGGCAAATCTCTGGGATGTTGAGGTCGTTCCCATCTATCTGTTTGGCTATTTCTTGCACGATATCTTTCGACAAAGGGTGTGGCTTAATGCTTCTCCAATCTAGTAAGGCAATTTTAAGCTGACCTTGGCACTTCAACTAGTCGGCTTGTAGCTGCGAGAGACAATCTGGTATGCTAAGTAGATGGGCATCAGAGAACATGATTGCCATCACTGCTTTGCTTGATTTGCTGCACGTTGCATGAGAATGCATGATTATAGAATGCTCGGTTTGCTCGTTCACAAAATAAGCCCGATTAGGGACTATCCTCAGCTTTTTATTGCCTACCTTCTTGAGTTGAGAGTGTCTGGTTAGCATCATGATTGCCCTAGATAGTATCTTCGCTTCACCTTTCATGTGTTTATCATACACCTCGGGATGAGAAGCAAAAAATCAGATATGAATCGATCAAATCATCACATCATTGATTGCTTGTATGATTTTGCATGTACATTAGTTACTTCGCCACTTTTGCATGTTGGGGAATTTACTTGAATTATTTAGATTTTCTTTTTTAGAATTATATGTTTTTATTAGCTTTTTTTATTAATTTATTTATTTTTTTCATTAAATTATTTGTCGGAGGACTGATAGGGCCGCAAGTTGGACCCATTGATGACTGTTTGTAATAACTCTCCGGATAATGTAACAAGCCAAAACGAACTTGGTCTACATAATGCATGGATCTGGAACGGGCATGTCCACTACAGCTTCACTTGACCCATCTTTCTCTTCATCTTGGAATGAAATATAGCACTAAATCACCCAATTGAAAAATCTGTGTCTACAGATTCTAGTCGTGTCATTTCTTTTGTCTAGTCTGCACTTCCTACAGTCATAAGAAACTCATATACCTATGTTCGTCCAGCTGATGTAGCTTATCCATCCTATAAATGAAAGAGTCTTTCGATAATAAACATTTTTGGAACGCAATCCAGAGACTAGGAAAAACGAATTCAAACGGGAGGATAGCTTCCTCGCCATATAAAAGTTTAAACAGATAACTTCCCACTGAAACTTTATATGAAGTGTAGTACACCCAAAGTACCATAGGTAGTATGATTTCTCGTTAGTTCGTAGAATCAAGCAGTATTTTCTGCAACATGTGTAGCAGAAATTTTGTTTGTACTCTCTGCTAGTCTGTTGGCTTGTGGGTGGTAAGGGTGAACTAAATTTATGCTTAATTTGGTATTCTGCAATGATCTACAAAATCAATTGATTCAAAAAATGTGTGCCCTGATTGAACACTAGTTTGTGGTAAGTTGAACTACGAAAATTCATTTTGAAGTTTTTTGGCTACTATCCACACTGTAGCATTTTTGTAGCCCAAGCTTCAACCCATTTGGTACAGTTATCGATACACGTCAGAATATAGAGATTGTTGGTTCTTAATGTAGGTGGTTTAATAGGACCAATAAAGTCAAGCCCCACTTCTAAGATGGTTCTAATGGGAGGATTGACTGCAACAGAAAGTGGTGGCTATCCTGTGGTTTGCCAGTACGTTGACAATGATCGCAATTTCATGCTGCAATCTGTACATCTACATACATCATTGGCCACCAAAGACCTGCCTGCTAGATTCCCTGCACTATAATCGAATGGTTAAAATGTCCTCTTGCTTCACCCGCATGTGCTTCTTGAATTACCGCAGGCACTTCATGTGGGGGCACACAACGCATCCAAATACCCATCAGGTCCTTGTGATAAAGTTTTCCCATTATGATTGTAAACTAATGGCTCCAGGGTCCAAGCTTTTTTTGTGCCACTGGCCACAAGTGCGAGGGTGCTACTCCATTTTCCAAAAATCTAAGCATTTCTTTGTACCATGTTGGAAATGTCTATGGAGCTTCTTCAATTTTTGCAACTACAAAAACATTCACGTCCAAAAGATTATCGTCCACTCCCGTCAGTGGTTCACCATGATCAATGCACGATAGGAAGTCGGCAAGTGCATGACTCACTCTCGATTGGTGCACAATATCATATTCAAATTCCTAGAGTAACAACACCCATCTAGCCAATCTGCACACCAGATTCTGCTACTTCACTAAGTAGAGAAGTGCACTATGATCAACATAAGAAGTAAAAGATTTGCCTAATAAATAGTGATAAAATTTCTTAATTGAGTAAATTAAGCCCAAGCATTCTCGTTCTGTGGTAGAATAATTCTTCTCCGTAGAAGTCAATCTTCGGCTGGCATAATAAACATGGTGAAACCAGTTACATCCTTCTTTCTGCATAAGGATGCTTCCAATTGCTTTATCAAAAGCATCCATGAACACATGGAATGTTTCCTTCCAATCTGGGGCTTTTGAGACTGGTGCTATAGCAAGCATCTTCTTTAGTCTCTCAAAAGCAATTTGAGCCTCCTCTGTCTACTGAAATTTTGATGGGCACACATAGGCAAATTTGTTAAGTGGTATTACAATATGAACCAATCTGTGTAAGTGATGCTCATGTCACTGGACATGTCCTAAAAACCGCAAAACTTCTTTCGGATTCTTGGGGCAAGGGTCTCTAGAATGACCTTTACCTTATCTGGATCTACTGTGATACCATCCTGTGAAACGATGTGGACAAGCAATTTTCCTGACTTGACTGAAAAAGTTGATTTATTAGGATTGAGACAAAGTCATACCTTTTGACAAGCATCAAAGAATGCACACAAATATTCCAAATGAGCTTCCATTTGTCTGAAAATAGAGAGATCATTTAAGAATATCCACATGAAGGAAGTGATATAGGGGGTGAAGATCTACTTCATGCACCACTAGAATATGCTAGGAACATTCTACAATCCAAACCACATAACTGTGCAAGCAAAATGTTGTCTTCAGTATATCCTCTTCCACCATGCAAACTTGATTATATCCATTGAATCCGTCCAGAAATGAGTACATCTCTCGCCTTGGAACTTCATCTAACATATTGTCGAGAAAGGGTAGTGGGAAAGGATATGGAATCATGGCTACATTCAGCTTCGAGTAGTCTACACAAATCCGCAACTTATTTTCTTCGGTGCAATCACGATCGGGAAGACCCACTCCAAATTCTTGATAGGAACAATGTACCCACCTGAATTAGACAATCCAATTCATGTCTTACATGTTTTCCAAAGTTAGGATTCATCCTACACCTTGTTGCATCACTAGAGTTGCATCAGGCTTAAGTAAAATCCTGTGATGGTAAAGTTGTGGATCCAAACCTTTCATGTCTACATAAGTCCAGGCAAACACATCTTTACACTCTTTTAGCAAGACAATCAAAGCCATGCAAAGTTCTAGGGCAAGCTCCACAGAGATTCTTATCGGTTGGGGTTGTTTTGGTGTACCCAAATTCACTACTTTGAGCAAATCTTCTTCAACGTGGATCTTCCTGAGCTCCCTCGGATCTTTGATCATCGATATTGCATCTTGTTCTACTATTGGGTCCAGCAGCTTGGTGCAAATTGATGCTTCCATGCCACCACAGACTGAGCTAACTACTGAGTTCACATCAACTACTGCAAATGACAATAAGTCTCCATTAGCTTCTAGAAATTGTTGCTCCTCATCCTCCTCAAACCCATCCAACATATGTGGCATCTCCACTAGTACTGGTTTATGTTTCGGAGGGCGGTATTTATCATCCTCCAACTGGACCAAAAATTTCATGTGTCCCTTCCTGAACGTAATTGTTTTGGTAGCCCAATTTTATTGTATTTTGACATTCCACAACTAGGGTCATCCCAAGAATAGATTATGATCCAACAACTTTCCTTTAAGTTCAAGCACGACAAAGGTAATGGGA
This sequence comes from Ceratopteris richardii, assembly GCA_020310875.1. Taxonomy (NCBI): domain Eukaryota; kingdom Viridiplantae; phylum Streptophyta; class Polypodiopsida; order Polypodiales; family Pteridaceae; genus Ceratopteris; species Ceratopteris richardii. The sequence goes on along the minus strand of CM035414.1, from coordinate 14,995,794 downwards.
AATAAGACATGCAAAATTATTATTGGAATGTCTTTAATAAGTCCCACTGGCTGCACTCTGGATTGGTCCACCACCCGCACAAAGAATGGAGCTAGTCTGATGCTAGTCCAGCCCATGTGCCCGCAAGTCTTCCTAGAAGCAATATGGATACTAGATCCCGTCGTCAATCAATACATTCGGTATAGCCTTGTTTTTATAACATACTATGATAGTGGAGACCACATAGTCCACCACTCTATCCAGTACTTCTCTGACCATGCCGACAATTATCCGTAGAGTGTTCCTTTTGTAAATGTTTAAGTAACTTTTCTTTAAATGTCGGAACTAATTGCAGCAAAGCACCGAGGGGTAATTGAATATGTCACTTGCTTAATAAGTGCCAGGAATTTCCTTCATCTGACATTACCTGTTCCGAAACACCCCAGTTATGTGATTTGTTCGAAGTCCAGTCTTGCACTGGGATTTTGGAACTTTGAAGTCGATTTCTACAATTCCAAAACTATAGGTTCGCTTGAGTGTCTAGAGATGTCACTTTCCTGTACTGCAACTCTATCCTCATGAGTCTATACTCTTTGCAAATGATTTTTACTTGTTTTTTGTGTTTGACCTTTACTATTGCTAACTCTAATGAATGGTTTTGGGTCGACATAGTATGATGGGTACTCTTTGGCCCACTGGCCTACTCTTGTCAAATGTTTCTTCTAATCCACTGATGAGTAGTGCTTAGTTTGTTGCACAGTCTCATACTCCTAACCTGATCTAGTAATAATGGTTGTTGAGGGTTCTAAGTATTCCATGGTCAGCACATTTGCCATGGGAGCCTTCAGCTTAGCTTTCCTTTTTCTTTGGTCATATTCCTTTGCTTCCTCACATTCAAATCATCGGTGTCCATACTGCAAATAGAACTGGTACTAAACTGGCCGATTCTCAGAATTTCTAGGTCTTGCTTGTCAAAAATTGTGGCCTCTTCCGTAATCTTGAAAATGAGATCGATAAAACCTTTGTTGATTTGAAAACTATGGGGGTCTAGAATACAGAGATTGCCCTGAGAATCTCACATCATGCCTCTCTGTCCATGGTTCAAATTGGTCTAGAGGCTTATAACCTGCAACATTTCCCTTCTTGAAAATGAGATCGATAAAACCTTTGTTGATTTGAAAACTATGGGGGTCTAGAATACAGAGATTGCCCTGAGAATCTCACATCATGCCTCTCTGTCCATGGTTCAAATTGGTCTAGAGGCTTATAACCTGCAACATTTCCCTTCCATGAAGAGGGTTCAACTTGTGTCATTGCCACCAGCATATTTTTGCGATTGAACCTGCACTCTTCCAAACTATGATTACTTTTATTGCAAATGGGGCAGTATACCTCACTGGATTAACACTTTTCTTTGTAATGGGGCTTGATTTTTTGGAACCCAAATTAGCCAAATGTATTTTTTTGTCCACTCTTTTTGCTAGATCAATTATTTGGTCTAATGTTTGGGCTTGTTCTAATGTGTACATGTAAATTTTCTCCTTTATGGCTGGCTATAATCCATCCATAAAAAAATCCTACAACAATTCTTCTGAAGGACAACCATCATCTGGAAACTATATCATCATAGATTTGAAGTCCAAAGCATACTATTCCATTGTACGCTTCTGAATCATATATTGTAAGGTGGCATATAATTCCAAAACACTTTTTGCAGTCCAAAATCTTTCTAGGAATGCCTCTTTTAAGTCATCATATTTTGGAAAATGATCTGGAGGATGCTCAGTTAACCATTTAACCACATCCCCTGTTAAAGTGGGTTGGAATACCTATTGTTTGTGATCCTCGTCTTTCAACATATGATGGTTGCAAGCATATTGATTCTCACAGGTCTGCACATGAACATCAAGATCCTCGTCCGATTGTCCATAGAAATGTGTGTAATTTAACCACGAAAGCAAAGTTTTGTTCCACATATTTTCCTCATACTCTTCTTCATTGGTGGTGGACGAATCTTGCGTACAATCCTACGACATGCTCGATTGAGCAAAAGGTACTAGTGTGAAAGCAAACTCTGACGGGGGTCCACTACCACCACTTTGGCTCAAGTCCATAGGGCACTGTCACTCTAGCATGATGGCAAGTACCAACATGAGGACATTCACTTCCTAAATGTCAATCCACTGAGACATGAGGACTCGTATGAAGACTGTGAGCAAGTGATGGTACAAGTTGTGTGACTGAGAAGCACATAAGCATGCACACACATACACACACACGCATGCACACAAGGCAAGAACAAGGAGAGGAACAATGGAAGGCTTCTATTACGAAAGAACTCTCTTAAAAAAGCTCAAGTCTCTAAAAGATAACCCCAAAAATGAGCTCTCTAGTTGGTTTTTATAGGTTTTTGAGTATTTTTGGCCCTGTCCAGACCTAGACTCCGAAAATTAAGTTCTAATGCTTATTTGGGGGCTCAAACAGAGTCTAAAAATTATGAAAATTGGTATGTGGCTAGCTCTAGTACTCCTCAAGCTCAAGGACTCCTCAGCTTGAACAAAATGGAGTTCCAAAAATGTGAAATGGTATTTACAATGGTTTTTAATGATGAAAATCACTATTCTTATAGGGATTTCTTCTTAAAATTTGATGTATACTTCTTGGAGCTCCCTACACACTCCATCTTCTTGTGTGTCCACCTCCTTGATGCATTCCTGTTCCTTGTGCTTGACCTTGAGTGTCAACACTCCCCCCTCTCAAGTCTGTCATCCCTGACAGACCCTTGTTGGAGTGGGTATTCCATGTAGTACTTGAGAGGTAGTGTCCATCATGTATCAACAAGAGTGTTCTGTCTTCAATATGTAGTAGGGCAGTTGTCCATTTCATCATTTTGTCACTACTAACCTTTGCAAGCTTTATTCCCTTTGTACATACGTCTTCTCAATTCCAATATGATGGGGTATTTATGAGCTTTCAAAAATTTCCTGTTGCTCAAAAGAGATTGTCAATGTTGATTTTGAGCAATTGTTGATTGTGAATTGCTTCATAGCTTTTGATGCTTAACATTTATGTCCTCTAGATCTTTCAAGCATGTGTATCACAGTTGTCATGCCAAGTACTCGTGACCCATAATGAACGATGGGTAAGTGTGTGAGTGCATGGGTTGAAGAAAATATGTGCCTTGTGCACGGCCTTGTAATGTGGCCCTATGTATGCGTAGTTGGGGAATGCATGGTAAGAAGTATGGTGCAAAAAATTGGGTCTTGAGATAAGTGCTCAAGGGTACACTGATGAAGAGGTTTCCCACTCTATCATTTTTATTGTTGCCAAAATAGGGAATTCTTACCATGGTGAATGGCTAGTCGATGTTCATCTCTTGGTGTTGTACTCCCATCATGGTTATTGACCATTGACTTGTCTTTCATTGTTGATGGATGTCCTTGTTGATGACTCACTAATGAGATTTGTCGAGCACATGGTCATGTCGCTTCTTCTTCTTCTTCTTCTTCTTCTTCTTCTTCTTCTTCTTCTTCTTCTTCTTCTTCTTCTTCTTCTTCTTCTTCTTCTTCTTCTTCTTCTTCTTGGAACAATGTCACAAACAAGAAGAAAGAGGTTAGTATCAATAAAATATTTTTCCTATTTCAAATTTGTCTCATGCACCTAGGATTATCAACTATGTCTATGCACGGCCTTGTAATGTGGCCCTATATTAATGCATACTTTGGAAATGCATGACCTGAATGGTGCAAAAGATAGGTTATGCCAAAGGCACATGGTTTTCGCACATAGAGGCTTCCTTGTTCTTGTAGACGTTGATGCAGCCTTTAATGGATGTATCCATTGGATCTCAAAATGCCAGCTGATCATTCCTCCTTATAGGGATCCATTTTAGAACTGTGTTCAGCTCCGTACAAGTCACTTTTGACTTCTTCATCTGTGGGTGGTTGTTGGTTCTATGGGTGCTACTAGTGCTTTTGGCTTTCAAACCCACATCATTGAAGATTTTCTTCTTACTAAATGCCAAAGAGGTGAATTGATCTTCTTTTGATCTCGGGGCTAGGTACTGACCCTTGCCTCTCTGAGGCTTCTTTATTGAGACTTTTCTCATGAGGGAGATCATAGTTTTTTATGCAAGTAAGAGTACCTTGAGTACCCACATGTGTAATTGCCCGTGCTGAATTGCAGCTAATTTCTTAGGCACCCAAATTTTTCAAATTATTTGTGGTTAAGCTTTTCGTGGTTGCTTGGTTCTTCTTTTGTCATGGTTACCTTGGTTGGATGGGAATTGTTGTGGCAACATTGGTGGTTGCTCTCCTTTTTGTACCCAGATTTGTTTCATGCCCAGAACCTCTTTTTTCTTAAAGTTTGTTTTTCTATTCGATATAGTGGTTCTCTTGTATGTTTTTACTTGCTTCTTTGGTTGAATTGTTGTGATTGCATTAGTCGTTGCACAAGAGGAGGGGTCTACTCACCTTTGAGACTATTCTTCCATGATTGAGTCTTTCTGGATCATAGAGCTTTTGGCACATATAAAATCTTCTTCTCTTATATTAATCTTAGAAGAACTAAGAGAATGCGTGCTACTTGGATTTGTGATCATGCAATTCTCTAATTCTAATGTAATGCTTTGTTCATGTACCCAAACTTGTAGAAGTTGACTGCATGGTCATAGATCCAGTCTTGGCCCAAGACAAGTGCTTTCGTAAGGTCCTCACCTTGGCACACTAGCATTTTGACTCTCATTGGGACATCTTGAAGGTAGATGGGAAGCTCCACCTCACCCAAATAAGGGGTTTCCACACCTCTCAATCCTATGAGATAGGCTTCTATGGGATTGATGTTTAATTGCAGGCATTGGTAGTATGAAAATATAATTGCACTAGTTGTTGCACCTCAGTCAATCAATGCTCTCATAGTCCTTACATTCTTTCCTTGTCCTACCTCTATGGTCATAAAGGGACATCAGTCGATTATTCAAGAAGCAATTGCATCAGATGTTTGGCACATGGCCATATGATATCTTGGGGCATTGGGATTGACATCTAGGCTTAGTCACCTTAACTTGTTTTGCCTAATGCGCTCTCTAGCCTCTGCATGTGCTTCTTCCCTAACCCTTAACTCTTCTTCTTTTTGCTTCTTAGCAATGTTTAGTCTCATTAGCATATCCTTTGTAAGAGGTTCTTGATATAGCTTGACTCTACATCCACTTATATAGTTTGGCAAGATGTCGCCTTCTAGAGTGGCCAATTGAACTGCATCACTAGTGGAAATTCTATTAATGATCATGCATCCATATCCTCTTTTTTCCAATTTATGGGCATGCTACTTTAGTGTATAAAATAGCACTAGATCTCCTTCTTTCAATCCTTTATCCTTGATTTGTGCATGAAAGTATGCCTTTTGTCCTTTCTTTGTAGCATAGATGCCTATTGTCGCTTGTAGCCTCATCTCACCTAAGCATTCTAGATCAAAGATCCTAGAGGAAAACGCATGTCCATTCCACTTGTGCTCTTGTGCTACTTTCAAAGCTAGGATTAGGGAGTCCAATGGAAGCACAACATTCTGACAAAAGACCATCTGAAATGATTTTGCATTGAGTACCATTTTGTAGGCAACTCGATAAGCCCAAACAGCATGATGAAGTTCTTTATCCCAATCAGAACATTTATTATTTACAACTTTTTCCAATACATTACATAGAATCTTATTTGTGCACTCGGCTTGTCCATTAGCTTGTGGATGATAGGCCACATACTTCTTATGTATCACCAAGAATTCTTGGAGAAGGTTTTCAATGACTTCATTCAAGAAGTGTGTGCCTCTATCAGTTACTAACTCGATTGATAACCTGTATCTAGTGAGCACGTTCTCAAATAGGAACTTAGCCATCATTTGAGCATCATTCTTTGTCATGACTTTGACTTCTACCCACTTTGTAAGTTAACCTATGGCTACAATAATGTACTCTGCATGGGATTCTCTAGCTGGGGGGTTAATAGGACCTATAAAGTCTATGCCCCACTTCGAGAATGTGCATCCTCCCATCATTGGCCTCAAAGGCATCTCATCTTTTTTGATCGAATATTGTGCACGTTGGCATGTGTCAAATTTCTTCACATAGGTATGTGCATTCGTATGAAGAGTAGGCCACCAAAGTCCTAAGAATAGAATGGTCTTAATTACTCGATCAGGCCTGAAGTGTCCACCTGCATCACCACTATGTGCACTTTCTAAGACTTTCAAATAGTTTGATTCATGAATGCACAATCTTAAGTAACCACCTTTGCCTCCTTGGTATAGGTTGTCTCCTACTAAGGTGTCATCCAGAGCCTCTTGCTCCATGATTTGTTTTCTTGCTAGACTAGCCTCGTTGGGTAGTGTTCCCAATTTCATGAACTCTACCAATGGAGCACTCCATTCTGGAATTAAAGACACGTGATAAAGGGTAGCATGCTCCATCGGGGGTATTTTCTGGCACATTGGACAATTCTTAGTCCACTCATGTATTTCTTTGTCCATACTAGGCCAATACACTCCTAGGCATTTTAGATTTTGCAATGTTTTTTGTTTTAAATAGTGATTTCCTAGCAATCCTTCATGGGCTTGTTGCAACGAACTACTATATTCACTGTCCTCAACACAACAAGCTAGTACACCCTCTGTCTTGTTTGTACATGCTTCCTGCCAATATTTGATAGTTTTGTGATTTTACAATTTCTTTTTTGTTTGTTTTCCAATTCTTATTTGTGAGTCTGAAGGTTAGGACAGGTACCAACTTACTTGCCCATTTAGGAACAACTTCTAACTTGAATAAATAAGCATCACGCAGTTCATCAGACACTCCTTGCAGTGATTCTCTTAAAGTGATGCAAGAAATGTGATCCGCCTTGAGGTGGGTTCTACCTTTCCTAACCACAGCTTCAAAGTCATATTCCATTAGTAAGAGGAACCATCTTACTATGCATCCTGTATTGCAAGGTTTATTCACCAAATATAACAAAGCTTGATGATCAGTAAAAAAAACTTAAACTTCTTGGCCAATAGATAGTGTCTAAACTTCTTCACGGTGTATACCATGCCTAAACCTTCTCTTTTAGTTGTTGTATAGTTTCATTCAGCTGCCTTTAGCTATCTATTGGCATATGCTATAAGCAAATCTAAATTTCCTTCACCTGTGGGTTGTGATAGCACACATCCTATTGCATAAGTGGATGCATCTACATGGACATGGAATGGTTTATTCTAATCAAGAGTGGTCAGTATTGGTGCTATGCACAAATGTCTCTTCAGCTCATTGAAGGAATTTTTGCATTCGTCGTTCCACTCAAAATTTTTCAACAAATCATAAAGAGGTTTAGCTATGATTGCATACATGTGGATAAACGTGCAATAATATCCGCAATGGTCCATAAAGCCTTGTACCTCTTTAACATTCCTTGGCCTCTGGAACTCCTCTATAGCTCTGACTTTGTCCTCATCTATTGATATTATGTTCTTAGAAAAAATTTGACCTGTCTTTCCTTGATGTACCATGAACACACACTTTTCTGAGTTCAGACAAACTCGATATTCTCTACACTTGTTGAAGATCTATCTAAGCTCAGGGATGTGGTATCTTCTTTCTTGGAAATGAGCACATAAATCACCCACATATACTTCTAAGCTCTTTTTTGAAGACATGACACATGAGCCTTTGGAATGTTGTAGATGCATTTGTGAGACCAAATGGCATCACATGAAATGCAAAGATTCCCCATTCTATGGCAAAGGCCATTTTGTGTTGATCTTCTAGGCCAATGGCTACTTGGTTGTAACCTGAAAATCCATCAAGAAAGCTATAAGTTTCCTTGCCTGCAACACGTTCCAATAAATATTCGATGATTGGAAGCGGATAACTATCTCTTATCGTAGAAACATTAACCTTTTTAAGGTTAATACACACTCACAACTTTCCATTCTTCTTGGTTGCCACTACAATGGGGGAGACCCATTCAGTATGCTCAATCTCATAGATAAATCCAACTTTAATCCGTCTATCAATTTCTTCTTTTATTTTGGCTACATAAGTTTCATCATATGTGTAGGGCTTTTGTTTGGTGGGCTTGGCATCACTATCATGGGGATTGTATGAGAACATATTTCTAGATCTGCCCCCTTTAGGTCTCTATAGGTCCATGCAAACACATGAGCTATCCACTATTCTTCATTGGGAGCAATGTCCATGGTCGCTAAGATTTCTGCCCAATCAGGAGGCTCGAATTCCTCATCTGGAACGATCATGGGAGTGTAGGTTGGGTCTCTAACCAATCTTGTTTCTTGAGAATTTCCTCCTTCTCTGGCTTTTAGGCAACTTCATCTTCCTCTACGACCTTGTACATCCACAAGTGAGTATCTTTGTTGGAGTTAGACGTCTGTGGAATCACGCGAACAACACAAGGAAGAAGAAGAAGCTTGGAGCACAACACACAATACTGAATGTATTACTAGAGAATGTACAAAGATAAGTAGCCCATTTGGGAAATAGGCGTATATACAAGCCGAGGGAAAAAAACCTCCTAAAGAGGGAAAAATTTGCCCCGGTGGTCCTAGTGTGTTCACACACATCACTACCTAAATATATCAACAAATCCCTCCTGGGAGTGATGGGGTGAACAAGGAGTTGGCACTCATGTACAAGGAAGTGCCAAGCTATGTGGAAATCACTCCACAAAAGGAAGTAAGCCCAAAGCTTTGTGGAAAGCTTCAAACTTCTCCCTAGGCAGAGCCTTCGTGAAAAGGTCTACAATGTTCTCCTGTGTGGGCACATATGCCAAGATGATCTCCCTAGCAGAGAACCTCTCCCTCACATAGTGATAATGCACCTCAATGTGCTTAGTGCGAGTATGGAACACAGGGTTCCTCGCAACTGCCAATGCACTCTTACTGTCACTGAAGATGGTGGTGGCAGAAGTCTGACCAACACCCAAATCAGCCATAAGGCATCTGAGCCACACACACTCAACAGTAGTTGTGAAAGCTGCCTATACTCAGCCTCACAACTGGAAGTGGCCACAGTAGGCTTCTTCTTGCTCAACCAAGATATACATGAGCTACCAAGCATGAAGCGAAAGCCACTAGTGGACACACGAGTGTCATAGCAACCAACCCAATTAGAGTCAGAAAAAGCATGCAAATCTGGTGGTAGTGATCCCCCCTTGGGATAAAACAACCCAAGTAGTTGAGTACCACTCAAGTAGCGAAAGAATCGCTTAACCACCTGCCAATGTTTGACTCCTGGGCAATGTGGAGAAATTTCACTCCAATACACTCAAATACACGCAGCCAAATTAAGAGAACCTCTTCTAGAATCTGCCCTGCAAGACACATGCTTACTAAAACCTGATTCAGTCACAGCTCAGAGATCCAATGGATTTGAACTTTTGTCCAAACATAGTAGACTCTTATAGCTTTCTAACAAGCTATAGAACACTCCATTTGGAGTTCCTTTGACTAGGTAATGGACTGCACAAAGTTAGACTACTTGTCAACTCAGGTATAGCAGAAAACTAAGGTTCACAAGAAATGTTCCCAGTAACTACTGGAGAATTATCTGATAGAGATATTTGAGATGCAGAGAGTAGAAGAGATAAGCTTTCCAACAAGATATTATATGCATTAATTGGATAAGTACATAGAGAGATATGACCTTCACAAGGTGACTATGTATAGAAAAGGGTATGCAGCTGGAATACCTTTGTGCCTTCTAGCATCCAAATGAGGTACCTTCTGATCTCCATTGGTGAGAGAATGACCAGCATATGCTTCTACATCATCTTCTTGTCATCTCCACAAATTTTCACGTTCAAATGAAATCTTTATATAGAGCTATGGGTATGGGACTTTTCACCTACCCTTCATCTTCTCTCACCTCTTGACCTTCCTTTTCTTGTCCTTTGTCCTTCCATTGCCTTGGGTGGCTTTTGATGCTTCACATCACTCCATATGGATAAGGCCACGACTTTTTTTGAGTATTCCATCTCTTTATTTCTATTTTGGATTTTACCTAAGCCATAAATACATTTTCCCTTTTTAATTCAACACTCTACTCTAAGGTTAAGAGTGTAGGGGCTTTACATTTTTAGGGCTAGCTTCATTTTCAGCTTACAACAAATAGATAAATGATGAAGAGGTAATAAATGAGAGATGAGTATGTGCCAAGCCTTACAATTGGAGCTTGCACATGTTCCATATTTTTCAACACTCCCCCTCAAGCTACAATTGGGAGTCCATGCTACTCTCCAATTCTTCTCCTCTTCGTCTTTCGCTTCTTTTGCCCTTATATCTCTTCCTTTGATTTGTTGGTGATATTCCTTCTTTGATTTGAAGCTTTTTTGGCTTCTCTTCAGCTTCATCCTTTCTTCTTTGCTCTTCATGAGAGTCTTCTTCAATCCCTAGCATAAAGATGCTTCATACAAACTCATAGAATGAAATGAGATCACCTTTGTTGTACTTATCCTTGTTGCTTCACTCTCTTTTTCTTTGTTGTCCTCTCTTTGTACCTTCATGGCTTCATGGCTTCACATCTTCTTCTAGGCTTGCATGCTTTGCTTTGATCCTCCTTTGTCTTTGGATCATCTTTGACCTCCTTTGGTGCAATCTTTGCATCTCCTTTTGATGTCCTCTTGGTTGTCATGCTTTCTTCTAGCTAGTCTTCATGACTTCTTTTGTGCATCATGGCTGCTCCTTTGTCTTCTAGATGCTCCTTCTATAGAGGTGGCTTCTCCTAGTCCTTCAACTTTACCTTTGATGGCTGCTCATACTCTTTCTTTGGCTCTTCCAAATCTGAAATTTGGTTTGACTTCACTTTGTCTTCTTTGGACTCTTCTTGGATCTTCCAATCCTTGCAAGCTAACTCCCCCTTGCTTCATGATCTTTGATTCCTTCTTCATGGCTGATTTAAGACCTGTAAAATCAACAATGGGCTGATCATACATGAACTCTTTCATGAGTTCCTTTCATGTGAAGCATTCATAGCTTCCACATCTTCCAAGCTCTCTTCATCACCTACATAAGACACAAGAAATTATCAATGTGAACAATGGTGCCTTTTGCACCTAACAAGGGTTGCCACTCCTCTTGGGATGGTCTTACTTTTCTTGAGCCTACACATGGCTGTCCAAAATTGACATACATATTGAGCATAACCTTTTACAAGCATGCATACATAAGCATATCCAATGCATAAGCATATAATGCTATCATCAAGCTTACATATAAGCTTCAATATGTAGCCATGTACATAATATAATCCTGCACTTCATTCAATTGAGTGCAATACCTCAAACATGCATACAATCTTCATATGAAACTATACATAGTTGCTCATCCAAGATTCTTTGCTTGAATGTTCATCTCCTTCCATTGGCTGCTCATAAATCCTCATTCAAGTGATTTGTATCACTTATAGCATGACTCAATGACCAAGAATCTATAGAAGAGAGTAGGACAAGAGAGAGTATCACTTATAATAGCATAAAGCAACAAAATGTCTTACATACTCAAGCTTCATCTCCATAGCTTTCCAATGACCATGATAGCTCCAAGCTCTCCTTTGTCATCTCTGCATCTTCTTCAAGATTTCTTTGCACATCCATGGGCTCCACTCCCAATGCTCTGCAACCAAAGCTCTGATACCAAAGGGTGGAGAAATTTCACTCCAATACACTCAAATACACGCAGCGGAATTAAGAGAACCTCTTCTAGAATCTGCCCTACAAGACACATGCTTACTAAAACCTGATTCAGTCATAGCTCAGAGATCCAATGGCTCTGAAATTTTGTCCACACACAGTAGACTCTTATAGCTTTCTAACAAGCTATAGAACACTCCATTTGGAGTTCATTTGACTAGGTAACCGACTGCAAAAGTTAGACTAGCTGTCAACTCAGGTATAGCAGAAAATTGAGGTTCTCTAACTTCCGTTGCGTGTATTGTGTACATTGGAGTCAAATTTCTCCACAGGCAATGCATAAACCTGCTCATCTGTGAGACAGCAAACTGAATATCTGGCCGAGTAATGCATAAGTAAATCAAGCATCCAACAGCCTACTGATAGAGAATAGCATCAAATGCATCTCCAGCATCATGAAGACTCAATCGTAAACCTGTCTCCATAGGAGTGGCAATAGGCTTACAGTCTTCAAGGTCAAAACGCTGCAATAATGTGTCAATATATTTCATTTGACACAAAGCCATTCCACCATCAACTTGCATAAACTGAATGCCCAAATAGTGATGCAAATGCCCCAAATCAGATATCTCAAATGAGGCATGCAAATCAGCCTTAAAATCAGCAATATGCTTCTCAATAGGACCAGTGAGCAGCATGTCATCGACATAGACAACAATGATCAGAAGCACATCATTAGCACCCTTAACATATAAGGTGCTTTTAGTTGGACTGTTCTCAAAACCATGTGCAATCAAATAGGCATGTATCTTCTCATACCAAGCATGTGGTGCTTGCTTTAAACCATATAATGCCTTCTTTAACTTGCACACCTGGTTTTCATGCCCTTTCTGCACAAAGCCACGAGGCTAAAAAACATGCACTTCTTCATGCAAGTCACCATTCTGAAATGTTGTTTTAATGTCCACTGATACACACTCCAACCATGATGAGCTGCAAGTGCATAGATGCTTCAAACAGTAGTCATACGGCATGTAGGTGTAAAGGTCTCATCAAAATCAATGCCTCTTTCCTATGCATAACCCTTTGCAACAAGCTTGGCCTTATACCTGTCAACTGTACCATTCGGTTTACGCTTTAGCTTGTATAACCACTTAGTGCCAATGGCCTTCTTGCCTAGAGGCAAGTCACATAAAGACCAAGTACCATTCTTCATTATAGCATCATATTCAGATTGCATAGCAGCGATCCAATTTTCTCAATTTTGTGCTTCATCAAACGAAACAGGCTCATTCTCATCACAGAGACTAGATGCAGCCATAGCATAGCAATCTGATGCAAGAGAGGCACTATGAGAGCCTGAACAAGTACGATATGACAAAGGTGCATCTAATTTGTTGTCACACAAAGTCTACACTAGCCATTTTGGCATAGTTCTTGCCTGCTTAATATCGGCTCTCTCATCAATAAGTGCATCATATACATCTGCATCAGAAATGGAATTATCTACATCATCACATGAAACCTGCAAAGGCTGAGAAGTTGCCTCATTAAGACCAGCACTAGATTGTCCACCTGTAAAAAGAGGAAGCAAAGTATCATACATGTCTTTGGAGCTAACAGATGTCTTCTTAGTACATGAAAGCAATGGTTGAATAGCATCTTCCACAAAAACAACATCACCGCTAACCAGAATGTGTTTAGTCTATGGATGATACAGACAATAGCCTTTACTTTCAGAACTGTACCCAACAAAAATACATTTTACTGCTTTATCATCCAATTTTTTGCGATGTTGTTCAAGCACTAATGCATATGCCAAACAACCAAAAACACGCAGATGAGCAACAGATGGCTTGCGATCATGCCAAGCCTCATATGGAGTGATACACTGTAGCGCTTTAGTAGGACACCTGGTCAGTACATATGCTGCACACATGACAGCCTCAAGCCAGAAACTATCTGGTAAAGCCTGACTCTTGACCATACACCTCGCCATCTCCATGAGTGAGCTGTTCTTTTGTTCAGCAACTCCATTCTGTTGAGGTTTATATGGCACTCTACACTGGTGTTTTATCCCACGTTCAGCCAGAAATGCATTAAAATCAAAAGACATATATTCCCCCCCTCGATCTGAACGGAGGGTGCCCATTTTACATGCTGACAGATTTTCAGCCAAAACCAAAAATTGTTTGAAGCACATGAACACTTCGGACTTTTCCTTCAATGGATATAACCATGCATGCTTGGAAAAATAATCAATGAAAGTCATGAAGTAAAGATAATTTCCAAATGAAGGTGTCTGCATAGGACCACAAACATCACTATGTACAAGCTGCAATTTCTGAGTAGCCTAAACTGAACCATCTTTTGGAAATGAGGAATGTTGCATTTTGCCCAAAATATAACCTTCACAAACATGTTTTCCAGGTGCCTCAAGTTTGGGCAAAGAGGACACCATTTTAGATTTCTGTAGGCGTAGCAAACTAGAAAAATTTAGATGACCAAAGCGTGCATGCCAAAGCTTTGTATCTGAGATAGCCTGAGAATCATGTAGTGCACATGCCGAATCATTCACAGATCTTTCATAGTCTATGAGCTTATACAACCCATGACATAAAATGCCAGAAGCAATAATCACACCGCCATTTGACAGATCATGAATTGTATGCCTGTAATCAACAAATTTCACAACCAAGCCAATCTTGGCTAATGCAAAAACTGATAACAAGTTCTTCTTGATCCCTGGCACAAATAAAGCATCTGACAAAGTTGAAGAACTACCATCAGCAGTAGTCAAAATGATCTTACCAAATCCCATAACAGGATAAGAGGAGTTGTTGGCGCATGTAAGAGTATTCCCTATAGGGGCAGGCTCGAGTGAAGAGAAGAAACTATGTTGCGAGGTAATATGTTTGGTCGGCCCACTGTCAAAGTATTGGCAAACATCTGAGACTATTGCAGACATGCACTGCTTATGAAAAGTTGGGTCAAAACTGCAAACAGTAGTAAACGTCCATTCTTCTTCCTGCACAAGGTTAGTAGACTCTATTTTTGGTGGAGAGGCTTCTACAACAGCCATTCCAGCCTCTTTCTTCTTTGCCTCTTTTGCAGCCAATTTTGGACAGTTCTTTATGATATGATCATTCCCTTTACAGTACTTACAAAACAATTTCTGCTTTTCTGATTTTTTTTCTAATCTTTGTCTTGGTTCTTCGAATGTGCAGCATTTGCAGATTTCTGCTTACTAGTAGAAGAGCTCTATTTTCCTTTGCCCTTGTGACTAGCCAGGAAAGCTTGATCTGCAACACGCATAATGGACCTGTTTGCCTGGACTAATCTTCCTCCAACAGAACAGAGACTAACTCCTCAACTGACAAGGCATTTGGATTTCCTTTCATCATCAACCGAAGAGTAGAAGCAAAACTATGATATGAATCAGGAAGACATTCAGATTGGTCTGCACAAGTGAGCTATCTGGTATAACCTCATCAGCAGAAATCAAGTGTTCCTTCAAGTCTTTGATCTTTGTTAGGAAACTGTCCATAGAATCACCTTCATTCATGTGCTCACTCTCCAACTGTTTCCGGAGGTAAGCAACACGAGCATCATCCCTAGCTTGGTACAATGACGTAAGGATATCCCAAGCATCCTTAGCTGTTCTGCAAGAGTGAATATCAGGAATAATGGCATGCTTGACAGACAAAGCTATCAATGCATGTGCATGGGCATCTCTGCCATCCCAACGAATCTGCTCTATAGTAGGTGCAGTAGAAACTGCAACACAAACACGAATATGCAGAATATCACCATCTTCGACACCTTCTGCATCAGCTTCAGTACCTGCAGTTGTAACAGTTGCAGGTGTGATAGGATGTTTTTTGACACCCTGCACAATGTTCCATAGTCCTTTTGCAACCAACACATGTCGCATCATATAAGCCCATAACGGGTAGTTGGTACCATCCAACTTATCCTCAACAGCCAACATACGGAATACATCACTGCTTTCAGCCATGGTCGATTACTAAAATACCTTGATGCAGAAAATTGATTATATCTCAAAAAGTTGAACAGAACTACCCAAATGAATTCTGTTAAATCTATAGCAGACTTTGAGGCGCTTATACTAGTGAACAGAAACTAGTATATACCTTTGGCACAAGAAGACAAAATAGCCTACATAAGCACTGTGATAGTGCATTCGGAGGCCGAAACGAGCCAGATCGCGATTTCGGCACAACAAAGCGAAGTTGTTTTGATCTCAAAAACGCACTGAGTATGCTCACCAAAATTCATGTGATTCTGAGACTGCAATAAGAGGTGTGTCGATGGCACCCTAAATGAAGCGACGACTTGCTCTGATACCAATTGTTGGAGTAAGACGTCTGCGGAAGCACGCGAACGCACAAGGAAGAAGAAGAAGCTTGGAGCACAACACACAATACTGAATGTATTACTAGAGAATGTACAAAGATAAGTAGCCCATTAGGGCAATAGGCGTAAATATATCAACAATCTTCATGCATCCAGCATGGACTGAAGAACTTTCAGAATGCATTGGGATTGAATCTTCTTGCACCTTGTGGATAGGATTCCACTATAGGGGTGGTACATCTCTAAAGGTATAATCCTTCAAATTGACCTTAATTGTGATCCTTAAGTGTCGCAAGTACAAGGAGTTGGTTCCCCAATCTTGTACTATTTGCAGTTGTTGTAGGAAGGGTCTTCCTAGGATCGTTTCATAGACGTTATTCTTGCCAAAGTCACATATAGCAAAGGTGTTTTCAAACTCTACACCACAAGTTGTTAGAATTATCCCTTCTAGCAATCCTCAAGGTCTTTCAACATGGCCGTCAACCATTTGAAGCTTCATTCTAGTTGCTCTTAATGCAGGTTTGCCCCATTGCTTCCATAAGGAGCTGGTCGTAATCGCAACACCAGCACCCGAATATAAGATAGCTTTGTTTGTGTAACCTTGGTAGGTGATTGGAAAATAAGTATTACCTTCTTCACCTTCACACATGTCTCCTATCTTGTCTAGAGGTATTTCTAGGACTTTTTGCTTAGAGCCTGCTTTTGACATATTGGAATCAAGTTCAGAACCTGATTCGCCACATGATTCCATATCTTAGGTTTTACTTTGAGAACCTCTTGTAATGTGAGATGACACTGAACCTTAGTGTTCTTCATGACTTCAGTGTTTCTTGGAACCACTAAATCTTCATTTCTTACCAGTATTGCGGGGCTCTAATCTGAAGAGATTCAAATTCCCATGGGCCTATGAATTATGGCAACTCTTGTAAAGAATTAGATTCAAAATAAAATTTTTCTTCTTCTTATTGCTCTACTTGGTCTCCGTAAATAGATTTAATGTCTTGAGGAAATTGATAATGAAGGTCATCGATTTCAAGAATAGGAGGGGGATTGCCCTTCTCCTTGGCCCATTTCTCAAAAATTGAAAGAGTTGCTCCATCATCCTTGGGATCTGGAACATAAACTTTTGTTGGTGTTGAGCTTTCTCTTTCAACAACTGGTTGAGCCTGTGGAGGTAAAGAAACCTACGGCTTGTTTAGCAATTGATCTAATCTTTCTAGTAAGCCCTGGAAATGCAAACCCGATTTGATGGAATTTGCATGATTGCACAATTGATTAGTCTCAAGCATAGCATGAGCTAGCTCTACCATTTTCATGCACATTTTTGTTCGTTCAATCTCTAAGCCTGCTCCAGGGTAACTCTTGTCTAGGTTTGTAGCTATTGGCCCTTCTTGAAGTCGAGCCTAGTAGGCCTTGAACATCATGTCCAAGCCTTTTGGGGTTGGATCTATGAGAACAAATCCTGGTTCTGGTCTATCTATAATGAGTGGTGCAGTGGGATGAAGTGGAGTGGATGAAGTTTTGGCATGCGAGGGGTTTTGAGATGCAATGTCTTCTATTTTTGTTTTTGCGTCTCTCAGACTTTCTTCTAATTCAGATGTCTTTCTATTCCACTTGCAATTGGCCTTCTCTCTGGTATCCTTCCAATTTCTTGTTTTCCTCTTACTAGGATCTCTTGATTCACTTGACTTTGATTGTTCAGCTGCTTTATCCTGTTTTAAGGCTTGTGCCCTAGTAACTACATGTATAGGAGCCATGTTAGTGCTACTTGAACTTGAATCCACCACTAAGCCTACCACATTGATGGGTGTAACCTTGGGCACACTAGAGGGGTTCCTTGGACAATCTCTCGAAAGATGTTATTTTCCACACTCAGAACAAAAGCCTTCTATTGTGATGTTCTATCCTTGTCCCCGAGCTAGTGGGTGGGGACATTCACGAATGAAATGGTCGCGCTAATATCTAAAACATGGTCATCTAGGGGCTTGTGGTCTTACTTGTCTCAATTGGGCCCTGGGATTAGGATTCTTATACATGACATTGGAGTATTCTAGCTCCTAATTTGGTTCCATAGGTGGTGTCTCATATTGATAAGGATGACTCTCACTATGCTCAAGTGACTCTGTGTAATAAGCTCATGGACTATCTTCATGAGAGTAGTCAGAATTATGAGCATGAGGGTCATTTTCTGAGACCAAAGGGGTCATCGGTACCAATGCTCTATTAGGGTTCTCCTCTGCCACTATATAGTTAACTGGGATGACATTTGCAGGAGGTGGTGGTTGGTTTCCTAGGATCAGTTGTGGACTATATGGTGCATGATACTATTGTTGTGTCCTATAATATGGTTGTTGCTATTGGTTATGATACCTAACCTATTGGTAAGGTTGCTGATAAGTTTGTCTCGTAGCCTGCCTATTGTATGGACAATCTTGAGACGTATGATTTGTGTATTTTCTCTCAATAGTGCAATATGGAGCATTCATTTCTCTCATCTTCTGGTTCTGCAATGGGCATACATTGGCCATGTGGTCTCCTCCACAAGTATAGCATTGCTTCAATGAGGTGACCCTTGGTGTTTGTCTATTTTGAACTCCTAACTTCTTGGCAACTTGTTCAGCTATATCATCTATCTCATTGGAGGTTTTGGAAGTATGACTGGTAGAATTGTCAGAGTCCTTATAGATTTTGGACAATTCTAATGCCTCACCCACGTTGTCTTCTATGTCAATACACATTTTACGCATTGATCTAGTGTGATTGGCTCCTTGAGATACATATATGATCTAAGTTTCCCGCTTAGAAGTCCATCTAAAAACAAGGAAACTTGTTTTTCATGTGTAGGTAATTGAGGTGTAGGACACCTCTCCACATATTGTTTAAATCTTTGTAGGGCTAGTCGAATTGTTTCTTGGGGTGTCTGCTTGAAGTTGTGCAGGATGATGTGTTATGTTTGAGGCCACTCTTGGAGAATTCTATAATGAATTCTTCTAGTAGTTGACCTATGTCTCGGTAATTGTGGCTGTTTAGGGGCTGAAACCAAGCTAAGGTAGTACCTTTGAGGGTCAACCCAAAGGCCTAAGGTATCGTGTATCGTGTAGCTCAACTATCGTGTATTGTCTTGGAGCCAAGTATCGTATCATCAGACCTAATATTCTGGATCATCTAGATTAAGGTATTGCGTATCATGTAAATGCAAGTATCATTGTCATTCGCTCTTAAGTATCGTCGATACTTCCTAAGTATCATGTATCATGAGATCTTGAGATCTTGTTTTCTTGTTTTGACCCCTAGGAGCCTGATTTAACATAACTTTTTCATCAAGTATCCTTTTTTGAGCTCTATAGTGTGTTGGAAATCTTGTATTGAATCCCACATTGGCTCAACTATTTTTCTTAAAAAGAGTGCATCAATTTTAGATTGGCTAATTTGAAGTTGACCTTCAAGTGGGATTAGGAAGCCAAGGGAGCTACAATGGATTTTGCGTAGTACAAAGGGGAAAATTTTGTACTTATAGATTAAGCTTATTAACCTGAGATTTGGTAGACACTTAAGAAAGGATAGACAAAGCATCAAATTATCTGAGGCTAGTGTCAACCATACAACTAGGTCGTGGGGACAACAACTTAGTGCTTATACATACTTAGTTCTGAAACAAGTGATTCAGAAATGTCTTTTAACATGGAGAGACCCACAGGTAGCCCAGACATTGCCTATTTACAGACACCAGAAGGTCTTTATAAGAAACAATTGGAATATATCAAGACCAACCAATTAGGTATACACATCTATTAGGATGGTTTGAGGTGATTAGTTGTCCAACTCAAAAATCCTAATCAACCCTTTGGACTTGAACACCTAGTGGTCAAATTCAAAGAGGGTTCATATATTGATAAGCAAGGAACCATGTATGTGGTCACCAGCTTACCAGACAGGACAAATAAGTTTGGAAACATCATTCCTGAGAATTAGATAGGAGACCTAGATCAAGGAGACATAGGACAAGAACCCAAGACTCCTAGAGGTAAGTCAGTCTTGACCAGAGTGATCACTCCAGATTGGATCCCCCAAGACAACAAAATCATAGAACTATTCTTGGATAGAGAGATAGAGGAAGCCTTTTGGAGATTCAAGCTAGATCAACCTAGCAAAATAGGTGGAGTCATCATCTATGAGTTCAAAGATCCTGAGATACCATAAAAAGTTGTCTATCTAGATGATACATCAGAGAGAATGTTCTTGGTAACAGAGCATGACAAGCATGCATACACTTGGCAGGGTGAATTGATTTTCCCTCCAACAAGATCTAATGTTTCCCATGGCCTCCAAGGAGCAGGATCATCCCAAGCTCATGAAGCACAATGAGAACCAACAAGAGAGAGACCGGAGGTAAGCGTTGCACACACTATGGGTAGAGACAGATCATGACTTGAAGGTGAAAGACTTGAAAGAGAGAGACATAGAGCACATAGGAATCAAAGAGATGAACAGGATTTTCCATTGCCTAGACCCCAGGAGCATCCAAGAACCCTCAGACCCTCTCAAGTGGTCAAGGCAATGAAGAACTACTTTGATGGTTCAAGAGATCCTTATGATCATGTGGCCAAATTTAAACAAGTATTAAGAGCCGAACAGGTTGAAGACTTCTTCACCCAGTTCGAACAATACATGATACTTGCCCTTATGATACAATACTTGTCCTTGGATGATACACGATATTAGTCCCAATGATACAATACCCCCCTTCACGATACATGATACTTGGGAAGTATCACAATACACGATCGGGTGATACATGATGCCAAATATTTTGTGATACAATACTTGTGTATTCATGATACATGATACACGATATTCAGCTCGACAATACACGATACATGTGAGGTATCACGATACATGGGGAGACAATACACGATACATGTGAATTATCGTGATACTAGGGAATTCATGTATCATGAGACCTGAACTCAACTAACGATGATACTTAGACTTTTTGAAGTCCAAATTCAAACATTTTTATGGGTGTATGTACCTTGTCACCCCAATATACTTGTAGATGCAAAACCTTTCCCCAAACTCATGATACAGCACTTGTGATACTTGGTGCAGGTTGTGTCATGTTACAGGAGTGTTCATTCAGATTTTCAGTGTTTTAAGAGTGTGAAGCTCATGTTCAAGCATATTTCTTGAGCATTTTAGCTTTGAACTCCCTTTAGGCTTCTTGCTCATAGCCACAAATAAAAAATGAGGTGAATGTACAGTCAAAAAATGAAAAATTTTTGAGAAGGTGAAGATGGGAGAAGATGGTGATGATGACGATGATCAAGGTGAAGAAAAAATCAAAAAGTAAACTGAAAATGACTATTTTTTACCTTCTAATGTTGTTACTCTACGTCTTACCATCACAATGCTCGTCCTCAAAGCTCTCTCCCCAGCAATAGTGCCAAATTTGATGTCACTCTAGCACAATGGCAAGTACCAACATGAGGAGATTCACCTCATAAATGTCAATCCACGGAGACGTGAGGACTGGTATGAAGACCGTGAGCAAGTGAGGGCACAAGTGCGTGACTCAGAAGCACACAAGGATGCACACACATACACACACATGCACACAAGGCAAGAACAAGGAGAGGAACAATGGAAAGCTTCTATTACAAAAGAACTCTCTTACAAAAGCTCAAGTCTCTAACAAGCTAACCCAAAAAATGAGCTCTCTAGCTCTTTTTATAGTTTTTGGAGTAGTTTTGGCCCTATCCATACCTAATGTCTGACCTAGTTAAAATTAGGTTCCAGGGCTTATTTGGGGGATCAAACGAAGTGTAGAAATTATGAAAATTGGTACGTGGCTAGTTCTAATACTCCTCAAGCTTGAGGACTCCTCAGCTTGAACAAAATGGAGTTGCAAAAAATGTGAAATGGTATTTAAAATGGTTTTTAGCGATGAAAATCATTGTTTTTATAGGGATTTCTTCTAAAAATTTGACATACACTTCTTGGAGCTCGCTACACACTCCCTCTTCTTCTGTGTCCACCTCTTTGATGCATTCATGTTCCTTGTGCTTGACCTTGAGTGTCAACAGGCACTCTTCTTCTTGCTACTGGCTTTGTTGGTTGGTTCTGCTAGATTCCCCTTTCCATTCCGCTTTAACTAACTTGCCATTCTTCCACTCAACAATCCAGTCCTCAAAGATTGATTGCGGTGAAACACCATTTTCCACCCATCATAACAATTATTATGGGATCTATGCTGCTTCTAACTGAAATATCGTCAAGACGTAAGGTTCTAAGGTCTATTGGGTAAATTCATCTAAATACTCTCAATGTTGATCACTGCACAGGTACTCCTTACCACTCCACAGTGACATCAATTCAAGAGAAATTCCATCTCAAAACAAACCCCATCCCATTTCTTTGGTTGTTGCTGATCCAAAAACATATAGCACACCTCCAAAGGATAGGTTTTAGGAACAAGGATTATGATAGCAACTATCGCAATCATAACATGCATTTTTTTCCTTATATTATTGCCAAACTCTTTATAGATTCGAGGTTATCATAATACATTGAGAGAATAAGATTACTTTAGAATGATTTTATACTTCAGTATTACAGATTTTGGAACACGCAAAAGTAAATAGTAAACATCATGTAAAGCCTTTTCTTTACAATCTTCAGACTTCCTACAACATTACAGACACTTCTACACTCTTACAATTCCATAAGATAGAGTTCCATCCTTCCTTCTGATTTCATACTACATTGTTCCGCACAGATAGATTATACTGCACCGTTCTCCTCTCATCTTCTCTTACTATGTCACACCGCTCCGAACTTTGAAATTAAGACAATCACCAGGAATCCGAAAACTCTTCAAATCTCCAAAAATTAACCATTCTTCCTATTACAAGTTATAATATTACAAGATTTTTTGTCAGTCCATTCTGACGGCGAACAGTTCTATTGGTAGTCAAATTCATTCGATAAAATCTAGACCCCACTTTGAAAAGGCTAGAGAGGCAAGACTAGCTAAAGAGAGAAGCGCTGCACATTTTGAGTTTCACCTCTCCATTGATAGGGATTGCATGTATGGACAAAGTATCTAACATCTTTATGCAATGTGGGCCACCAAAGACCACTCTATAAGATATTTTGAGCTACTATGAGGTTGGCTCCACAATAACCACTTGAGAGTCTAGAATGAGCTTCAAGAATGAGTGCAGGCAATTCGTGTGGTGGAACGCATTTACCTCAAACTCTGATAAGATCCTTAAAATACAATTCCATAAGAATGGAGAACTGCCTAGTCTGAAGAGAGTTTATTGTGGGTTGTCGACTATAAGAGAATCAAGGAACACATGGCTAGAAAACAAAACATTCCATCATACCATGTTTACAAGTTTTTTTTATTGCACAATATAGAACAACTCTACATTTAGAAAGAATCATGTACACATTAGGAGGTTCAAGAGAATGAAGAAACCATAAAAAACCAGCCACAACATGCAAAGAATTGGTTCAATGGATCACATCATAATCAAATTCTTGCAGGAGCATGCCACCCACTGCATGAGTATGCCCACCAAGTTCTATTGTTTGAAAACATATACTGTCGAATGGTCAACATGAAGAGAAAATTGGTGGCCTATTGATAATGGTAGAATTATTTGACAAAATAAACTAGACCAAAACATTCACATTCAATAAATTTGTAGTTCTTTATAGCATTACTAAGTATGTGGCTTGCATAGTAGACTAGGTAGTACTATGGTTCGCCAACCTTCTGCATTAGAACACTACCAATAGCCACATCAGATGCACCAATGAATATGTGGGATGAATGATTCCAACTAGGAGCCTAGATAATTGATGCTTTGGTCAAGAGTAATTTCAAACATCAAAAAGCTAAGTCACACTCAGCATTCCACAAGAAACCACCAATTTCGACATGAGCCAACCAGTCAAGGGGAATAGCTACATGAGCTAAAAATCATAAGTGGCAATCATGACATCGTATCTAGCCCAAAACCCAAGACTTCTTTAGTTTTTTGGGAGGTGGGGCTTTCAAAACGACTTTTATTGTGTCAAGGTTGAATTCAATAGCTTCTTTAGAGATGATGTGCCCTGGAAGCTTACCACACCTCACACCAAAATTGACCTTGTAGAAATCAAATAGAGGTGAAATTCTAAGCATTATCCACAACACAACCATAAGTGCTACAAATGATCCACACATTTTTAGGAGACAAAAAAGTCATCCAAAAAGACCTACATAAGACTTCTCAAATATGGAAAAAAACATTGATTCATGCATTGTTGAAAGGTGTTTGAGGCATTCCTAATTTTGAATCACATGACCATGCATGTGAATACACCCCAATAAGTGATAGAGGCTATCTTGGGAACATTGTATTTAGCCATTCAAACTTGTTTTTATTCATTGAATCCATCAAGAAAAGAATAAATCTCTCGACCTATGACTTCGTGTAACATTGTATCTAGAAAAGGCAAAGGAAACGGTTTGATAACCATAGTGGCATTGAGTTTTTGATAATTAACATAGATCTACAACTGTTTGTTCTTCTTTGATACAATCATAATAGTTGAGGCCCATTTTGGGTACTCAATCAAACTATAAATCCAACTCATAGCAAGAAATCCAATTCCTCCTTGACTTGCTTTGTAAAATTAGGGTTCATCTGATAACATTGTTGGATAATCCAAGATGCTTCGGGCTTTTGATGGATCTTATGTTGATAAAATTGAGGATCAAGGCCTTTCATATTGAAATAATCCCAAGCAAAACACTTTTGAGCACCTACAAAAGTTCAAACAAATCACTGTGCAAGGTTACAATTAGTAAAATTGCACAAACCTTAACCATTTGGGGCTTGATAATAGAGCCGAGATCGATTGGCTCCACTCGATCCTTCTAAACATGAATACTAGTTTGTTCTAATTGATCCTCCACACACATGAGTAATTCATCCCCAAAAATATCATTCGAAACTTCCTTGGGTTGGATTGTAGCTATGATTAGTCCATTACTACGATACTAAGCTAGAACTTGTGGAATTTAAGTAATTCCTATGAACCAAATATCTTTATTAGCTTCTAAAAAATCACCCTTTTCATCATCCTCAAGGCCTTCCAACATGTGTGGAGGTTCTATGATTGTGGGTAACTGATCCTTAGAATATATATGCATATCATCCAATGTTACAAAAAATAGTTTTTATGACCCTTAAAAGTCGCTACTTGGGATCCACAATCTTGCTCTACCTTAGCATGCTTCAACTAAGCAAGCCCCAAAAGAAAATTATAACCATCTCACTTACCAAATAATTCAATGTTTACAAAAGTAATATGGAATGTTAGTTCCATATCTTCTTGGCCCCTGAAGATGCAAGCGCATGTTTATGCCCAAGTGTTGATTGGCTACCCACAGGCCCACTAACTACTGGATAACTCAATACGAAGGTGTTGGAGTTTCATTCTCCTTCTTATGTGGCATAGAATCTCCTTCTCTAGAATCCATCATGGTTTTTGATAGTACTAGTGTCCTAATATGTCCTTCTTTTTTTGCACCTAAAGCTTAGCAATGGAACAATCTCATCCCATGTGTCTCTATATCTCGTGTTTAACATTGTGAAGTGGACATCCAACATCCTTGGATAGCTATTTAGAGCACAGTAGGGTCATCAAAGGTGTTTAGAGAAAAGATTATGCAAATATAGGACTAAACGTCTTCAAGATAGCAACATCAAGACACAGACTAGGAATAAGATCCATGATCGATACTAGCTAACTACTCATGGTCTCCTATGAACATCTTCCATTAGTACACACATAGTAGTAACCTCATCACCATCTATATAGGATCACAAACATAATGTATGCCAAATCTAACATAAATGGGATAATTCAAACCAAATAAGAGAATAAAAGGTAAAGGTTGCTTCTATATTGGCTATCAGCAATTAAAACGATTACAAGGGCATGTGCCTCATAGATCACAAGTGCACAAAATCATCATTCACAGTATCAACATAGAGGATTCTCATGGCTTCTTCACCGTGAACTAGTTCTACTACATTTCCAATATTAAATATAAACTACTTGTGATATTTACAATAGCTTGAATTTCCATAAGCCATCAAATATATAGATCAAATTCATTCTTATAATAAGTAGAGAAACCATTAAACAAAATATCCTTTAAGGTTGGTCGATGTTAACATAGTACTATGGAGACTGTCAAACTTGCACGTTGAGATGGTGTCTCTCTAGGAGGCACTTGGTGAAAATGCATTATTTGAAACAGTCATCAAGACATTGGTAGCAAAGGAGCTCATAGGAATAAATGGTAAATGGTGATGGTAAAGCTAGACAAGGGATAGCAACAACACTAGGTTTGATGATGTTAGTGATGGACATAGTATGTATTATTGGAAAGATGAGCACATAAAATTTAATGTTAGAGGATGGATTAGAAGAATTGAATTCAATTTTGAAAACAGCATATCTATTGTCTTGCTCTTCGATGTCTTCCTCTTTTGATTGCATTGAAGTAAATAACTCCAGTCTACTTGTTTTGACTTTCTCTTCAACGTTGGTTGTTGTTGTTTTACCAATTCTTTGTATTCTCTTAGGAAACTTCAACTGGTGTAATACTAAGAACCTACCTTTTGGAGTATCTACATATATCCCTAATTGTAATATAATATAAGGTTTTTGCGATCTAAAGGATTGTATTATGTTCATTTCTAGATCCATTTTTTAACTTATTGGTTCTTCTCCTTATATTTTGATGGATGCTCATTTTTCTTTTTTATTTTTAGAATTGTGCTTACCTTATGTCCTACTAACTTCAATGGATTCATAAGTCACACCAACTTCTACTAGTTCATGATTTAGAATGATGTGACTTTCTTCCTTGAGCCACATCGTTTGGTCTACATGTGTTCTTGTTAGATGAACTAGTGTATAACTCTTATCGATAAGCTTCTTTAACAAAGTAGATTGTAAGAACTTTGAATTCAAAATGCATGCAAAGATTGTCCTTATTACAACACATATACTTCAAATAAATCCATGTTGGCATATAAGAAGTATCATAAGAATAACTTGTAGGTTGTTTCCTCATTTTGGTTGATCTTCTTGGTTCACACTCTTCATGTGTATCTGGATATACTTCTTCATCAAATCTTGGTACAACTTCATTTCTTCTATATGATCCAATTCTGGATGTGCTTGCTTGCATATGATCTTCATCTCCATCTACCTGCATATGTGATTTACCTCTTTCACTTCTTCTTACCTCTTCTTCAAATGTTTCAAGGTTACAATCGTTATTTGCATACCAACTCTTCTGTTCATCAAATGTCACATCTCTGGAAACAATAAATTGTTTAGTTAGAGGACTCCATAGCCTATAACCCATCTGCTTTTCATCATACCCAATAAATACATATTTTTCAGCCTTTGGTTCAACCTTATGTCTGAGTTGTGATGGTACATAAGCATAGGCAATTGATCCAAACACCTTACACTGATCAAGTGTTGGTTTCTTACCCCACCATGCTTCATAAGGGGTCATTCCATTTAGAGCTCCGCATGGTAACCTATTCACAAGATATGTAGCTGTATTTACAACCTCAGCCCAAAGATAATTAGGGCAATTCTTTTCTTTTAACATTGCTCTTGCAAACTCAACCAATGTTCTATTCCTCCTTTCTGCCACCCCATTGTGTTGAGGTGTATACCTGCAAGTTATTTCTCTCTTGATACCTGCATTCCAAAGATAATCATTGAATTCTTAGGAGAAGTATTCTCCCCCTCCATCAGACCTTAACCTCTTGAGCTTTTGACCTGTAACTCTTTCTGCATATGCATGAAAATGTTTGAAAGCTCCAAATACTTCTGATCTTTCCTTTAAAACATAAATGGTTATCCATCTTGTAGCATCATCAATGAAAAGAACATCATACCTAGACCCATTGATTGATCCTTCTTTTGTTGGTCCCCATACATCTGTATGTATGAGCTCTAGCAAACCATCATGTTTGAATCCTTTCTTCTGAAATGATAACATGTGTGCCTTTCCCATCTGACAAGCTTCACACTTGTAGATCATATGTTGGCTTTTTACATTTGGTAACCCTATTACAGATTGATTCTCCACCATGGTTTTAATTCCCTTTTCATTAAAGTGTCCTAACCTCTTATGCCAGAGGTCTAACTCTGTAATTACTTCATCACCATGTGTTATCAGAGCTTGACCAACATTCCCTTGCACTTTGAGAGTAAAAAGTCTACCTTCCTTCTTACCATAGACAATTTGATTGTATCCATCCTTTGGATCTTCAACAAATACTCCTTCATTTGTAAATCTAACTTGAAAATATTTCTCTACTATTTGTCCCACACTAATCAGATTCTTTGGTATTGTTGGGTCATACAAAACATTTGTTAGCAAATCAACTGCACTCCTGCACTTCACTTTTCCAACTAGATGCACATTATGTTTTGTATTGTCACATGTTTGAACTGTGTGACTTGAAATACCTTCTTCCAATTCTGATAACAATTCTATATTACCTGACAAATGATTTGAACAACCAGATTCAATATAGAATACCTTGAGATCCTCCTTCTCTAATGTACTTATTGAATTCATCATCAATGTTGTATGGTTGTCATTCTATGTATCATTTGCATAGTTGTAATAGGTAGTGTTGTAAGACCGATTCTGATTCGAATTTCTTCCACCACCTCTACCAAAACTTCCTCTTCAATTATGTCTTCCTCTTTGAAATTGATTCTGAAACCTTCCACCTCTTCCTCTGCCATTATTACTTTGATTTTGATTTGATCCTTGTTGGTTATGCCAACAATCATAAGCTAGATGATTGCTCAATCCACAAATCCAGCATGTCTTCTTGTTATTGTTCTGATTACCTCTACCTCTTCCATTTCCTCGACCTTTACCTCTGCCAATACCTCTTCCTCTTACATAATTTGCTTGAGTAGTCAGCTCTTCTTCATCCTTTGCTTTACCTTTCTCATTTTTCTTCTTATTCTTTGCATACATAGCAGAGCTATATCCTTTATCTCCATCTGACTTCAAATCTTGCTCAAATGTGAGCATCAATCCAAGTAATTGATTTAATTCTGGCACATAATGATTTAATGAAAGTTCAGTTGAGATTACAAAAGGTTTCCACCTCTCATCTCCTCTCAATCTTGCAAGCAATTGTGCTATCAACCTATGATCTTCAATATCCTCATCAATAGATCCAAGACTATCTGCCAAGTCCTTCATCTTAGTGACATAATCACTAATACTCTGACTTTGCTTTTTCTTAAATGTGGTGAACTCTGACCATAAGCTAGCCTTCCTAGCTTTAGTAGTGTTTTGGAAGTGAACTTCCAAAGCATTCCATATGTCTTCAGCTGTTTCTAATCCTCTGATATGTGGTAGCAAATGATCTGTGATAGTGTTATATATATAAGCCCTTGCACTTACATCTCTCTTCTGCCATAGCTTCAAAGCTTCTAGTTCTTCTTTCCTTGGTTGACTCTCATCTTCAAATTTAGGCTTTTCTTCTTCACCTGTCACATATATCATTAGATCCTTACTCATAAGTAAGGCTTCCATTCTCATTACCCAAGCAGGATAATTATCTCTGTCCAATTTGTCAATAGATACATGATCTACCATAGTCTTCTTGCTTCTGCTACAACGTGTGAGTATAAGGTTAAAGTATGGTACCTTTTGTAGATCTTTACCCTTGAGAATAACTTCGAAGCACTCCTCTGATGTCTTTTGTTGTTGAACACCTCAGCTTTCACCTCTTTAATGAAGAACTCTTCAATTCCTCTTGTATCTGCTCCTCCTTTCACTCTTGAGGATCTTTCTGCTCTGATACCACTTGTTGGTGTATAAAACACCACAAGAACTAAGCTAAAGTGATATTAGAACACCTCCATGACCATCATTAGCTTAGCAATACTCTGAATTTGAAAACTTCATCACTGAACCTAGTGAAATTCAAAAATTTACTTCTCAAAATCTGCGCATTTTCTTCTAGCTTCAAATCTGATCTGTATTAGCTTGATCCGTACAAATTCTTTTGATCATTTGCTAATAGAAGTTCTTGCTAATGTTAAGAAACACGTATCGAGCAAAAATTTCAAGAAATATCTTCAAAATCTTCTGATTTCACTTCAACATTTGAACTATGTATGAAATCTGAAAAATGACTTCATCGATTTGACATACCTTCACTGTTAGACTCATTTTTCTTGAATACACGTCCCGTTTTGTAAAGATCTTTTGACCAATTGTAGTTGAAGGCAGTAGCTTTAAAATGAGCTATCACTCATGGAAAACTTTACACTCTACTGTGAGATCTGACCTTAAGAAGATTAGGGAAAAGTGCGCTAGAAAACTCGTAACTGTCAACTAACTTACACACTGATATGAAATCACTTAGAATTCAACACACAAGAGGAATTAGACCAAATCCTTCTACACAAATATGTGTTATCTATCAGAGAAGATGTGTACAGAATGGCTTGACCTCATTCTGCTCATAGCCATGGAAAACTCTCCTATAGTGAGCAGTTCTTCCTCAACATCTCTATAAAAAAAACCCGACTTTTCTCTATTCACTCAAGATTTACAAAATTGAGTTCTCTATATTCTATTCAACTTAAGTTGACTTATATACATATAGTCTACATACTCCTAGACTCAAACTCATAGTTTTTAAAGTTCTATGTCAAGACTAGACTTTAATTTTGCACTAAATTACAAGAGTGAATTTGTCCCTTCACTTAGGCTTAGTTTTCTGAGTGCTTTGCCTTCACTTCTCTTTGTCTCTCTTCTTCCTTCATATATCTTCATATATTCATGTCTAATTAGTGAGTGAAGCCCCAACATGCATGAACCTCGATACTTGAGAAATTGCAAAATGAATGTTTGAACATGTATTACATAGATGTACCAAGCAAAAACTATTTGATTATATAATGTAGCATCAAATGGTTCTAAATTTGCTTCTGATTATAATGACATATTGACATCCATAGGTTCATAGGCTTGGAATTTGTAATCTCTAACCTTTCCAATAATTTCTCAACCATTTACATCAAAAGTATGCTTAACTTTTTCTTTAAAATACTGAAGGCTTGAATCCTTGGGACCTGTGATGATCATATCATCAACATACATGATAATAATAATCAAAACATCTTTCTTAGCTCTAACATAAAGAGTGGGAGCCGCATCTGAGTTTTCAAAACCAATAGATAGAAGATAGAGATTTATCTTCTCATACCAAGCTCTTGGTTGGCTACTTTATTCCATACAAAGCTTTGATTAGCTTGCATACTAGGTGCTCTTTACTTGTCTCTTCAAAATCTTGTGGCTACTGAACATAAACATCTTCATGTAGATCTCCATTAAGAAATGCAGTTTTGATTTTTTAACTGGTATACGTTCCAACCAAAGGATGCACCTAAAGAAAGTATTGTTTTGACTATTGTCATTGTAGATGTAGGAGCAAAAGTCTCATCATAATCAATTCCTTTCTTTTATACATAACCTTTGACAAATAATCTTGCTTTATACCTATTTATAACACCATTTGCTCTTCTTTTTATTTTGAAGATCCACTTAACACCAATAGCTTTCTTAAATTTTGATAACTCACAAAGCTTTCATGTTTGATTCTTATGAATACAATCAATCTCTTCTTGCATAGTTTTCTTCCATATAGGACTATGTAGTGCATCTTGAACACTACCTAGTTCATTCTCAGCTGAAGTAAGAGCTAAAATATTATGAATCTCAAATTGTTCTGCATATTTACCTAGTCGGTTTGTTGTCTCCTAGTTTTACTTTTGGTTCTTCTGATGTATTCATGTATACCATTCTCCTTCCAGGTTTGATATAACCACTTTGGTGTATCCTTGAAAACTGGTGGAGTTCTTTCTTACTCTATGAATCATAGTGAAAGTGAGCTTCGGATCATTATGCATTTAGGGTATGTGAAGAGAACCTTAGACCTTACATTTCTATTGTATACTAAAGCACCTACCAAATGCATCTACACAAGAACATCCCCAATATCCTTAGAAAGGTGCAAAAATTGGGGAAAACATTTCTTCTTTTGATCTATACCATCAATCAACAAACACATATAACATTTAGGATATCTGCTTTACTTCTATGATGAATTGGCTTCTTTCTTTATAATGCTTGAGTTTCACTATGCTCTTTGAGAAGATTTTTTAAATCATCTTTTTCTTGTATTGTTGTGCCCCCTTTGCCATGATCTTCCAAGTCACACAAATTGAGCATTCACCCATCCTTACCTTATGAGAAATAATCATGCTATTAATCTCTTCTTTCTAGAATGTAGTAAAATGTTGATACTGCACATTCTTTTCAGTTTTGCTCATCATCTTTCCTCTAGAGACTTGAAACACTTCTTAATTGTAAAGTTATCCAGCAAGTGTAACCTTTCAGTTGTAGGCAATGCAAACTAAAATAGTTCATCATCTAGCTCATTGCATGAAGACCAATAGATCCTTTATTTACAATTCTATAACAAGTTTCAAATATGAGATCTCCATTGATAAGATTCTATTGAATCTTATGGATCCTCAAATTTCCCAATCTCATTGCAATTTTAAATGAAGCCCCTACAACAATGGATGCTTTGACTAATGCAATATTCAAATGAAACATGTGTTACTGACATATTATCCTCAATAATTTGAATATGAACACCACGACATATATTTTTTGTCTTATTATCTAAATTGAAGAATTTATCCCTCATTTTCTTCACTTTCTTCATTCCTAATTTATACAAAACATTTTGACCTACAATGATTCTTCGCAATATCTAAAGCAACCTATCTATATGGAGTATGGAATTGAATTTTTTTCAATTTACTTCATGGGGCCTTCTTCTGCAGATGATCATGGACCTATTTGGTATAATCTCTTGCTCTTTGTCATTTTCTCCACAAACACTTGAATATGTCAAGAGATAAATGGGTGGATAATAAATATTGATAGGATTATCTTTCTTGCACTAAGATAACTTGAAAGATTCAATCTAGAATATGGAATCATCACACCTTCTATGCTATGTTTTGCACTTTTCCTAAGAAATGGTCAACAAAAAACAATGAATTTAAACCATGAGCCTCAATGGAGGGAATGGAGCTCCAATCATAAACAAAAAAGAGAGAGATCATCTTGAATGAGAAAGATAAATGGAAACTCATCTCTTAAGAATTATATCAAGGGATGAATAAATGATTTCAAATCTAGGACTCTAGATAATGATAGATGGTCCATATACAACTGAACAATGATGTTTCATTATGATGGATGATGATTAGTAGGTGTGATTGGACAAGATATTATCATATGTGATTATGATGCATGATAATGATGTGTGATCATGGCCTTTGATCTTACTTATGATGAATGATTATGATATGATTGATGTATGATGATGATATAGTGTGATATGATATGTGGTAGTCCATGAAGAGGAATAAAGATTATGTATATTGGCCCATCTTCATACACACACACATACATACATACCTACATACATACATACATACATACATACATACATACATACATACATACATACATACATACATACATGCATGCATGCATGCATGCATGCATACATACATACATACATGCATGCATACATACATACATACATACATATATACATACATGCAAACATACATACACACACACACACACACACACACACACACATATATATATATATATATATATATATATATATATATATATATATATATATATATATATATATATATATATATATATATTACCAAATCATGTTGTTGATATATTTAGGTAGTGATGTGTGTGAATACTCTAGGACCGCTGGGACACTTTTTTCCCTCTTTAGGAGTTTTTTTTCCCCCGGCTTGTATATATGCCTATTGCCCTAATGGGCTACTTACCTTTGTACATTCTAATGGTAATACATTCAATATTGTGTGTTGTGCTCCAATCTTCTTCTTCTCCCTTGTGTTGTTTGTGTGCTTCCGTAGATGTCTAACTCCAACAGTTGGCATCAGAGTAGGTTGCCGCTTCATCTAGGGCATCATCGACACTCCTCCGATCGCAGTCTTGGAATTGCACGAAATTTGGTATGCATACTCAAGGTGATTAGGAGATCAAAAGCATTTCGGTGTGTGGTGCCAAAATCACTAAGTTCGTTTGGGCATCGGAATGCACTATTGTAGTGCTTGTGCAGGCTATTTCATCTTTTTGTGCCAAAGATATACACAGGTTTCCGTTCACCATTATAAGCATCTCGAAGTGTGCCATAGGTCTAGCAGAGCTCGTTTGGGTAATTTTGTTCAACTTTTTTACATACAATCCTTTTTCTGCATCAAGGTATTTTAGTCAGTGGCCATGGCTGAAAGGAGTGATGTATTCCATATGTTGGCTATTGAGGATAAGTTAGATGGTACCAATTATCCATTGTGGCTTATATGATGTGTCATGTATTCGTCACAAAAGGGTTGTGGAATTTGTGTAGGGTGTTGAAAAATGTCCTATTACACCTGCAAATACAGGTATTGAAGCTTATGCAGATGGTGTTGAAGATGTTGATATTCTTCATATTCTTGTTCATGCTTCAATTTCTACTGCACCTATTGTAGAGCAAATTCGTTGGGATGGCAAAGATGCTCAGGCACATGCATTGATAGCCTTGTCTATCGAACGTGCCATTATTCCTCACATTTTCTCTCGTAGAATAGCTAAGGATGCTTGGGATACACTTACCACATTGTACCACGCTATGAATGAGGCTCGTGTTGCGTACCTCTAAAAACAGTTGGAGAGTGAGCATATGAATGAAGGTGATTCTATGGACATTTTTCTAATAAAGATCAAAGACATGAAGGAACAGTTGATTTTTGCTGATGAATTTATACCAAATAGCTCACTTGTGCAGACCGTTTTGAATGGTCTTCCTGATTCATATCAGAGTTTTGCTTCTACTCTTCGTTTGATGATGAAAGGCAATCCAAGTGCCTTGCCATTTGAGGAGTTAGTCTTTGTTCTGCTGGTGGAAGACCAATCTATGCAGAACAGGTCCATTATGCGTGTCGTAGATCAAGCTTTCGTGGCTAGTCAGAAGGGCAAAGGTAAATGGACCTCATCTACTAGTAAGCAAAAATCTACAAATGTTGCACATTTGAAGAAGGAAGACAAAGATGAAAAGAAATCAGAAAAGTAAAAATTCTTTTGTAATTACTGTAAAGGAAACAATCATGTCATAAAGAACTATCCATAACTTGTTGCAAAAGAGGCAAAGAAAAAAGAGGTTGGAATGGTTGTTGCAGAGGCCTCTACACCGAAAACAAAGTCTACAAATCTTGTGCAGAATGAAGAATGGGTGTTACTACAATTTGCAATTTTGACCCATCTTCTCATGAGCTATGTATGTTTGTAGTAGACTCAGATGTTTGGTATTTTGATAGTGGGGCAACCAAACATATTACCTTGCAGCGTAGTTTCCTCACTTCACTCGAGCCTACCCCTACAGGGAATACTATCACATGCATCAACAACTCCTCTTATACTATCATGGGAGTTGGTAAGATCATTCTGGCTACTATTGATGGTAGTTCTTTCACTTTGTGGTATGCTTTATTTGTGCGAGGGATCAAGAAAAATCTGTTATCTGTTTCTGCATTAGCCACGATTGGCTTGGTTGTGAAATTTGTTGATGGTAGATGTACAATTCATGATTTGTCAAATGGAAACATGATTATTGCTTCTGGCATTTTATGGCATGGGTTGTATAAGCTCATAGACTATGAAAGATCTATGAATGATTCAACATGATTTCTGCAGGCGTAACAAGCTAGCAAAATTCAGATGACCAAAGCGTGCATGCCAAAGCTTTGCATCTGACATAGCCTGAGAATCATGAACTGCACATGCCGAATCATTCACAGATCTTTCATAGTCTATGAGCTTATACAGCCCACGACATAAAATGCCAGAAGCAATAATCACATCGCCATTTGAGAGATCATGGACTGTACACCTGTCATCAACGAATTTCACAACCAAGCCAATCTTGGCTAATGCAAAAACTGATAACAGGTTCTTTTTGATCCCTGGCACAAATAAAGCATCTGACAAAGTGAAAGAACTACCATCAGCAGTAGTCAGAATGATCTTACCAACTCCCATAACAGGATAAGAGGAGTTATTGGCGCATGTGACAGTATTCCCTGTAGGGGCAGGCTCGAGTGAAGAGAAGAAACTGCGCTGCGAGGTAATATGTTTGGTCGCCCCACTGTCAAAGTACCAAACATCTGAGTCTACTGCAGACATGCACTGATCATGAGAAGATGGGTCAAAACTGCAGACAGTAGTAAACGCCCATTCTTCTTCCTGCACAAGATTTGCAGACTCTGTTTTTGGTGTAGAGGCCTCTGCAACAACCATTCCAGCCTCTTTCTTCTTTGCCTCTTTAGCAGCCAGTTTTGGACAGTTCTTTATAATATGATCATTTCCTTTACAGTACTTGCAGAACAATTTCTGCTTTTCTGATTTCTTCTCATCTTTATCCTGGTTCTTCGATTGTGCAGCATTTGCAGATTTCTGCTTACTAGTAGAAGAGCTCCATTTTCCTTTGCCCTTCTGACTAGCCAGGAAAGCTTGATCTGCAACACGCATAATGGACCTGTTCTGCCTGGACTGATCTTCCTGCAACAGAACAGAGACTAATTCCTCAAATGACAAGGCATTCGGATTGCCTTTCATCATCAATCGAAGAGTAGAGGCAAAACTCTGATATGAATCAGGAAGGCCATTCAGAATGGTCTGCACAAGTGAGCTATCTGGTATAAGCTCATCAGCAGAAATCAATTGTTCCTTCAGGTCTTTGATCTTTGTAAGAAAACTGTCCATCGAATCACCTTCATTCATGTGCTCACTCTCCAACTGTTTTCGGAGGTAAGCAACACGAGCCTCATTCCTAGCCTGGTACAAAGTGGTAAGTGTATCCCAAGCATCCTTTGCTGTTCTGCAAGAGCGAATGTGAGGAATAATGGCACGTTTGATAGACAAAGCTATCAATGCATGTGCCTGGGCATCTCTGCCATCCCAACGAATCTGCTCTGCAGTAGGTGCAACAGAAACAGCAGCACGAACAGGAATCTGCGGAATATCATCTTCGACACCATCTTCATCAGCTCCAACACCTGTATTTGCAGTACCTGTCGTTACAGGTGTAACAGGACGTCTTTCAACACCCTGCACAATGTTCCACAATCCTTTTGCAACCAGTACATGTCGCATCATATAAGCCCATAATGGGTAGTTGGTACCATCCAACTTATCCTCAACAGCCAACATACGGAATACATCACTGCTTTCAGCCATGGCCGGTGACTAAAATACCTTGATGCAGAAAATTGACTGTATCTCAAAAAGTTGAACAGAACTGCCCACACGAGTTCTGCTAGACCTGTAGCAGACTTCGAGACGCTTGAAGTGGCGAACAGAAACTGGTATATACCTTTGGCACAAAAGGACGAAATAGCCTGCACAAGCACTACGATAGTGCGTTCAGAGGCCGAAACGAGCTCAGATCGCGATTTCGGCACCACAAAGCGAAGCTGTTTTGATCTCGAAAACACCCTGAGTATGCTCACCAAATTTTGTGTGAATCTGAGACTGCAAACGGAGGAGTGTCGACGGCGCCCTAGAAGAAGCAACGACCTGCTCTGATACCAATTGTTGGAGTTAGACGTCTGCGGAAGCACGCGAACAGCACAAGGAAGAAGAAGAAGCTTGGAGCACAACACACAAGACTGAATGTATTACTAGAGAATGTACAAAGATAAGTAGCCCATTAGGGCAATAGGCGTATATACAAGCCGGGGGAAAAAAACCTCCTAAAGAGGGAAAAAAGTGCCCCGGCGGTCCTAGAGGATTCACACACATCACTACCTAAATATATCAACAACATTCAGAGATGAACCAGCAGTGTTCATAATGCACTAAGTTGTGAGTTGTCAATCACAGGTTCCAGGATTCAGTTCCTGATTTTGTTTAGTGTATTTACATGACGCAGCAGAAGTACGTTGAGAAACCTTTTTTGGAAGGTAAATGCAAATATGTGGATCCTAGTGTATGTTTTCAGGTTTTTGAAGATAGGAGATAGCAGGTTCAGGGTCAGTACATGCTACATTTGTTGTCAAGCAGTGATTGCTTGATGTGTACACTATTGGATATCTAGTTTGCATATTTTCTCAAGTATTATGGTTCATATTCAGCAAGTTCAGGTTCTTTTGAAGGAAAGTCAAATTCAGTTTTGAAGAAGACTTTTTGAAGAAAAGTTCTGAAGTTCGGGAGTACAAGCTTGAAGCTTGTGACAAGCTATTTGAAGCTTGTAATAGTTTGCAGCTTATGAAGTTTGCAGATTCAGTCCAGGTTGTACCAATATGACATTGCAAGGGGGATTGTTGGAAAACATTGTCCCATTGGTCAAGGATTGGTCAATTTTGTCCATAATTTATAGCATATGTACAGCTTTACTATACTCCTTGTACACCAAACGGCGATTGGTGGGTTGGTTAAATCGTGGTACTCTCATCCAGACCACAAGGGTTCAAAACTCGTCTCCAGCAGCAGCGTAGCGCGTAGCGTTTTGAAACAGCAATCCATGAAATTAGCTTTTGGAACTCAGACGACGGACGGAGATGATCGCGAAGTTTTTTTTTAATCGTTCTACGATCGTGGCTTTCTTTGAGAAAAGTGCTTTATTATCTGCTTTTCAAGGCTACATAAACTACTATATAAGGAGAGTATTGGGCTCATTGTATTCATCCTTCACCTAGGATCAACACAAGCTTTCTGGAGCTTGGACCTCAGTAGAGGTGGTGTTTCTTTTAGCACATGGGGCAGCCATGGTGCTAACTTGAAGCATGTTGAGGAGCAGCTATGGAGTTCTTCTTGGTGATTCTTCTTGGAGAAGATGAAGGGTGTGCTCACACTCTAGCTCATGGAGAGGAGGTCATCTCTTGTTCATGGCAAGAAGACTTGATTATTAGCAGCTTGATGGTGAGGATCGCCCATCTACATGATGTATTTGAAGATCATCTTCTACAAGAAGATGTTAGGTTGAAGATTATCTTCTACAAGAAGATGTCTGGCTACTTCAAAGACATTGGATGGGACCATCTACATGATTTTGAAGATTATCTTCTACAGGAAGATATTAGGTTGAAGATTGTCTTCTACAAGAAGATATCTGGCTACTTCAAAGACATTAGATGGAGTTTAACATAAGATTCACATCTTATGTTAAAGTATTCAGGTACATATTCTCTTTATGCACACAGGTACTACTTGAAGTTTATGGAGGCCTTGGCGTTCATATCAAGAGGAGTCCTATTCGGCATAGCTACAAGAGAATCAGTACTTATATGCTTTATGCATATTTTATGAGGTGTTTAAGAAGGTGTGTTCACATCAGTTTGAGGATTTCCGTTCACACTGATCCTTCCTCTTTCAGTCACTCATATTCACTCTTCTATAACCTATTAGGTCACACATCTCATGTATATTCAGATTACTGCCCACACATCTGAATATGTTTGTTACATTGTACATTCACTCATTCATCTATTTCTCATCACATAGAATGGTTGAGAATTTTGCTCCCACATTGTACATTGAACATTGATATATATGATACTATGAGTAAGCGATGGCTTACGTAACACCTTACACATGACGTCTATTCTTTCTCTATCTTTGTCTCATCATCTGTATGATTAAGTTGTGGTATGTTCATGTTTTGTCAATATGGAAGATTGCTAGAATTAATGTTGTACATGACTGGAACTATGGAACCATGGACCTGTGACATGAGCCTAAGGGCCTACCTCACTTCCAACAATAGCTACACTTGAATTAGTTTGGCTACAAAAGATTTTAAGTTATCTTGATGTTCATGTTCATCTTCCACTTCATACATTTTTACACAGTCAAAGTGTTATTTATATTGCAAAGAATCTTGTACATCATGCTAGGACAAAGCATATAGAGGTTCATTACCACTATATTCAAGAACAGGTATCTAAGAAGCACATTGAGCTAGTCTACATACCTACAAGTGAGAATGTTGTAGATATTTTTACCAAAGCATTGTCTAGAGAAATTCACAAGAAGTTTTGCAGGTTATTAAATCTTTTACCATTATGACATTGAAGGGGGGATTGTTGGAAACAATGTTCAAATGGTCCACAATCCTAACTGGCAAGAGTTCTAGTTGTAGTATTTAGACTAGTCTCACACCAAAATCATGTGGGCTTAGTGGCTTAGAACAAACACTTCTAAAGCAATGGGTGCAAATCAACCTAGGTTCAAATCCTATGCATGTCAAATTTCGAATTTGATGGAAAAGCTATTTTTCCGATGGTGGCACTTCACGATAGATTTAGCGAGAAGAATTGCGATCGCTAAATTAAGTAGACACATCTTTTTTATTTATTTGTTGCTTTTCAAAGTGGTTTTTTGTTTGGGACTCAAAGCTATAAAAGAAAGAGGTTGGCTCATTGTCAATCATCTTCTCAAGGAGTTCAACTACTCAATGCAAGAAGATCACTAGGAGGAGAGTTCCTACACACTTCAAAGGAGGTGTGCTCTACATTTGGATTTCTTGGAGGATTTTGTATCAACCAACCATCAACATCACTTGCTAAGTTACTATAAGTAACAAGTCTATTTCTATCCTCACTTGTTCATTAACTAGTTTATGATTTAGGTTAATCCGAATTAGGGATTGTTGTAAAACAGTTCTAAATAGTTCATATTCTCCATATTCACACACACACACACTCTTCATACCTCTTACGCACTTTAGGAATAATTTCTTGTATCTGGTTCCAATTTTTGCCTAGATTCAGATCTTTTCAGTTTGTATCATATTCACACATTGTAATTTGACATTGGAATATAAGATAGTGTAGGTGATCATTCTAGCTTACTGTATGCTTTGGAATATTTTTTCTATTCTCTGTCTATCTCACTCGTCACCTTTTTTAGTATTAAGTTGTGTATGCTAAGTTTCATGTGTTGGAAGATCCTGTAAACCTCTGATTATTGTTATTGAGGCCCACCCCACTTCAACACTCTACTAGTCTTCGGTAGAATAGTTTTCATGAATGGTACTGAAATTGTTAAATAGTTGAAAGGTGGGAGTAGGTTGGGTTTACTCACTGGACACCTCCAATATATGATTGAACACCTCCTGAAAGGATACCGATTCAACACATGTTGATGTCTTATGAGCTATAATATTCATGGAGGATACCGGAATTACTTCTAGTTCAACTATTGTCTTTGGTATGAAGTCTATGATTAATCAAGCCGTCTGTTCCTTTGATGTATTTATAGATTTTGAACCACCAAAACAACTTTTCACTGTTCATGGTTGTTTATCTTTCCAGTACTTAGGGTAATGTTTGCATGATTGCAATACATGCATACATTTGTCTGCACTTCTTAATTCATGCTAGTCCCCAGTGGGATCGCTAGTGTTAACCTCTTGTCCCATATCTACCACACTCACACCTCACCAGGAATTGAATCGACTTCTCAACCGATACACAGTCACCACTTCTATAGAACATATATGTTTATAGGGTTCGTGGATGGAGGGATGTTGAAGATAAATGTACAAGCTCATTTTCACATGAGCTATGCTTGGATAAATTTACCAAATATAAAGATGAGGGAAAAGAAGAGAAAAGAAAATAAAGTCTAGTCAAAATTCATGATGAGTAAAAGATACAATATCTGCCTTGTAGTAAGTGGCATGTAGTGGGCAATCAAATGAAAGTGGTGAGTTAAGAAGTAGGCACAAACTTCTTCACATGCTCATTGGTTATAAAAGTGGAGTGGGAGCACGTTCAAAACAAGGAGAGAAAGAGGCAAGAGCTCCCAATAGTCGGATCTGGTTATTTTGTCATTTAGTCTTCCCATAGACTCCTTCTAGCCACATGTCATTTTGTACACAACTCTGTTGTGAAGCTCATATCTCAGTGTATATGTAACAATTTCTTGTGCTTAAACACTCATTAGAAAGCCTATCTTGTGTACGTTCTTTGTCTCTCATATATCCTTCAAAAGTTTTATATTCTATGAGATATGAGTCAAAGAGTGAAGTCTAGTTTTTCAGCATACCTGTGTAGACAGGTAGTCTATTTTGGTTGGTTAACTTTCCCAACCAAAATGTATCCAAAGTGCTTGATTTTTAGATTGTTGGAAATCTCTTTGCATGCACTTTCTTTATCCCAAATATTTCATTCAAAGGATTTATTCTGTGAGATATCCATCATAGAATAAAGTCTAGTTTTTTAGTATACTTGTGTGCGTAGGTGGTCTATTTTGGTCAGTTGAATTTCCTAACCAAAACTCATCCAAATTACTTGATTTTTAGCTTTTTTGGAAAGCTATTTGTATTTACTTTCTTTGTCACAAATATCTTCCCCAAAGGGTATATATATTCAGGCAGTTATCAGTCCGAGAGTGAAGTTCAATTCTTCAGCATACTTGTGTCGACAAGTAGTTCATCTTTGTCAGTTGTGTTTCCTAATCAAAACTTGTCCAAATTAAGTTATTTATAGCTTGTTAGAAAACTCTATTTGTCCAATTTGATTGACTAAAGGCACAGGTCCATTTGAGTTTTCTTTGGGAGCAACAAGCTATCTAAGGTGCAACTATTTGTCCAAGCATTGACATACAAGGGTTCACTATACGTTTTCGTTGCACATAGGAGAACTCATTCTCCACAGTCGGTATCAAAGCAAACTTGGTGCTAAAGCTTCATCAATAGAGTTGGAGTTAAAGCAAAGTAAAAGAGGAGCTGCAAAACAAGGGGGAGCTTCACAAACACCAGGGCAAAGGACAATATAACTATTTGAGGTAACTCTCAAAGTTTTTGATAGTCTTCAATGGCTGACTTGGGTCAACAAGTAGAGAAATTGGATAAGGGTAACTATCCCATGTGGAAGTTTAGAATGACCAACTACCTAATGGGAAAAGGCATGTGGGGCATTGTGAGCGGCGATGATGCTCAACCTCAAATCAATCAAGTTACAACCATCGAAGTCCAAAGGAGCCAAGCAAAAGAATGGGAAGAGAGGAATAGGAGAGTCATGTTCCTCATTTCACAAGTCATTACTAATGCCATGGTAGGGCATATTCAACGTCTAGAGAAAGCTAAGGATGCTTGAGAAGCTCTTGAAAGTATGTATTCAACAAATACCAAAGCTAGGAAACTTCAACTCAAGAATGAGTTGAACACAATCAAGAAAAGTTCGAGTCAATCCATAGCTGAATATACTTTGAAGATTAAGGAGCTAAGTGATGCTTTAGCTTCTATTGGCACAACGGTTGAAGATGAAGATCTTGTGTGTTATACTCTCAATGGATTGAGAGAAGATGAAGATCTTGTGTGTTTATAACTTCCATTAACTTGAAACATGCATATCTAGGTTTTGAACAACTAATCCCTCATTTTGTCACAGAAGAGCTTAGCTTTGGTTGCCCCAAAGGAACGGACAACCACAACCAAATGTTATATGCAGGTCGAGGTAAAGGAAGGAACTCAAGAGGAGGCTCAAGAGGAAAAGGAAGAGGTCACAACAACTCCAGCTACAATCAAAACAATTCAGAAGACAACAAGGATGCATCAAATGCCAACACACAAGGAAGAGGTCGATATAGAAGTAGAGGAAGAG
The DNA here is from genome assembly GCA_020310875.1 of Ceratopteris richardii. NCBI lineage: Eukaryota > Viridiplantae > Streptophyta > Polypodiopsida > Polypodiales > Pteridaceae > Ceratopteris > Ceratopteris richardii. The sequence goes on along the minus strand of CM035414.1, from coordinate 14,951,908 downwards.
GTCGAGGCTCCTACAATTCTCATAAAGGTATAACATGCTATCATTGTGGTAAAGTACGACACTATGCTAGTGATTGTTGACTGAAGAATGGAAGACCAAATGGAGCCAATCAAAGGAGCCAAAACAACTATGCAAGCACTACTTGCAATGAGATATGAGTATAGAAGCTCTTGTGAAGATGACAAAAAATGGTACATTGATTCGGGTTGTAGTAACCATATGTCATGCCAAGGAAGTTTGTTCACTAACCTATAGGTACCAAGTGGAAGGGTGTGTTGAAACAGGTGATGATACTCAACACATGACTGAACATATTGGAGATATAAGGCTTGGAGATACAAGTAGAGAAAAGGTACTATCTAATGTTCTCCATGTTCCTACAATTTCAAAGAACTTAATTTCAGTAGGACAAATGGTAGAGAAGGGTTATCATGTCATATTCAATGAGAATGGGTGCTTCATAAAGATTCCAAAGGAAGGCTTCAAGGTCATTGCTCGAGGTAGAAGAGAAGGAAGGATGTTCACTTTGGACGTCCAACATCCACATGGAAAGATCATGTACATTCAATGTGGGAACAAGAAGACTTTAGAGTTGGACTTATGGCACAAAAGAATAGGACACATCAACATTCCAAAGCTGAAGGACACGAGCAAACATGAAGTGGTAAGAGGTCTTCCAAAAACTTAATAGCATTGGACTACATGAGTTATGTGAACCTTGTCAACTAGGAAAGCAAACGAGGCAGCCATTCAAGAGGAGCAATTATGTGGCCCCAAATCTTGATACTGTTATACTTTATGGAATACTTGGAATGAAGGTTTAATGCCTTGAGGATTTTAATGTGTGTTGTGTTTTGATTTAGCAGGTGGAGATCCATGAGGGTATGAACAAGTTCAAGTGTGAACGAGTGTGAACCCAAGAGGATTTATTCACATACTTTTTAGAGATATTTGAAGAGAATAAGTTATTAGTTATTTTTAGCTATTTTTAGCTATTTTTGTAAATGAAGCAAAAGCACACTATTTTTAGTGTGGCCCTCATGTATCTTCCATCAAGGACATAATATGAATCACCTATAAATATGCATGCTCTCATAGAGTGTCCATGAGAGCATGTGGGGGGAGATTGGACCCAATCTTGTGTCGTCTCTTTTCTTTTCTCTCTCTTGTGTCTTGTCTATTTGTTGCGTACATGTGTACTCTGCGGGAATCGATCGTCAACAGTGGTATCAGAGCTTTGGTGTCTGCAGAGTTGATTTTTGTTTTCTGATCGTCATCTTCTTCACATCTATTTGCGTTTTTGTTCATCATCATCTGTTTGGTTTTCTTCTCGGGCGTCGTCGTTGGGCCGAGAATAGTAGAGAAGGTTACCTTTGGACGCAAGCCATATGAACCCATCCCCTCTGGAAACCTGAGATGCACGTCTGCGCTTTGCCACATGGAGTTTTTCTCCCGTTTGGTCCCGCTCTGTCGCACGCGCTTGCCGTGCCGGTCCCAACTGGGCGAGAGAGCAGATAGTCTCGAGTGTACGTAGCCAGCCTCGCTATCATACTACAGCCTAGGATCCGGATTTCCCGGATTAGACTACTGTACGGATGCCGGACATGGGGTAATTTCTATTTTTTTTTATTTGTATTAAAAGTGATGGCTTCCTCCTGCACGTGAGCGCTGGGAGGGACGGGGCATCTTTTCCCTCTTTCTATAGGTTGCGGAGTCCACACAGAGAGGGCTTCGTACACATGAGGTTGTTTGAAGTAGTTCAAGTGGCCAGGTGCATATATAGTATTCCAGTAAAAATAATGTATGTGGGATTGCACGGATGCACACGCCTGCTCTCAATTCACGAAGGCTTCTCAGAAACAACTTGAAGGAAAATCCACGCGCAGTTCTGAGTGCATTGACTTTTATGTGAAAAGTTTACGAACATAACACTCGATCTGAGCGTGACTCATCTTCACTCTGAAGATTTCTCGGAGAGAAGCTTGATCTGAATGGGATTAGCACATCCGATCTACTGTTATTTTTCTGGTAATCATATGATCTGCACATCATGGACGGAAGGAGCATTTGTTCGATTAAACTTTGGAAGGACTTGAACCATGCATAAATTCGGATCTGACACCGCAACTCTCTGATTATCTCATAAGTTTTGTTTTACCAATTTCATATCTAACAGCACGGAAAATTTTATGGGTCAACATGTTATTCCGATAACTACTAGAAGATTCGGAGACGGACCGGAGTGTATCATCACTCTAACGTACAACAAGAAAGACCAATTTTCACGGAAGATTTTCTAGAAAAGTTTTGATGATGGTGGCAATTATTTGGCACAGTATATCTTGATGTGATAGCCCCATCAAATCATGGGTAGGAGATAATAGCAAAACCCAATCCATGTTTTAATCTAATCGCGTTATCAAGTCCTGTTTTCTGTGTTTCGGGGATGCACAATCAACGCCATCTGTGGACTGTTTCGGGAAGGATTGGCGACGAAGATCTCTGAACATTTCTTGTTTTTTTTTTTTTTTTCTTAATTCGATCTTGATGATTAGATGATATAAGCTCTGCCAACAACGACGATGTGAGGAGAAGGATTATTTATTTATGCATAAGTGCTCTGCAAACGAACTCCGCATGTGGTTTTGTTTCAAGGACTTCCTTTATATATAGCAGACTCTTCTTTTATGCTACATGTGGGATATGAGTATCATGCATGCGCATGTCTCAAGGAAGCAGAGACTTTCGTCAGTCAAATTTTCTATGAGAAAAGTGATAGCCAATTAAGATTATAACTATTAATCTCTTTCTACTATTTTTGCCATAACTTTGGCATACGATCTCCGAATTCCATATTTCTTCTTGCTTTCGAAAGCAATTTCAGATATCTTTCCATAGAGTGGCTATACGCTATATCTTTGGCTTCAATCCCCATCATCTTCAGAATTTTGAAGTTTGATTTACCTCTTCAACAATCTTCTTTTGAGCAACGTTTTGAAGCACAACTAATTGGACGACACTTGGAAAGCTATTTTAATGGAGCATGGACTATCTTCAACACTTGAACACACCTGAAAATGATTTTTTTTTGAACCTTCAGATAAGTCTCTTGTCAATTTACATGCATCGTTGCGTTCTTTTTGCATTAAATTACGTTTCGGACATGCAAATTTTGCATCATACCTAGAATAAACGCATAGTTTAGACATGGTTTCTCTTGTATGGTGCATGGATTTTTCTTGCAGGGACAAGTATTTTCTTGCAGGTTAGCGAGGAGAATATATATATATATATATATATATATATATATATATATATATATATATATATATATATATATATATATATATATATATATATATATATATATATATATATATATATATATATATATATATATATATATTTGTCATGGTCTCTTTATGGATCATGGAAATTGTTTGTCGGGTTTTTTTCCGGTTTTCAAAATCACGCCGTTATGCTGCCAAAATTTTTACAAAAATTGTATGCACATGCATTCAAGCATTCAGGACATACTAAAAGTTTCTTATTCTATTGAGCACATGCTTCTAATTTGTTTCAAACTGCATCACATCACACTTTTAGATTGCATTTAGACTTAAACCCTGCTTATCATTCACATTCACATTAAATTCAAGTTTTCCAGTTCCATGCATGTTTTTTTTTTTACATGGCACATGCCTATGATTGTTCAGTGATGCGACATGTGATTTGGCCATCCATGTCTATTTTATTCTTATCAACTGAGGTCAGTTGCTCGACAACTGGGGGGCATGTTATACTTTATGGAATACTTGGAATGAAGGTTTAATGCCTTGAGGATTTTAATGTGTGTTGTGTTTTGATTTAGCAGGTGGAGATCCATGAGGGTATGAACAAGTTCAAGTGTGAACGAGTGTGAACCCAAGAGGATTTATTCACATACTTTTTAGAGATATTTGAAGAGAATAAGTTATTAGTTATTTTTAGCTATTTTTAGCTATTTTTGTAAATGAAGCAAAAGCACACTATTTTTAGTGTGGCCCTCATGTATCTTCCATCAAGGACATAATATGAATCACCTATAAATACGCATGCTCTCATAGAGTGTCCATGAGAGCATGTGGGGGGAGATTGGACCCAATCTTGTGTCGTCTCTTTTCTTTTCTCTCTCTTGTGTCTTGTCTATTTGTTGCGTACATGTGTACTCTGCGGGAATCGATCATCAACAGATACGTACGGATGTATAGGGATCAACCCAAGAGGCATCAATGGTTGGTAATAGATTTTTTGTCATCTACATTGATGATCACTCAAGAAAGATATGGTTGTTTTGTATGAAGCAAAAATCAGAGGTGTTTTCTATATTCAAAAGATTCAAAGTTGAAGTTGAAAAAGAAACAAGAAGGTCTATCAAAACCTTAAGGTCGATGGTGGAGGAGAATACTTCTCCAAAGAATTTTCAGATTTTCTACAAGAGAATGGGATCAAAAGGAAGTTTACTTGTAGGTATACACCACAACAAAATGGAGTAGTTGAGAGGAAAAATAGGCAAATTGCTAAAATTGCAAGATGCATGCTCAACGAGATGAAGGTACCATTGTAATATTGGGCTGAAGCTACCACAACTGCCATTTACTTGATGAATAGGTGCAGAACATCAGGAATACATCACTTGACTCCAGAGGAGGTATATTCAAGTAAGAAACCTGATCTTACGCACCTCAAAGTGTTTGGATATGTTTGCTTTGTTCACATTCCACAAGTAGTTAGAACAAAGATGGAACAAAGGTCAGAAAAATGCATTTTCATCGACTACTTGATGAAGCAAAAAGGATACAAGTGTTACAACCCTAGAACAAAGGAAGTAAGAGTCTTGCAAGATGTGGTCTTTGATGAAATAAGACCATGGTATGAAGATAAAGGAAAGGAAAATATTCTTGAAGAAGATTGTGATGATTATGCAGGAACAAATCAAAGAGAAGTTCAATAATTAAGCACAGAGGTTTCAGGTCCAAAGACATCTGCATCAAATGAAGAATGTTCAACGTGGAGGGGGAGTCATTCTTTGTCTCTAAATTCAACTCATAGTAGAGTCGAAGAAGCAAGTGCTACTCCAAATAGTGAGATAGATGCAAGTGAAGAAGAATATGAAGAGGTAATCACTCCGAAGATAAAGCTGAATAGGTTAAAGAAGCAACTTTCTAAAGGCAATGAAAGAAGATCTTCAAGGACAAAGTATCCAACTCAAAGACTGAGTTATGATAGTTTCATGGCGAAACATTTTGCATACATGATGCAGGCTATCAAAGACAAAGAGCCCGAGACATATGAACAAGCTTGCACACAAAAGAAATGGAAGCAATCTGTGAAAGAGGAGATCAAATCTCTCAAAGATAATCACACATGGGAGCTAGTGCCAAAGAAATAAGTTATGAAGATTGTTCCAAACAAATGGTTGTTTAGAGTAAAGAGGAATGCTGATGGTTCACTAGCTAGATATAAGGCTAGATTAGCTGCCAAAGGATTTAAACAAACACAAGGCATAGATTATGATGAAGTTTTCAGCCCTGTTGCAAAGATGGGAACAATCAGAACATTAATAGCAATTGGTGCTTCAAGGAGATGGCAATTATATCAACTCGACATCAAAAATGCTTTTCTCAATGGAGAACTATAAGAAGAGGTATAGATGAGTCAACCAGTTGGATTTGAAGATGAAAACCATCCAGACTTTGTTTGCAGGTTGAAAAAGGCACTTTATGGCTTGAAGCAAGCACCAAGCCCATGGAATCAGAGATTGGTAGAATATTTAACTAAGTGTGGATACAACCCAAGTAATGCAGATCCTCCATTGTACATGAAGAAGGAAGAAAATAGAGAGGTATATATTTGTAGATACGTCGATGACCTCATCATAACAAGAAATGATGTTACAGGGATTAAAGATATCAAAAGGAAGATCGGTAAGGAGTTTAAAATTTTAGATCTTGGAGAGCTGAAATATTTTTTAGGAATTGAAGTTGTTTATGGAAAAAGTGGCATCTACTTGATGCAAAGGAAGTACTTGTCGGATGTTCTTTTCAGATTTGGAATGAGTGAATTGTAGATATGTTTACAAAGTTCCTGGATGCTTCTAAACTCAAAGGTTTCAAGGATGTGATAAATTTGCAGGACATGGTTGAAGATAAATCCCGAATGAGCTTGAGGGGGAGTGTTGAAGATAAATGTACAAGCTCATTTTCACATGAGCTATTCTTGGATAACTTTACCAAATATAAAGATAAAAGAAAAAAGAGAAAATAAAAAAAATTCTAATCAAAATTCATGATGAGTAAAAGATACAATATCTGCCTTGTAGTAAGTGGCATGTAGTGGGAAATCAAATGAAAGTGGTGAGTTAAGAAGGAGGCAAAAACTTCTTCACATGCTCACTGGTTATAAAAGAGGAGTGGGAGCACATTCAAAACAAGGAGAGAAAGAGGCAAGAGCTCCTAATAGTCGGATCTGGTTATTTTGTCATTTTGTCTTCCCATAGACTCCTTCCAGCTCCACGTCATTTTGTACATAGCTTTGTTGTAAAGCTCATATTTCAGTGTATATGTAACCTTTTTTTGCGTTTAAGCACTCATTGGAAAGATTATCTTTCTATCTCCAATATTGCCTTCAAAGCTTTTATATTCTGTGAGATATCAGTCAAAGAGTGAAGTCCAATTTTTTAGCATATCTGTGTAGACATGTAGTCTATTTTGGTCGATTAACTTTCCCAACCAAAACATATCCAAATTGCTTGATTTTTAGCTTGTTGGAAAGCTCTTTGCATTTACTTTCTCTATGGTAAATATGGTCTTCAAAGGATTTATATTCTGTGAGTTATCTATCAAAGAGTGAAGTCTAGTTTTTCAGTATACTTGTGTGCGTAGGTGGTCTATTTTGGTTAGTTGAGTTTCCTGACCACAAATCATCCAACTTACTTGATTTTTAGCTTCTTGGAAAGCTATTTATGTGTGCTTTCTTTGTCTCAAATATCATCCTCAAAGGGTATATATTCAGGGATTTATTAGTCCAAGAGTGAAGTTCAATTCTTCAGCATACTTGTGTGGATAGGTAGTTCATCTTTGTCAGTTGCATTTCCTAATCAAAACTTGTCCAAATTAAGTTAATTATAGCTTGTTAGAAAGCTCTCTTTGTCTATTTTGATTGACTAAAGGCACATGTCCATTTGAGTTTTGTATTGAGAGCAACAAGCTATATAATGTGCAACTATTTGTCCAAGCACTGGACATACAAGGGTTCACTACACGTTTTCGTTGTGCATAGGAGAACTAATTCTCCAACGAGACTCCTATAATAGGGTCCTAAACTCGTTCAATATGGTTTATACATACTCTTAGTCGAACACTAATGTTGGTATATTTAGGTAGTGATGTGTGTGAACACTCTAGGACCGCCAAGGCACTTTTTTCCCTCTTTAGGAGGTTTTTTTCCCCCGGCTTGTATATACGCCTATTGCCCTAATGGGCTACTTATCTTTGTACATTCTCTAGTAATACATTCAGTATTGTGTGTTTGTGCTCCAAGCTTCTTCTTCTTCCTTGTGCTGTTTGCGTGCTTCCGCAGACGTCTATCTCCAACAATTGGTATCAGAGCAGGTCGTCGCTTCTTCTAGGGCGCCGTCGACACTCCTCCGTTTGCAGTCTCAGATTCGCACGAAATTTGGTGAGCATACTCAGGGTGTTTTCGAGATCAAAACAGCTTTGCTATGTGGTGCCGAAATCGCGATCTGAGCTCGTTTTGGCCTCCGAATGCACTATCGCAGTGCTTGTGTAGGCTATTTTGTCCTTTTGTGCCAAAGGTATATACCAGTTTCTGTTTGCCAGTTTAAGCGTCTCGAAGTCTGCTACAGATCTAGCAGAACTTGTCTGGGCAGTTCTGTTCAATTTTTTGAGATACAGTCAATTTTCTGCATCAAGGTATTCTAGTCACCGGCGATGGCTGAAAGCAGTGATGTATTCCGTATGTTGGCTGTTGAGGATAAGTTGGATGGTACCAACTACCCATTATGGGCTTATATGATGTGACATGTACTGGTTGCAAAAGGATTGTGGAACATTGTGCAGGGTGTTGAAAGACATCCTGTTACACCTGTAACGACAGGTACTGCAAATACACGTGTTGGAGCTGATGAAGATGGTGTCGAAGATGATATTCCGTAGATTCCTGTTCGTGCTTCTGTTTCTGTTGCACCTACTGTAGAGCAGATTCGTTGGGATGGCAGAGATGCCCAGGCACATGCATTGATAGCTTTGTCTGTCAAACGTGCCATTATTCCTCACATTCGCTCTTGCAGAACAGCAAAGGATGCTTGGGATACACTTACCGCTTTGTACCAGGCTAGGAATGAAGCTCGTGTTGCTTACCTCCGAAAACAGTTGGAGAGTGAGCACATGAATGAAGGTGATTCTATGGACAGTTTTCTTACAAAGATCAAAGACCTGAAGGAACAATTGATTTCTGCTGATGAGGTTATACCAGATAGCTCACTTGTGCAGACCGTTCTGAATGGTCTTCTTGATTCATATCAGAGTTTTGCCTCTACTCTTCGGTTGATGATGAAAGGCAATCCGAATGCCTTGTCATTTGAGGAATTAGTCTCTGTTCTGTTGCAGGAAGATCAGTCAAGGCAGAACAGGTCCATTATGCGTGTTGCAGATCAAGCTTTCCTGGCTAGTCAGAAGGGCAAAGGAAAATGGAACTCTTCTACTAGTAAGCAGAAATCTGCAAATGCTGCACAATCGAAGAACCAGGATAAAGATGAGAAGAAATCAGAAAAGCAGAAATTGTTCTGCAAGTTCTGTAAAGGAAATGATCATATTATAAAGAACTGTCAAAAACTGGCTGCTAAAGAGGCAAAGAAGAAAGAGGCTGAAATGGTTGTTGCAGAGGCCTCTACACCAAAAACAGAGTCTGCAAATCTTGTGCAGGAAGAAGAATGGGCGTTTACTACTGTCTGCAGTTTTGACCCATCTTCTCATGATTAGTGCATGTCTGCAGTAGACTCAGATGTTTGGTACTTTGACAGTGGGGCGACCAAACATATTACCTCGCAGCGTAGTTTCTTCTCTTCACTCGAGCCTGCCCCTACAGGGAATACTGTCACATGCGCGAATAACTCCTCTTATCCTGTTATGGGAGTTGGTAAGATCATTCTGACTACTGCTGATGGTAGTTCTTTCACTTTGTCAGATGCTTTATTTGTGCCAGGGATAAAAAAGAACCTGTTATCAGTTTCTGCATTAGCCAAGATTGGCTTGGTTGTGAAATTCCTTGATGACAGGTGTACAGTCCATGATCTCTCAAATGGCGATGTGATTATTGCTTCTGGCATTTTATGTCGTGGGCTGTATAAGCTCATAGACTATGAAAGATCTGTGAATGATTCGGCATGTGCAGTTCATGATTCTCAGGCTATGTTAGATGCAAAGCTTTGGCATGCACGTCATCTAAATTTTGCTAGTTTGTTACGCCTATAGAAATCTAAAATGGTGTCCTCTTTGCCCAAACTTGAGGCACCTGGAAAACATGTTTGTGAAGGCTGTATTTTGGGCAAAATGCAGCGTTCTTCCTTTCCAAAAGATGGTTCAGTTCGGGCTACACAGAAATTGCAGCTTGTACATAGTGATGTCTGTGGTCCTATGCAGACACCCTCTTTTGGAAATTACCTTTACTTCGTGACTTTCATTGATGATTTTTCCAGGCATGCATGGGTATATCCACTCAAAGCAAAGTCCGAAGTGTTCATGTGCTTCAAACAGTTTTTGGTTTTGGCTGAAAATCTGTCAGCATGTAAAATGGGCACCCTCTGTTCTGATCGAGGGGGGAAATATATGTCTTCATATTTTAATGAATTTTTGGCTGAACGTGGGATTAAACACCAGTGTACAGTGTCGTATACACCTCAACAGAATGGAGTTGCTAAACGAAAGAACAGGTCACTCATGGAGATGGCGAGGTGCATGGTCAAAAGTCAGGCTTTACCACATAGTTTCTGGCTTGAGGTTGTCATGTGTGCAACATATATACTGAATAGGTGTCCCACTAAAGCGTTGCAGTCTATCACTCCATATGAGGCTTGGCATGACCGCAAGCCATTTGTTGCTCATCTGCGTGTTTTTGGTTGTTTGGCATATGCATTAGTGCCTGAACAACATCGCAGAAAATTGGATGATAAGGCAGTAAAATGTATTTTTGTTGGGTACAGTTCTGAAAGTAAAGGCTATCGTCTGTATCATCCACAGACTAAACGCATTCTGGTTAGCCGTGATGTTGTCTTTGTGGAAGATGCTATTCAACCATTGCTTTCATGTACTAAGGAGACATCTGTTAGCTCCAAAGACATGTATGATACTTTGATGCCTCTTTTTACAGGTGGACATGCTAGTGCTGGTCCTAATGAGACAACTTCTCAGCCTTTGCAGGTTTCATATGATGATGCAGATCATTCCATTTCTGATGCAGATTTACATGATGCACTTGTTGAAGAGAGAGGTGATATTGAGCAGGCAAAAACTATGCCAAAATGGCTGGTGCAGACTTTGCGTGACAGCAAATTAGATGCACCTTTGTCATATTGTACTCGTTCAGGCTCTCATAGTGCCTCCTTTGCATCAGATTGCTATGCTATGGCTGCATCTAGTCTCTGTGATGAGAATGAGCCTGTTTCTTTTGATGAAGCACAAAATTCAGAAAATTGGATGGCTGCTATGCAATCTGAATATGATGCTATAATGAAGAATGGTACATGGTCTTTATGTGACTTGCCTCCTGGCAAGAAGGCCATTGGCACTAAGTGGGTATACAAGCTGAAGCGTAAACCTGATGGTACAGTTGACAGGTATAAGGCTAGGCTTGTTGCAAAGGTTTATGCACAGGAAAGAGGCATTGATTTTGATGAGACCTTTGCACCTACATGCCGTATGACTACTGTTTAGAGCATTTGTGCACTTGCAGCCCATCATGGTTGGAATGTACATCAGTTGGACATTAAAACAACATTTCTGAATGGTGACTTGCATGAAGAAGTGTATGTTTTTCAGCCCCGTGGCTTTGTGCAGAAAGGGCATGAAAACCAGGTTTGCAGGTTAAAGAAGGCATTATATGGTTTAAAGCAAGCACCACGTGCTTGGTATGAGAAGATACATGCCTATCTGATTGCACATGGTTTTGAGAACAATCCAACTGAAAGCACCTTATATGTTAAACGTGCTAATGATATGCTTCTGATCATTGTTGTCTATGTTGATGACATGCTGCTCACTGGTCCTATTGAGACACATATTGCTGATTTTAAGGCTGATTTGCATGCCTCATTTGAGATGTCTGATTTGGGGCATTTGCATCACTATTTGGGCATTCAATTTATGCACGTTGATGGTGGAATGGCTTTGTGTCAAACGAAATATATTGACACATTATTGCAGCGTTTTGGCCTTGAAGATTGTAAGCCTATTGCCACTCCTATGGAGACAGGTTTACAATTGAGTCTTCATGATGCTGGAGATGCATTTGATGATGTTCTCTATCAGCAGGTTGTTGGATGCTTGATTTACTTATGCATTACTCGGCTAGATATTCAGTTTGCTGTCTCACAGATGAGCAGGTTTATGCATTGCCCAGGAGTCACGCATTGGAAAGCGGTTAAGTGCATCTTTCGCTACTTGAGTGGTACTCGGCTACTTGGGTTGTTTTATCCCAAGGGGGGATCACTACCGCCAGATTTGCATGCTTTTTCTGACTCAGATTGGGCTGGTTGCTATGACACTCGTGTGTCCACCAGTGGTTTTTGCTTCATGCTTGGTAGCTCATGTATATCTTGGTTGAGCAAGAAGCAGCCTACTGTGGCCACTTCCAGTTGTGAGGCTGAGTATAGGGCAGCTTTCACAGCGACTGTTGAGTGTGTGTGGCTCAGACGCCTTATGGCTGATTTGGGTGTTGGCCAGTCTTCTGCCACCACCATCTTCACTGACAGTCAGAGCGCATTGGCAGTTGCGAGGAACCCTGTGTTCCATGCTCGCACTAAGCACATTGAGGTGCATTATCACTATGTCAGGGAGAGGTTCTCTACTGGGGATATCAGCTTGGCATATGTGCCCACGCAGGAGAACATTGCAGACCTTTTCACGAAGGCTCTGCCTAGGGAGAAGTTTGAAGCTTTCCGCAAAGCTTTGGGCTTACTTCCTTTTGTGGAGTGATTTCCACATAGCTTGGCACTTCCTTATACATGAGTGCCAGCTCCTTGTTCATCGCATCACTCCCAGGGGGGATTTGTTGATATATTTAGGTAGTGATGTGTGTGAACACTCTAGGACCGCCAGGGCACTTTTTTCCCTCTTTAGGAGGTTTTTTTCCCCTGGCTTGTATATACGCCTATTGCCCTAATGGGCTACTTATCTTTGTACATTCTCTAGTAATACACTCAGTATTGTGTGTTTGTGCTCCAAGCTTCTTCTTCTTCCTTGTGCTGTTCGCGTGCTTCCGCAGACGTCTATCTCCAACAACTAATTTCACAATTCAATCTCAACACTTCACTCTCGAATTTGTAGTAAACAAGATAATAAAATAATTATTCACCACAGAATTAACTCTTCATCATTACTAATAGCACAACAGATGATACAAAACAATATTTACATAGCAAATGCAAAACTCTGAGCTACATGCCCGAAGCACCATCGGCAACAATCCGCTCTCTGTCATCTTTGTCATTGTGCCAAACGTTATATTAATCGTAAGTCTTTGAAGGCATCACATCTCTATTTACAATGATTCGAAGACTATTTGTGTCTTCGATTACTATTTCCTCAAGTAAAATAATAACTCATAGTAGCCCTAACAATGTGTATTAATGTGTGTATGTGAATGTGTATGTGAATGTGTATGTGAATGTGTATTTCTTTGTGTGTATGTATGTGTATGTGAAGGTGTTTGTTGTGTGTGTGTGTATGTATGTTTGTTTGTATGTATGTGTCTGTATTTGAATGTGTATGTTTCTATGTGTGTGTGTATTAATGTGTGTATGTGAATGTATATGTTTTGTGTGTGTATGCATGTGTTTGTGAATGTGTATGTTTCTCTGTATGTGTGTATGTGGATGTGTATGTTTGTGTGTGTGTATCTGTATGTATGTGTACAAGTGTGTGCATGTGAATATGTATATGAATGTATATGTGAATGTGTATGTTGTGTGTGTGTGTATGTATGTGTATGTGAATGTGTATGCTTGCGTGTGTATGTATGTGTGTATTAATGTGTGTATGTAAATGTGTATGTAAATGTGTATGTTTGTGTGTCTATGTGTGTGTATTTGCGAATTAGTTGGTGGATGTGTATGTTTGTGTTGTTGTGTTTGTATGTATGTGTATGTGTATGTGTATGTGTATATGTGTGTGTATGTGTATGTGTGTATATATGTGTATTAATATGTGTATTAATATGTGTATGTATATGTGTACGAATATGTGTATGTGTATCTCTCTCGTTCTAAGAAGAGAGCAAAAGGAAGAGGAATACAAAAAAAGAGAGAGAAAACTATAGAGACTAACCTTAGTGTATGCATATGTGTATGTACGCTAAGAGAATGTTTGGAGATTGCTTCGAGGGAGAGTATACACAAAGAGAGTGCTATGAGGGTGAGTGTATGCCAAGAGAGTGCTTCAAATTTGTGCTTCAAAGGAGAGAGTACACCAAGAGAGTGCTCCAAGGGCGAGAGTATGCCAAGAGAGTGCTCTTAAGGTGAAACTAGGTTAAAAGCTTCTCAGAGTATTTACACAAAGCTCTGTGTGTAAGTGTCTTAGCTGGCGTGATTCTCTACAAATGCAAAATGTAGAGGACTACATTCAAGAATATTTTTTACACTCTAATTCCATCGATAGACTAGTCATTAGCCCATTCATTTGACCCAAAAAAATTTCTGAAAAGTTTTCAAATCTACAAGGTCCTTGTGCATGGTAGTCTACTAGATCTACATGGTAGACTAATTCCATCGGTCGACTAGTCATTAGCCCAGTCAATAGGCCCAAAAAAAGTTATGAAAAGTTCGCAAATCTATAAGGTACATATGCATGGTAGTCATATCTCAGTGGAGAATAAAATGAATATTTTAACCTATAAAGGATTTCCTATAGGACATTAAACCATATCTTTACATTTGAAAATAAAAAACATTATGAAATCTCAAGGTTGAGCTAGTTTTACAATTATTCTCAAAGAAGAACTAAGATTTGAGGTAGGAGAGAAGGTCTATCTTAAAATTGAATGAACATTTATAGAAAACTATCTGAAAATGGTTGAATACCAAAGTAGGCATGAGTATGGCCAAGAATGCATATGGGAAAACATAACAAGTTGATTAAACCCTAGAAGATATCCTTTGATTTGTGAATGAAAGGCAAATTGATTTGGGAAGAATAGTTACTATAGTAGATATCACATATAACAATGACAAGCACTTCTCCAAGGGACATTGTCCATTTATGTAGTAGGAGAATAGAATAATTAGTCCAAGATATAAAGGATTTTTTTTGGAAGATATTAATGATATTTTTATACTTGCGTACAACGAATATCATGAAAGCTCAAGGTTCACTTAGAGCTTATGCTTATTCTCAAAGAAAGAAGAGATAAGATCTTAGTCACAAGAGAAAGAATATCTTAAAAGTTTAGGTAGAGTTGATACCATCAAGAGAAAGTCCTTGTTTAAAACTGAATCCCATCTACATGATACTCAAATAGGCAGTAAATATGGCTTATGATCTCCAATTTTATGTGAGATTATCAAAGAGAAGGATAGCTAAACTTGACACTATTACTTTAGAAACTAAGATTATATAGCATTTGTCCAATGTGCTGCATATGATAAGGAAAAACCTACACATTGAAAAGAAATGAACAATATGCTTAATCAAGTAGAAGAATATTTGAAAAATAATGCTACATGGGAGACGTTGAAATAACTTTGATAATGGTTTCCAAGAGTCGAGTTAGGGGAAAGGAAGAACACATGGAAACACCACACAACTTGGCCATCTTTCTTGTGGTTAATAAGTATGAATACATGTGCGACAAGGATGATAATGTAAGAACCAAAAACCCTCTTTCCTTGTACTTCTCTACCCAGTTGCCATAGGGCATACCCCACATACCCCAAAATACCTGGATAGAAATACAAGGCAAGAGGGGGATTTTGATTGTGGTAGAAGGGGAGATAGAATAAATAATAACGAGGTTTGGAGGATCGAGACATGCGATTGTCTATGTATATGGGTGTGTGGCTTCTTCCTCATTTTTCTCTTGGGTGATTTGATATAGCCACAATGTCAGAACATTCTTGTGGTCTTATAAACTTTGATCATCCTTGCCAAATGAATTAATGAAGATGTTATCATATGTGCTTTTAGAGTAATTGTTTTCTTGTGGTCCTATAAACTTTGATCATCCTTGCCAAATGAATCAATGAAGATGTTATCATATGTGCTTTTAGAGTAATTGTTTTCTTGTGGTCCTATAAACTTTGATCATCCTTGCCAAATGAATCAATGAAGATGTTATCATATGTGCTTTTAGAGTAGTTGTTTTCAAGCTTGAAATATTGAACGAACAAACGAACAAGGTACTTACTTGTATACATGAAGGTCCATCATAGCTTCACAAAGTCATACTAGCATGACCCATCTTGAACTCATAAGAATGGCTTTGTTTTTGGTGTGTCTGGAAGGACACATGGAAACATTTTAACCATGCCACCAACCCACCAATGACTTGAAGGCTTGCCATTACCTATGATGTGGTAAGAGTTACCTTCTCCTCTTTTATGAGATATGAGAATACACATATCCCTTATCAACTTCAGAGTTGAATCACATCAATAATATCAAACTTCAATAAAAAAAAACAGAGAAAATTATGTAGTGTAAGAGATTTCGTGATCTTATGCTAGAACTACCTCTTCAAGACATTATGCACTCTTGTGTTGGGACTCTTGATTCTTGTACTTGGACTCTTGATTCTTGTTCAAAGTCTTGTTCAACAATGCATGACAGTTGGTTGGGTCACTAGTCTAGGTGGGGAGAGCGTTCAACCCTCATCCATGACTCTTGTTAGACATGCCCTCATCCTTGTGGTGAGATGAATTGGTGCCCTTAGGGCATGCATCTTGTTGGTCATGGGGCATTTTCAGTGGACTTTGTTGATTGTATCATGAACCATGGTAGCTCCTCATTGATTCAAACTAGTTTTTTGGTCTGATTCCATGACTATACTTTCCTAGTTCATATTCGTAGCAGACTATCGAGTGCCATACATTTCTAGTGGGTGTTAGATGTATATGTTTCTAGTAGGTGTTTGGTGTTCTAGCCTTCCTTGTGTCGAATTTGGAAGGTCTCATGGATACTCTTCCCTTTCATTGGAGAATCTCACTTTCAATCAATTCAAGCCTTGAGGATCAACTCCCCAATACAAAAATATACAAAAAAAAATATAAACATCAAGGTAATGTTTAATGAGATTTTGAGGACTTTCATTTGTTCAAAAAAACTTGTACTTTCCTACTTCCTATTCTTAGGAGAGTATCGAGTGTCATACATTTATAGTAGGTGTTAGGTGTATACATTTCTAGTAGGTGTTTGGTCTAATGGATACTCTTCCCTTTTTTTGTAGAGTTTCACTTTCAATAAATTCAAGCCTTGTAAAGTGCGGTTACCTTACGAGGTAGGGTGTGTGAGTGTGTTTTCAATTTCTTGGACTCTCAAAAAAAAAGAAAATCAAACATTGAGGATGAACTCCCAATACAAAAAATTCAAACTCTTTCTATGCAAATAAAATTTATAAAAATGAGGGTAATGTTTAATGAGATTTTGGGGACTTTCATTTGTTTATAAAAACAAATAAACGTTTCCTCAATTATTGTACACCAATATACTGATTTTGTCATTGCTCATGTATAAGAGTCGCTTTGAAAATAGGTTGGCCCTTCCCATCAAGGGGTCCAAGGATTGATTCTGAACCCAATCTTTTGCATTACAGGTATCGCCACATCCTTGCAAAGGAGACGTGGTCATGAGGGGGGATTCCCTTACGGAGGAGTGGCAATGAGCTCCCCTCTCGCGAATCGCATCTCCAAACCCATGAATTGCAGGGGGATGGGAAAATGGCGGCTGTGCAAAGGGAATACCATCCTCAAATAACAAAGGGATAGATTGAAGCAAAATTCTACCCTCACACAGACATGGTTGCTACTGTAAATGGAAAAAAAAAACTTAGAGGAGACGTTGTGAGTCGTGACTCCTGAGCAAGACGATCTTTTTTTTTTTTTCCAGATATGGAGGTTCGGCCGAGGCCTACTACTCCCCCTGACTTTAACTTTGAAATTGCCTGAAATTGCCCTTCCTTGTACAGTGAGCGAGACGATCTTGTAACCACGGTCCACATGGTTCGTAAAGTTCTGACTCCTGAGAGCTTTACTGTGAGTTGTTAGATTGGGCAAAGCGCCTACTGTAGTTGAGACTCGAGAGTCGCGAGTCGAGAGTCCTTACCGGCACATGTGCACAATGGGAAATTAATGGATTACGAGAATGAGAAAGACGACGCACACTGAGATTTCAGATCATCAATGCCGGTTGTCTGCTTGTGCGTCTATGGATAGGATAGTCACGAAAAGCCAACCCAAGCGGATAGAGGGAAGCCGTCAAAGGGGTTGTCCAATATGGTCTTCGGTATATGCCATCTCAAGGAGTACCCTTTGCCGTCAGCTCAGGCTATATAGATTCTCTCCTCTCTCTATACTTATCCTTGTCTCTCTCTCTCATCCTTCCAAGTTCCACATCCATGGAAAGCTTTGATTCTTGGTCTCTTTGAGATCGTGCTTCTCTCTATCGATAGTTGACCCCTCAATGTTCATGCTTCCTCAATGTTCATGCTTCCAGCTGCATTCGCCCATAAAACAAAACCTTACACCTTTCTGTTACAGCCCCCACTCTCTGTCTCTCTCTTGGCTGGGTACCTCTAATTCCGTAACCCGTTTCCTTACCTCGCTCGAGGCTCTATATAAGAGGGCGAGGTCGTACATCCGCGCGCACTCACGCAACATACTCTTAGACACACTTTTTCAAGTCATATCCAACGCTGCAATATAGAGATATCACATTCCGACATGGATTTTTGCTATCTGTTTCTTGAGCTTCAGGTGGTATTCGCTTGAGCCATGCACTTTCACGCAGAAGAGTTTTTCTTCCTCTGGTTATTCGATTATCGTACGTGGGAAGGGCTGTGACAAACGGCAGCATAGGGGTTTCATCGGCAAACTTCAGTATCTGTAAGATTGAGGATACGATTCCAGAAGTTTTTAGGTTCGCTTTCCGTTTTCTGCGCTTGTCAAATTCGCCTAAATACAAACACTCTTATGCACTCACGTTCGAGTTCATGCAGGCTTATACTAGGCGTTTCAGACCTCTGGATACACGATCTACTATAGAAATGCTGATTTCATAAGACGTATTGCTCGTATCTAAGGTGAATGCCCCGTGCCTGTGCTTTTACGCATAAGCTTGGTTACTCTATTGTAAAGTTTTCTCACCCGCCTTTTTTTTTTCATTAATGGAATTGCAGCAAGATAGGCATGTCTTCGCGGTCATATACAAACTTACTTGATTTTACTGGAGATCATGATCCTTCTTCTCTCTCCAAGGGCTCTAGGAGACTCTCAAGGGTCATGACTCTCCCAGATAAACTAACTGAGCTCCATGATGACGATTATATTGGAAGTTTTCATTCCGAAACATCCTCTTCTGTGCCGGAGGACCGTTGTATTGTGGTGGGAAACATTCTTCCTATCAATGCAGAATTAGCACCTGACGGCAAATCATGGTTGTTTTCCAGAGATGAAGAATCACTTCTGTGGCAGCTTAAAGATGGGCTTCCTGAAGAGATGGAGGTGATTTACGTTGGCTTCCTGAAGTGCGATATCAATCCTGAGCAACAAGAGGAGGTGTCATCATACTTGCATGGGGCGTTCAACTGCGTGCCTGTATTTGTCCCAACTGATGTACGGAGCAATTCCTACCATGGTTTCTGCAAGCAAATACTCTGGCCGCTCTTTCATTACATGCTTCCTCTCACTGTAGATCATGGGATCCGCTTTGATCGCTATCTCTGGCAAGCATATGTCTCTGTAAATAAGTCTTTTGCAGCTAAAGTGATGGAAGTCATAGTTCCAGAAGATGACTACGTCTGGGTGCATGACTACCATTTGATGTTGCTGCCCACCCTTCTGCGCAAGAAATGTAGCAGGGTGAAACTGGGTTATTTTTTGCATAGTCCCTTCCCGTCGTCTGAAATATACCGGACCCTTCCTGTGAGGGATGAACTTTTACGTTCCCTGTTAAATGCTGATGTCATAGGTTTCCACACTTTTGATTATGCCAGACATTTTCTATCTTGTTGCAGTAGGATGCTAGGCCTTGAATATGAATCGAGAAGGGGGTACATAGGTCTGGAATACTACGGACGCAATATAACAATCAAAATCATGCCAGTTGGAATCCACATGGGTCAGCTACAGGCAGGTTTAAATCTCCTGGAGACTGAACAGAAAATAGCGGAGTTGAATGAGCAGTTCAAAGGGAAGACAGTCTTGCTTGGGTTGGATGACATGGATATTTTCAAAGGCATTGGATTAAAGCTGCTTGTAATAGAGCAGCTCTTAAAAGAACGGGTAGATTGGAGAGGAAAGATAGTCATGGTACAGGTTGCAAATCCTGCAAGGGGAAGGGGCAAAGATGTGGAGGAGATGCGGGCAGAAGTGTATTCAGCTGTTGAAAGAATCAACCAGGAATTCGGGGATGGTAATTACAAACCAATCATTCTTTTGGAAAGATCTCTACCATTTTATGAAAGACTTGCATTCTACACAGTTGCAGAGTGTTGCATTGTGACAGCTCTTCGGGATGGGATGAATCTAATCCCATATGAGTACATTGTCAGTAGGGAAGGCTGTGCAAGACTGGATGCACGGTTCGCCTCAGTGGACAAGCCCCCCAAGAAGAGCGTGCTTGTGATTTCCGAGTTTATTGGATGCTCACCGTCCCTTAGTGGGGCCATCCGAGTAAATCCTTGGAATATTGAAGCTGTTGCTGATGCCATGCATATGGCTATCACTATGCCTGAAGCTGAGAAGCACATGTGCCATGAAAAACACTTCAAATATGTAAGTACACATGATGTTTCCTACTGGGCGCGAAGCTTCATGGGGGATTTAGAAAGATCATGCAAGGACCATCTACAAAGGCGTTCCTGGGGCATAGGCTTTGGGTTAAATTTTCGGGTGGTAGCTTTGGATCCATCCTTCAGAAAGCTCTCTCATGAACACATTGTCTCTGCATATAAGAGGACTAAGAGCCGCATCATTTTGCTGGACTATGATGGGACAGTCATGCCACAAGGTTCCTTAAATAAGGTTCCTAGTGCAGAGGTTATTTCTATTCTGAATATGCTTTGCAATGATTCACAAAATGTTGTATTCATTGTTAGTGGTCGAGGGCAGAAGGAGCTTTCTGCATGGTTTTCTCCATGTAAAGATCTTGGTATTGCAGCAGAACATGGATACTATTTGAGGTATGATAAATTATGCTCTGCATTATGAAAATGGAAGGGATTCTGAATCCACACTAATAATCTCTATGTCCGAATTACTGCTTAATCATTCTCATTGATTGCAGATGGAAATCTGAAGAAGTCTGGGAAACCTGTATTCCTGTTTTAGAGTTGGATTGGAAGAAAATCGTAGAACCAATTATGAGACTTTACACAGAGAGTACGGATGGTTCATACATAGAGGCTAAAGAGAGTGCGATTGTGTGGCATCACAGTGATGCAGATCCAGATTTTGGTTCATGGCAGGCTAAGGAACTTTTGGACCACCTTGAAAATGTCCTAGCTAATGAGCCAGTTGCTGTAAAAAGTGGTCAACAGATTGTGGAAGTGAAGCCACAGGTTAGTGCATTGTTTATGGGGATGTATATGATTATGTATTTGATCTGCATTAAGGTTCCAGTATCTTTGCTTGATCTTTGACTCCAATATCTTTGAAGTTTGAACCAGCATGCATGCAGACATTATGTTAAGGGATCAATGATTCTATGAAGATTCCATTTAAAATGTATGGAATGGCTTTTGGGTTGGCATGTATATGCTTTTTCATTGCGTTGGGAACCCCCTATGCTGACTTAGCTGACTGGAATGTGACGTTAGAGTGAGGAATGTATTCCTGACCTTGCCTTCTTTTTTTCCAGTCAGGTCTGCTAGTCGTTTGGTTTCCATGCCCTATCAGGATGAATCTTTCCGTGCTGTGTGTTCAGATGAGTTTTTTAGTGCTGTTTCCAGAGCATTCAGACTCCTTGTAGATTTCTGCCCTCATGCATAGTGAGCAAAGAAGATATCTTTCTATTTATGCAAAGAAAGGAAGCAGAACAGGGCGATTTAGGTGAACACAATGGCCTAACAAAAATTTTGACCAGCCAACTATGAATCGTGATTAAACTTCATGGGCTTTGGAATTGATGCTATAGGCCACCAATCACGAAATGCATGCTCTTTCCATTTCTGGTGCAGCCAGCAAAGAGTGTGCATGTGCTCCTATGCATGCGTCTTGCTATGTATGTGTGTGGGCACATGCAGAAATATACTGTATTTTTATGAGTATGTGTGTAGGTGTGTGCACATGGGCAAGTATATACATGTATGTATGTGCAGGTATATATATCTATATGTGTGTGCATGTGCAGGTATATACATATATGTGTGCAGGTATATTTATGTATACGTGTGTGCAGGTGTGAGTATACATATGTATATATGTGTGCAGGTGTAGGTGTATATATGTATATGTGTATGCAGGTATATATATGTATGTGTGTGCATGTGCAGGTGTGTAGGTATGTGAAGGTGTAGCCTGTAGGTGTGTGTTGACCTGTATTTGTGCTGCCCAATGTGTCATAAGAGCATTGTATAAGAGCTCAGAGCAACAATATTGATGATAAATACTGATGACTGTTTTAAGAATCTATGGATTTATTTGTTGAAATTTAAGGATGAAGCTTTTGCTATGTCAAGTTCCATGCATTAGTGACCATCCAAATAGGTGGAAAGTTAAAATGCGTAGGTAGAGATAATGGGGAAGAGTTCATGAGTGTTGATTTTATTAAATTTGGTGTTATTATAGGATATAAAGAAGGCAGGTATATATATGTATGCGTGTGCATAACTTGGTTCATATGACCACCATCTAACAACTCAAAAAGGTAGTACACAGTTGGAATGATGATTTCAATGAGACAAAACTACTGAAAAACAATTGTGCAGCAAAGAATGACCATAAGAAGGCTAAAAATGATTATGTGCTCAATGGTAATTGAGCCAAATGATGCCGGACAGCAAAATGATGATCTTGTTGGTAATATGCAGCCAGCACATCATGCTGGAAACAGGACTAAAAATTATATGCACCCCTTAGTGATGCTCCATAGAGGGCTAAAAATGATTTTGAGCTAGTGGTAATTGAGCCAAATGATGCCGGACAGCAATGATGCCCTTGCTCGTAATATGCAGCCATCACATCATGCTGAAAATAGGACTGAAAATGATATGAAACCCCTTAATGATGATGTAATTGCCCCTCTTGATGTAGTGCTAGATAATGTGGACCATTGGGTGAGGTCGTAGGTGGTCTCCACATGCTAGAGCCTAGGAGGCTAGTGAAGAGGTATGATCCCTCCTTGCATTTTATTATGCTATGATGAGGGTGAGCCTTTTACATTTAGATAGGACAAGTTACAACAACCTCTTTATGATGGTGTAATTATCTCATGGAGTGGAAGATGATGTAGACCATTGGATGAGGTCTACATGTGTTAGGAGGCTAATGAACAAGTATGATCCCTCCTTGCATTGGATTATGCTATTTGATGAGGGTGAGCCTCTTACATTTGAGAGGCTATGTGAGCACAAACAGAAGTGGGAGCTTGCTATGTAAGAAGAGATAAAGGTCTTGCTTGCCAATGTACTTGGTTGAGTTGCTAAGGGTAGGAAAGTTATCCCCAGATCCTAGCAAATGGGGGTTCAATAATATTAGTTACGAAAAAAGCAGGGGGTATTTGTGCTCTATCTGGTAACATAGCATTGACCAATGTTGGATCTCCTCAATATCCTCCATCGTCAAGACTGTTAGCAAATAAACAACCAAAGATAGAGAAATAGTAACACATATGAGAGATGTTGGTTTTTAGGCCCAAATATGGAGTCATAAAGACAATAGACACATAATGGAGAATAGACAAGATAAAGGTGACAATTAGTGAGTCAATTGGTTGAAATGTATATCAATTAGACATCAAGACAATTTTCTTAATGATGATCTTCAGGAAGATGTTTACGTCTAACAACCAGAAGGTTTTAAAGAGCAAAGTAAAGAACACTTAGTATGCAAACTTATCAAAGCACTTTATAGTTTGAAGCAAATACCAAGAGCATGGTATGAAAAGATACATTTGGACCTTTAATCTATTGCTTTTGAAAACTCTGATGAAGCTCCTACTCTCTATGTTAAAATAAAGACAAATATCTTGATTATCATCACCATCTATGTTGATAGCATGATCATGACAAGTCCCAAGGATTCCAATCTTCAGTTCTTTAAGTCACAACTCAAACATACATTTGATGTTAATGACCTTGAGATTTTACATTACTACTTAGGCATTGAATTTAGGTTCAAGAATGATTATATCTATCTAACTTTACAGAAGTACATTAGGTGACTTTTAGAAAGGTTTGAAATGACAGATTGAAGCCTATGCAGACACCTATGGACGTGAGACACCTATGGACGTGAGACACCTATGGACGTGAATGTGTCATTACAGGAAGATGCTTGATCTATCTATGCTTTATATAGTCAAGTATTTGGATGCTTGATCTATCTATGTAATACATGGCCTTACATTCGATTTGCAATTTTGCGAGTATCCAAGTGCATGCACAAATCGCTCAAAATTCATTCGAAAGAAGCTGAGAGAATATTCAGATATCTAAAGGGAGCTTTGAATTATGCTATGATATTTCCAAAGTCATTGCATTTTCTACTAAAAGTTTTTGCAAATTATGATTGTGAAGGTGACAAAGACACAAGAAGGAGCACAAGTGGTTATTGTTTTTATGTTGAAGACTGCCTTATCTCATGGTTATCTAAGAAACAATCAATAGCTAATTCATGAAGTGAAGTGGAGTATAGAACTACCTTTATGACTACACTTGAAGCAGTTTGGTTATTGAAATTTTCAGCTATCTTGATGTTCATGTTCATCTATCAATGCAGATATTTTTAGATGGTTGAAGTGCTATTGGTATCGCAAAGAACCTTGTTCATCATTCCGGGTCAAAGCATATGGATGTTTACTATCATTACATTCGGGAACCCGTATCTAAAAAGCACATTGAACTAACTTATGTACCTACACGTGAAAATGTAGGAGACATATTTACAAAATCATTATCCAGAGACAAATATCAAAAGTTATGCAAATATCTAAACCTTATGCTAATATGACATTAAGGGGGGGATTGTTGGAAAACAATGTCAATATTGTAGGAAACCCAAAAATTCCAACAATCCTAATTTTGGTACTTAGTCAAAATTTGGTCAAAGATGGTAAAAAATTTTATTAGATCACTGAAAAATGCTCCTTGAGAGCTTTCTAATGATATATAATACTTCATCATCTAGCATAAAAAAGTCAGTCAAAAGTCAAACCCTAATTTTTTTTGCTTTTCACATAGTTTTCATGCAAAAACTGCATTTCAATAGATCTTTTGCAGCTTTTCATGCTTTTCATGCTGATTTTCATGGACACTTCGGATCCTATATTAAGAGAACCTAGGGATCACTATAAATCATCAATTCTTGAAGCTATACAAGCTTAAGCTCTAGGGTTTAAGAGCTAGGAGGGGTTTTGAAGGTGTACATGCAAATTTGGAGGAGTTTTTGGAGGCTTCCCCTTGTTCTTCTTCACACTTGCTAGTGTGCATGCTGATTTTGGAGAGTTGTAGCACCCAATCTAGGGTTTCTTCAAGTGTTGTTGTTCCAGGCGTGTACCTATTGATGCATTGCGATAAGTGACCATTGTTGTTGCTCCACATCAAAGAAGACCTAATTTCAGACTAGGGTTTGCTGTATTGACCGTTTTGAGCCGTTGTTATCCTTCTTTTTGCACATATTCACTCACATAATATCTAGTAGACACTCTCACACTACATTTTGTAACTAGAACCCATTAGATTCAGCTTATATTCAGATTTTTGTATCTTATATACATTGTATATTGACATTTTTCATTTATTAGTATGTAGTAGCATTAATTGTCTTCTCATCTTTCTATATTGTTATTTCTCTCTCTTGATCAAGTCAAGGTGTGTTATGTGCGAAGATCAGGTGTTGGAAAGATCTTGGATTTAACCTATGATTATTGTTTGGGCCTACCATACTTCCAACAAACTCCACAATCTCAAAAGTTGAAGATGATCTACTCCAAGTTGAAGGGACCTCCTCCTCCACAAGCTCTTGAAGAGCACTCCAAAAGTATAGACTAGCTAATACATGCTTTTTCATGTGTAAAAAACTCAAAAAGGAGGGTTCCATAATTTTCAAAAATCTTAATTTTGAAAATTACGAAAACCTTAATTTTGTTTTGTTTTTTTTTTTTTTTTAATAAAATTATTTTTAATATTGTTTGGATTAATAATGTATAATATATTTTGTTTTGCTTTTAAAAACAATTTTTCTCGAATCACGCATAAAAATTGCTTTTCATACTAATTTTAAAAATTAGGGTTTGACTTTTCACCCTCCAATTTGTGTCCGAATGCAAAGTGTTATATTCCATTGAATAGCTCTTAAATAGTACTTTCCAAATCTTCCATT
The DNA here is from genome assembly GCA_020310875.1 of Ceratopteris richardii. NCBI lineage: Eukaryota > Viridiplantae > Streptophyta > Polypodiopsida > Polypodiales > Pteridaceae > Ceratopteris > Ceratopteris richardii. Next base: position 14,925,885 of record CM035414.1, on the reverse strand, counting down.
AGTTTCACCTTCTAAATTTGACCTTTTTTGACCATATGTCTCATCAAGTTTGATCACATGTTGACTTTTTCACATCTGAAATTTTTTGATATGTATGCTTCTTCCCTTGTGGAAGGTTGCTATTCTAAGAATTCCCTCTTAACCTGACACAAAGAGAATATACAAGATAGGTATTTTGTTAAGTGAGATTGTTGTTTGTGTA